>CM022303.1:681505932-682081514 GCA_011799875.1 Thinopyrum elongatum | reverse complement strand
ATGTTTTATTCTGTTGTTGTCCGATGGCGCCCTCCATGTCCCGCAAGCGTGTGGAACTCCCGTTGTAGGGTGTTGCAATATGTTCATGATTTGCTTACTGACAGGGTTGCGTGAGCGACAGAAACACAAACTCGGGTAAGTAGGCTGTTGCATATGGGAAGAGGACTTTACACTTAAGGATATGGTCAGGTTTTACCTTAATGATCTTTAGTAGTTGCGGATGCTTGCTAGAGTTCCAATCATAAGTGCATGTCATCTAAGAATGGAAAATATGTTAGCTTATGTCTATCCCTTATATAAAATTGCAATAATAATTACCGATCTAGTTATCTATTGTCTAGGGACAAATCCTTCTCATTGTTCTTCAAAACTATCTACTAAAACAATTAACTTTTATTATTTCGCAGAGTACTTCTAGTTTTATTCCTGCAAAGTAGCCTTGTTTCTTGTTCTATATAAAGCAAACGTTAGTATGCGTAGAGTTGCATCGATGGTCGGTAGAACTTGAAGAGATAAATTCTACTTTTAGCTCCATGTTGGGTTCGACACTCTTATTTATCGAAAAGGCTACAAACGATCCTCTATACTTGTGGGTTATTAAGACATTTTTCTGGCGCCGTTTGCGGGGGGTAATAGCGTGTGGTGAATATTCTCATGTGCGCGTGATGGTTTTATCTCTAAGTAGATTTTATTTTCTTTAGTTGTTTTATAGAAGACTATATGATAATTGAGTATGTGGAGCTCTTACATAGACTTTTCTGAAAATAATATGAATTGTAATTGTTTGGTGACTAAGAATATAGGTTCATGAGTTTCAAGAGAGTGCATTGTTTAAACCATAACATGTGAATTGATTGATATTTTATCATGATGAGATTTATGAGAAAGAAGTTGATATTTATGATGCTAAGAAAAGTGATTGAAATTATCATTGATCAACCTTGTGCACTATTCTATCGTTGACACTTTATAAATTATATCTTTTATCATTTACCTACTTAAGGACGAGCATTAATTAAACTTGGGATGCTAATACGTCTCCAACCTATGTATAATTTATGAAGTATTCATGCTATATTTACATAAGTTCTATATGGTTTTGGTGCACTTTTATATTATTTTTATGAACTAACATATTGATCTAGTGCCAGTTGCTGGTTTCTACTTGTTTTTGGTTTTTCCAAAAAAATCCATACCAAATGAAGTCCAAATGCAATGAAACTTTTTGACGATTTTCCCTAGAAGGAAAGAGACCCAGGAAGCTTCGGGGGAGTACCAGAAGACCCATATGGGCCCCACAAGATAGTAGGGCGCGCCCAAGTGTCTTGTGGGCCCCCCTATGACCCCTCCTGGGATGATTCCAATGCTGAAATTTCCTATATATTCAGAAACCCCAAAGTTAACCTAGATGAGTTTTCCCGCCACCACAAGCCTCTGTTCCGAAGCGATCTCATCTGGAGGCCTGTTCCGGCACTCTCCGGAGGGGGAAAATATCACCGAAGGCCATCTTCATCATCCCCGCTGCCTCCACAGTGAGGAGGGAGTAGTTCACCCCCAGGACTGAGGGTATGTACCAGTAGCTATGTGTTTGATCTCTCTCTCTCTCTCTCTCGTGATCTTCATAGGACACGATCTTTATGTACCATGAGGTTTGTTAATATAGATGAATCATATGGTGTCCTTCCCTCTCTATCTTTGTTGTGATGAATTGAGTCTTGCTCTTTGATGTTTCGTATGTTGGAATGAATAGTTTGGATGAGAGATCACTTGATGTATGTCTTGCTTGTGGATACCCATGGTGACAATGGGGTAAATTATCGAGATCACTTGACATATGTTTTGGTAATCAACTTGCGAATTCCCGTGGTGACATTGGGGTAATCTAGGCAGGTTGATACACGTTTTATCCTACTTTCTCCGATAGGAACTTTGGAGTGATTCTTTGTCGCACTTGAGGGAAGGTTATATGATTCAATTATGTTAGCTATGTAGAGAGACTGCACTAGTGAAAGTATGAACCCTAGGCCTTGTTTCTAAGCATGGATATACCGTTTTGTTTGCAGTTTGCTACTTGCTACCTTGCTGTTTTTATTTATTCAGATTATAAAAAGCTATTTCTACCATCCATATTACACATCTATCACCATCTCTTTGTTGAACTAGTGCACCTATACAATTGACAACTGTATTGGGTGTTGGGGACACAAAATATTTCTTGTATTTGATTGCATGGTTGTTTGAGAGAGACCATCTTCATCCTACACCTCCCACAGATTGATAAACCTTAGGTCATCCACTTGAGAGAAATTTGCTGCTGTCCTACAAAACTATGTGCTTGAAGGCCCAACGGAGTCTACAAGATAAAGTTGTGCAGTAGACATCATATTCCAATGAGTTGAAGCAGAATCTGACGCTCTAATGGTGATAAAATGTTGCTCCGGTGAGAGTACTTGGTGGGATTCGATGACAACAATTTTTGTGGATTGTGTGGATATCTCTGCCTTGATTGGGAATGTCATTTTTCAATATTGTTTTAGATCAACTAATTTTAGTTATTTTAATAAGTTTTCTTCTAGTTAGACTGACGAGCCTCCAGAGTGTCTGGTGAGCAAGCTCGTGGATGATGTATCAATGTTTAATCAATAAAGCTAGCCATGATGGCCTTCCCTCAAAAAAGACTATGTATTTGCATGTGTGTGGTTTTTCGTTCTGAGGGTTTAGTTTGTTTTGTTTTCTGCATCTGAGAGTCACTTTATTTAGATAGTGAGGGATTTGCCTTCCTTCGTGTTAGTTTTTTCGTGGTATGGGTCCACCTTGGTTTACAAAGATCTAACCGTTATAGTTGATTGATTGGAAAAGGCCCACCAAATTAATGGCTAGATGTTTCTGATTGACGTGGAGATTTTCTAGCCTATTTCTCTAAATTTGACCTGTATTTTGCTTTTAGTAGATAATAGATAGATTTTAACTAATAAAATATATGTTATAAGTAGCAAAAATAATATCATAAATATATGTTATACGTAGCAAAAATAAAATCATTGATAACTAAATTCAAATTCAAATCCGACAATATAATTTTTGATGACATGCATAACATTTTGCTAATAAAATATGTGGCTAAACTTTGAAAAAATACAATGGGAGCACTAAACCCATATGGAGGTACTTGAATTATTATGATACGATATCATAGATTATCTCATTTAAACCCATATGGAGTGGTATCTTAAATTATCTCATTTATTGTCATGCATGACACACACTAATAGCACATAATTTATTATGATACAGTATCCTAATATGATACTCACTTTTTTTATTTTATTCTATGTCACATCATCAACGTTGTCAAATTATCATGCATGATACTAATTCTGATATTCTCGCTACGGATAGGCTCACATAGAAGAACGTATGTCCCACTACAAGGATACCCTCTATAAAGCAACACATGTTCTACAACGTTTTGACTATATGATGCAAAAATCATGATAGATACGGATATAAGCGGTGCAGTATATGCGTTGCAGATTTGTAGCTCGTGACCCTATTGGGTGCAACAGATCTTATATGTTGCCATGTATTGGTTGCAAATTATATGTGTTGTAAGACTGCAAATATACATAATTATAAATAAAAATCAATTCGGCGCAAAAAAAGACATGCCGGTACACATAATTAATTAATGTGGCGCGAAAATCTGTGCTAACCGTCCTAGCGAAACCAGATCGCATGAAGTACCAAATCGTCCTCTTCTATTCTCCAATCCAGATTGATATTCGCCTTCATATCCAGATCGATCTAGGTCTCTCCCTCCAAATTTGACACAAATCAATCATCCAATCTCCTCTCGTTAAGTGGGAAGGCTTGAAGGCGGACGGAAAGGGGAGCGGCGGAAAGGCGGCGACGGACTGGGGAGCGGCGGGAAGGCGGCGATGGACAGGGGAGCGGCGGCTTTGCGGACAGCACAGAAAAGAGAAGCAGCAACGCCGCGGTAGGAGGGCTGGAAGTCGTCTGCTAGCGTCCCTTGCTCCTCCGGCCGCCACTCCGACCTGCTCATCGTCGGCGCGCTGCTCCTCCGGCCGCCCCTATTCTCCCTCGCCGTGTAGGACGGCGAGACTGACATCCGAGGTAACTCTCCCTCCTTCCCTTCTCCTCTCATCAGTCAACTTATTTGTGGGAACCTCGAGACATGGCCGTGGGATGTAGGGTGATTTGGTAGATGACGAAGGGGATGGATTTCAGAGCTGTACAGTACCACCTGGGCTATGTTCAGTTGTTTGGACTACCCTTGCTGTTCAGACCAATTCCAATAGTCCGTGAGGCAACTATTACCAACATAAGTTCTATAGTTGTTTGGTCTACTCCATCAGCTCCCGTGACTGTCAGCATTAGTGCCATGAAATTTGAAGCTAACCTGGCTACCCTAGCTGTGCTGTTTTGTTATATAGTTACTTTTTGTGTGTAGATTACTACTGGAGTAGTGTTGTAACTAGACGTGTTACCGTCTGAGTATTTCACTGATGTTATTTGGGTACTTCTGACTAGATTATAGAATTTTTAGAAACGTCTCTATTGCTCTGCTCTTTGTAGAACTTCAACTTTGATGTAACTGAATTATAGGGGTAGCTATGTAACTAAATCTGTTGTTTTAGGACATCATTGGTGTTAATTGGGTATTGTCTTCTCGAAAGTGCAGTCGACTTCAGATTTCGGTTGTATTGATTTTCTGAACAATTGGAGAAATGACTCGTATGATTTTTCGAGGAACATGTCAAGCATAGATGCCAATGATATGCTTTGTGTATAGTTTCCGTTTATCTTTTCTCTCCACATTTTAAGCTTGCTGTCCAGTTCACAACTGCAGTCTGCCGGGCAATGGAAACTCGTGTTTGTTTCATAAACAGATACTACAAACGATGAATGTGCCACTTTTTTTCTAGTTGCGCTTTGAGTACAGATTACTATTGGAGTAGTGCTCTAATTTGGTGTGCTGCTGTCTGAGTATTTCTTTGATTTTATTTGGGTACTTCTGACTAGAAAGTGTGCCCAGGAGACGTTCAACTGCTTTGTTTCTGGACAGTTGGAGTACAGATTATTGAAGAACGTGTCCACTCTGTTTGTTTCTAATCTCTTGTGTTTTTTAGGGATTTTCTAGCCTATATTGATCTGCTCTCACCAGAACTTCAAACCTTGATGTTCCAACTCCCAACCGCATTCTGTTAGCCTTGCACCGAAAAGGATGTTGGCTGACGATTTATCCGCGCTTTATCGATGTTAGAAAAACAATGACTTAGATCATGCTATTTCATTGACAGTAGTGACTTATGCCTGATGGATGAACAAGTGTTACTCTGAATTGGCTAATATTGGCATCAGTTACATGATCTTGTCAGTTTCTTAGCGTCTTTTGAGATGGAATTGCTGATGTAACTAAATATGTTCTGTGTGCATCATTGATGTTATTTGGGCACTTGTATGTCATATGTTTAGAATATAATTTTTTCTTCTAGTGTATTTCAATCTAGTTCTGCACCATTACTACCTTGGTGAGTTCAATCTCTTCATAAACTTTCTTTATGGAACTCAATTTCTGACTATCATGTTCTTGTTGGGTAGTATATATAGTTGGGTTAGTTCTTATGAGTATCAGAACATGATCTGCAGCGCCCAATAATTTGAATGTTAATTTTTTTTATGAATATCAGAACATGATGTGCAGCAGCACAACTAACTGTCCAGTCTGCAGAACGACGCACTTGTTCTGAAAATAAATGTTAGTGACTTGAGAATAACATAGCATCAGCGCTATATTGGTTGTGCATGAACCAAACCTCCTTAACAGAAAAGAAAATAAACTTGAGTGTCCTTGACCTTGTCATCCTCTTACTATCTATGGATAGTGTTATACCTGAACATGTGTGCCCCCCTCCCCCCAGCAAACACCAAGTTAAGCACCATACCACATCAAGTACAATGTGGTCAGACTTATTTTGTTGATTGCAGGGGTAGTAATTACTTGAAAATATGATTGTTTAAGCTGAAATCTGAACTAATCATCTTCACATCTGTTGGGATGACTGTCATAAGGTCGAGTAGGACCACAAAATATTGTCTTTTGCAAAAATTATTTAAACTTTTGGTCATTTTAATGTTGCAGCAGATATGTCACGGACAAAAATTAACGTTGTTGAATCCAATGAAGAATATATGATGGAAGAACCGATCGAACATCATAATTCTACTGAAAAAGATGTCGAATCATCCGATGTCCATGAAAGAGCTACTAATGATGAAGAAGGCTTCACAGATTGTGATGATGCTGATGAAAATGAAGATGGTAAGTTTGTTGCTCATTACTTATCGTTTACAATATTTGATTATTCTTGATCGTAACATATAATTCATGGTTCTATATATTCAGCTGAAAATGCAGAAACAAAAGAGCGTAAGAAGAGGAAGCTGAAATATATTTGGAACCTTCCAAAAGGGAAAAGGATAATGGTTCGCTGCAATGACATAGATCAGTCAATTGGAAAAGAGGCTAAACATCTTGGGGACTTTCTTGGCTCAGTTGCAAGGAATGGATCATTGTGTTGCTTGAGCTACAAGGATTGGAGATTGCTCAAAACTAAAACAAATGTAAAGGCTATACTAGATCAAGTGAAGGTAAAATTTAATCCACTGAATATCCTTTACTAGCTTGTTCTATGTTGCCTTACATTGCACTCACCATATTTATGTTGTAATTGTTTTGTAGATGAGGTTCCTTTACCCTCCTCGCATGGAAAAATATATATTGAAGACAATTGGAGACAGATGGAGGCAACATAAGTCCGATCTGAAAGCAATGTATTTTGATGAGAAAAAAAAGCACCGAAGCCAATTACAACAATAAACCAACATATGTGACTCCGGATCAGTGGAGATCTCTAGTTAATCATTGGACAACCCAGAAAGCAAAGGTACTTAAAAGAATTCCATTTTCAACTTTCCTTGTTGGACTTTACATATTGCTGTGTGGATACGATGAAAGATATGCACATAATTGTTTCGATTCATTCTTTGGTAGGGGGTTAGTGCTACAAATAGAAATAATTGTTCAATGAGGAAGTCTACACATACTAGTGGGACAAAAAGTTTCTCTCGTCAGAGGGAAGAAATGGTAAATTATACTAACTTCATGCATCTCTCTTCCATTCATGTTTTCTAATGCAATTCATGTTTACATTACATATCAACAGAAAGATGCAGATCCTGATAAGAAGTACCCTCATAGGGCTCACTTGTTCATCCATACGCACAAGCCGAAAACTTGCAAGAACAAAATCATTAATGCTCATGTGGTACATTTACAACTCTCAACCATTCGTATTTGAATTTGATATTATATATATTCTTATTATTCACATTGTTCCTGTATTTAGGAAGAGTTGAAAGATATTATGGACAAGAACCCTGAATTAGCAGATAACAGGGATGGAAAGACTGCATGGAAAGGAGATGCGTTGAACAAAGTATTAGGGGATGACAAGCCTGGCCATGTACATGGCTTGGGACTAGTTCCAAACCCAAAAAAACTTTTTGATGTTTCTACTTCACGTGTATTCCAGGATACACATTTTACTTCGGTGGAGGATACACCAAATGAAGATATGCTAGCTTTTAGAGTTGAAATGGAAAAATTACATCAAGTAAATAAAAATCGGGATGCTAAAATTATGGAACTAGAGGAGAAGATGAGAAGAATGGAAAGACAACCAAATCAGGTAAATTTCTAACAACTGTAAGCTTCATTTATTTTTTGGACTAACCTTTCTGTATTCCTATCATAGGAAATTTCAGATCCAATGGCTACAGTTGGGCTTGAACCTTCGGTTGATGGACACAACTCAAACAGAAAAGTTTGTATCTTGGCAAAGTACACAATAAAATTCCTCAAATTTATGTCTGGAAATTATCTCTCAATTAATATTTATGTCATGCTATCTGTAGAGAGTGCTTGCTCTTCCGGTTGATGGACTCCAACTTGTTAAAAAACAATCAAATAATTTACAGAACAAACCAAGTAGATCAAACGATGCAGATTTGCAAGCATCAAACAAGAATTCTATTTCAGATAAGGTTTGTCTACTTAAATACTCTTTAGAACCTGTCATTAGTGAGTTTTAAGTTGTTGTGCTTGCACTTTTTGCAATTGCATATACAATACCCAAAACTTGATGTGTATCATTTTATCCTAGAACAAAGAAACTATGTTCATAATGGTGCCAGTGCACGACAACTAGAAAAATGTTCTGCTGCACACAAGGTATCATCATAGTCCTATATACAAAATAATGATCAAACTATAGTGCTCCCATCTTTATGTGTTTACTTGTTGCTATCAGAATGTTGTCCAGAACCAAGAAACTTCTGATCATAATTTCAGTACTCAGCAAGGGGAAATAAATTCTGCTGCACATAAGGTATATTTTCGTTACCATATACAATATGTTCAAAATACATTGCTCCGATGGTTATGTATCTACTGGCCGTCTTGCTATCAGAATGCCGTTCAGAACAAAGAAACTTTGCTTGAGAATGTCAGTGCACGTCAGGGAGAAAAAACTTCTGCTGCAAAAAAACTGGTATCTTTTCATAATCACATCACATTTCTGTTCAAACTATAATGCTAGCTTGTTTATTTGTTTATTACTTCTTCTTTGCTATCAGACTGTTGTCCAGACCAAAAAAACAACAAAAGGTGCTAATGCAAGCAGTAAGAGTGCTCAAAGTGGTTCGCTGAGCTGGTTGGGTGCTAGTGAATTACCTGTAAGAGTGCTCATTCATTTCATTTGTTCCTCTGTTTCGTTTCTGTTTTTTCATATGGCTACTTTCATTTTCTCTAACAGCCAGGAACTAAAGTATTCTTGAAGAGCCTGAAAAACCATAACAAGGATGTAGCTCTTGCTACAATTGTAAGTTGTGATCCTAAATTTAAACTTGATGGTGCTGAAATTAGGAATGAATTCTGGGCGGTGCATGTTGATATGGCACTTGTGAAAACTGAAAATTTGGTGCGGAGTCGCAAAAACTGCAATACTCTTGGTAATGCAGAAAAAACAAAGATTGCATGGCCCTTAACCTTTGTACGTGAATAATATCTTGCCTCTATTATTACTTGCATCATGTCAATGCATTGTTTGTTAACAGTTCATTTTGTTTTCTTGTTTGTAGATTCAAAAGATAAATGGATGAGTATATGGGTGCGTGGCAAGTGTACTGCAATGATGATGTTGATGTTCTGTTTCATGATGGTGACCATGATGGATGTTTCCAGTTTTAGTTATGTTGTGGGGATGATGTTCTTGTTGGATGTTGTTCCTCGATTAAGTTTTAGTTAAGTTGTAGGGATGTTGATGGATGCTTTTAGTTTAAGTTTCACTGTCAAGAAAATAGTTAGATTATGCATCACATTTGGATGATGTTCCTCTTGTAATATCCACTATTGTAATCCAACAATTTTATCTCATATATGATATATGATTTCTTCGTCTTGTCAGTATATTCTCTTGTTTCTCTTCACTTGAAATACACAATTACATGGAGCATTGATTAGATATACATATAATAATAATAATAATAATAATAATCACACTATATCCATGCCAACACTTGAAGCGTTGGAAATTCTCCGTTGCAAGTAATGGGATTTTGATTCTTGTGCATTAACCACCAACATATAAAATTGTTGTAGAAGTCCGCTTTATCTGTTGTAGTCTTGCAACGGTTCCTTTTACCAACGGCAATATAAGCGTTGCATTATGCGCTAGCAACACTGGATAAGGCTACGCATCTCAAACCGTTGGTAAAGACACTAGCAACGCATATATGGGCTTTTAGATACAGAAAAAAGCGTTGCTATAGCGGGGGTCTTGTTGTAGTGTGACAGACACCTAATAGGTAGTATACACCCAGTGGACGGGAAACCTCCACCAACCCAGGTCATAGTGCACACAGTGACCGGGACATTGGAATACCCGACTCAATCGCATTGGGAAATCGCGAGCAGTCACCATGGGTAACGATATTTCCATCAACTATATATTGATATATAGATTCTGGAGAATCATATAACCGGAAGTCTACAATTGTCGACATACATTTCTCAACTAGATTGCAAAAACCTTTCAAATGATTCAGATCCAAAGACCATGGCCATGGCAAAGTGTGAACAACACTCGGACTGAACTCAAGCAAAGGGTATAATCTAGGTAGAAATGATCTTGCTCAATAATGGGTAGGTATTCATAAGCAATACCTACACCAGTTTTCTTCTGGAAACAGAATTGAGAACAACGAGGTGGTGAAACAAAGAGCAAGTATTGTAGCACAAGGGTTCACGTAGATAACCAACTATTCTCCAGAGGTGGAATCTCTTTCCGATAAAAATTATATCATTGGCAATACAAAATCATCTATCTCTGTAGTTGATAGATGTGATTACATATCCATGTGGAATCACTAGATTCAGATATAGATGGTTTCCGAAGGAATCTCACTTCTGAATCGAAATGCAAAATGATACATACATTGTGTAAAATCAATAAGTCACCATATGGCTTATTATTGTCGGTACATTTGGTACAACCGACGTAGTGAAATCCTTACACACAAGGATTACTCCTACACTGATGATTACCCATACATGTTAAGCATGTGATCATCTAAATGACGGAAATTGAGATGAAGAATTTGGGCAAAACCTCGAGCACCTTCACTCATACATTATGGCACACCATGTTGTCTATATCCAGATTATATTGGAGAAATTGATTGTGGACAAGTCTTATCCATCCGTAATTTCCATGGTTATTTGTTCTCTAGACGTAGAGAAAGATTCATCTAGACCATGAGGAGATGGAAATATGATGTTGGGACCTAAGGTTCCATATCACATTGCATTCATTGGATCCACCAAACACAATTGGTTGAGACTCAAGAATATCTTTCGATATCTCCAATGCATCAAACATCTTGTCCTAATCTTTCATTTTCAGAGAAATCTGGATACCAATATCATCGGATAAATCGATCAGATCCCTACTATGTGAGATCGTAGACAAGTTTTGTGTTCCTACTAGGTGTGGTAGCCATACCATGAAAGTCTTCGGAACAGACATGGCTACATCCACCAACCATTATCTCTAAGATAATGTTGCTTGTGTTGCCCGGATGCAAACATGTTACATAATAAGCAATATTGTTATATTGCCCATCTTGCAAGTCAAATCATGCGACAACCTTGCTGATTTATTCATGAAGTCTCTACCAACTACAACATTCCAGAACATGTTCATGGAATTGGTATTCGACGACTTCGAGGATTGCAAGAATCAGGGGGAGTATCTTCCTGAAATTACATGTTCAACGCATCATATTATACTCTTTTTCCCTTCATAAGTTTACCTTTACATGTTCTCATCAAGGTTTTTAATGAGGTAATATCAACACAAAATCATATGTCATACTTTTTGTTTTCCCCACCGGGGTTTTTAGGAAAGTATATACGACATATTTATTGTCCTCTAAATTCTATGAGTTTCTCATATTGAGTTGAAAGGGACAATAACCATTATGTTGCTAAAGCTCCTTCAAACCCAGTGAAAAAATAAGGAGAAAAATGATGCAACATATAAACACACATTTTCCCAAAGGGTTTTTGAGAAGCTTTTCAAGATGATGATGATAAATGGACAAGTGTAGATTAGGGGGAGTGTTAGAGTTAATTAACATTTATTAATTATGGGGTAAATCTTCTCTTGTTAACCGTCAGGCAGTTAGCACTAATGCTAACCGTCGCATCCGTGTGGAACAGACGCATCCTCTGGTTGCGTCCCCTCAACTTGTATATAAGCATCACTATCAATGAAAGAGAGACACCGTTCCATTACTTCTCTTCGCCGTTGTTTCTCGTTTCCACTCTAATAGACGGGAACATCCTCTCATACTGAACGCATATCGCGAGTAGACCTATACTAATCCAATGAAAAAGAAATGAAATGCGAGCATGTAAGATGGACTGTGGTGGGCTGTCGGACAAGCGGAGCGCAGATTGCACAAAACTTGTGGGCCCGCCCGCGTGCGTGTCAGCTTGCCTGCTGGGATTGACTTGACTTGACCGACTGTGTATGCACCTGTGGGCGTTGCAGGGAAACTGTCTCACATGACAGCGGCATCGTACCATGGCGGGTCCACCATAGCATCCTTCCGTTGTTTTGCAAAAAAAAAACTAGTAGCATCTATCCGTTGCTGACTTTTTTTCCATGGTAATACGTGTTTCATTCATCATATCATAGAGAACAAAGTACAAGTCACGTAAGAACCGACATGACAAAACTAAAAAGAAAGCAGAGCATCTCTGAGCTTGACACCAACGCCTGTCACCTGCCTACGGCACCACCACAGCAGCCACCGAAAAGAAGAATGACGGATCACCTCCTCACCCGAGCTCGACGCGGCTCCATCGCTGATAAGCAACTTTACGGACCTTCAAGGTGGCTCACCAAAAGTGAAGCCATTGCCGTTGAACGAATCAGACCGGGGCAACACCCCGGACACGCCATCGAACTCCAGATCTGACACCCCACCACGACTAAGACGCCGAAGGAGGAAACCATACCTGCCATCCACGAACCACGAACCCAGCATATTTTCCGTCTTCCAGATGTCGTCGATGCAGACCACAGTCTGCATCCGCTCCTGGACTACCTCCCAAGCTCCGCGCCGACGCTGGAGCAAACGCCGTCGCAACGGCGGAGTCCGAGGACACAGGTCCACCACGAGGATGCCGCCGCCGCCACGCGCATCCTTGCTTGAACAGACTGGTTTCCAAATCCATCCCCAACCATAGGACTGATGGCCTCGTCAGAGAAGGATCCGAAGAATCTTTATTCAGCGCCGTCATCGTCATCGCCGAAGCCAAAACGATGAACAGCCTAAAAAACATAGACGACGAGGGAGTACAAACGATCCACACGTGTTTCCGGCGACCCTTTCACCACCGACGACCGAGGTCGCCGCCGGAGGACGGCGTTGGGAGATTGGCCTCTCCTAGGGTTCCATCCGCCAGGGGAGAGGAAAACGATTCCTGATCTGATCTGATCTGATGTTTGGTTGCTGGGTTGACTTGACCGACTTTGTACGTACCTGTGGGCGCTGGAAGGAAACTGTCTCACGTGGCAGTGGCATCGTACCATGGCGAGTCCTTCACAGCAACTATCCATTGTTTTGCGCATGCATCCAATTGTCTTGACTTGACTCCTGATCAACTGGCAGCGGCCGTTGCCGTGTCCCTCCCTGCACTGCACTGCCGTTTCCATGTTGGTGCGCGATGCCCATTGCTTCGGATGGAAATTCCACGACTATACATACGGCAGCTTTGCTTGCGGGGCGAGAATTATGGATCCAACGCGCAAAGGCAAAGCCAGGCGTGGTTTCCTAAAAAAAAACAACGTCGTGGTCGTCACGTGCAAGCGACGCTAAGCCCGGGTCGCCTGAGCCCACACGTGAAAACGTTCCAATCCGCTTGTGAGACCGGAGACGCGTCCGTGATTATTCTTCTCTTCTGGGACGGCGACACGAGACACGCGTTTTGTGGCGGGCAATAAAGAGCCCCCGCGCCCTCGTCAATCTTGGATCGGAGCAGCAGCAAAAGTCGCTTTCGTCTCTTTCTCAGCCCGCGCCTCCTACCTGTCGCCGGCGTCGGCTCAATCTTGGATCGGAGCAGCAGCAAAAGTCGCTTTCGTCTCTTTCTCAGCCCGCGCCTCCTACTTGACGCCGGCGTCGGCTCAATCTTGGATCGGAGCAGCAGCAAAAGTCGCTTTCGTCTCTTTCTCAGCCCGCGCCTCCTACCTGTCGCCGGCGCCGACGATTCAACCCTCCCCGCCGCCGCCCATGTCGATCCAGGGCCTGCTCCTCGAGGTCAGAGGTAATAACACGCGCGCCTTTCCCTCCCCCGTTCCCACTCCCTCGATTGATTGATTCCCCGACGCGGTTGCTCAACTGAATTTTGTCGAGCAGTGACGGGGTGCCGGAAGCTGCGGGACACCGAGTTCTTCTCGCGCCAGGACCCCTACGTCATCGTCGAGTACGCCAACACCAAGCTGCGCACCCGGACGTGCACCGGTACGCGATCCGCCCACATCTCTCCTCCACCATTTTTTCTGTTTGCTTCAGCTTATCTATCGTGCAGCGTGGCTGTATGACGTTATGCGTGACCAAGTACCCCTGCTCGCTCTTCGTGTGAAAATTGTGTACAGCATCCAATCAAACCTAGTAATGGAGGGTCTAGTGCACTGTGCAATCAATCAATCTGGCAACAATGTAATTAATCTGCTTATTCAGCTATAATCCGTTCCGGTTATCGTCGTGCCTGTGTCCACCAACACACACTGTTCTACACGAGCGAGGGTGGGTGTGCTCTACTATCAATCACCTGTTCATTCAGGAGGCCATACCCAACTCAGTTTCTTCTTCACTAGTCGCCGTGCCGTGGCACCAACAACGGTGCCACGGATCACAGGTGAGCGAGGGTGAGTCGAGTATAACTGAACAAGTCGCTGCTGCTCCTCCTCCTCCTCCTCGAGAAGAAAGAAGAGGCAATGCTGCAAGCAAGGGTCACTGCCCAATTTGTTCCACCAGTTTGGCATCGGCAAACTCTGCCTAGGTGCCCCAAACTGGTGGTATTCAAACCGAGTTCACCCGATATTTGAACTGGATTTACCCGAGTTACCTAGTGCATTGTCAGTCTGGCGCCAATTTAGTCTGCTTAATTAATCAGCATACTCGACTCAATTCATTTCAGTAGTTGCACCTACCACCACCACGCGGTGGTTGGCTGACCAGGTCAGCATTGCCTCTTCTATGTTATCGACGACAGTGGGCGGCGGACTAGTAACCAACGACTAGTTCTCAACCGAACCTACAGTTTGCAACAGCAAGGCCCACTGTTTGATTACTATACGGGCTGCTTTTCTGAAACATGTGCTTGTCATTATTAGGACTGGTGTCAACTGACTGCTCTCATACTCAGCCGACTCTTGGTAAAATCACTATAGTAATCTAAGCACTTTTCATTCATGGAAGCCGACATTATTGCAGTTGAGCTGACACCATATAGGATTATGATGTTTCTAGCTTCGCCGGTTGCACGCTTGATCATTGCCTCATCTCTTTGGAGTCCATATATTCGATAGGGTACTCTGCCTAGAATTTCAATCAAAAAAGAATCATGCCACCCTAGATTGGCATAGGATACTCAGGCCGACATTAGAATATATTCTTCTATCTTTGTTTGATGAGCTGCGCCCCTGATGAATATGTTTCTACACATTAGCGGTACCCATTAC
Organism: Thinopyrum elongatum; assembly: GCA_011799875.1. Lineage (NCBI taxonomy): Eukaryota > Viridiplantae > Streptophyta > Magnoliopsida > Poales > Poaceae > Thinopyrum > Thinopyrum elongatum. The sequence continues at coordinate 682,066,119 of CM022303.1, read as the reverse complement.
TCATCCTAGTTTATGCGAAAATGCCATGCCGTGGTTATTTTTTATTTCTTTCACGCCTGGTGGTGGAAAAATTGCCACCCTAGATTGGCATAAGATACCCTTATCGATTCGAGAATATATTCTTTTAACTTTGTTTGATGCACGGCCTATGAATAAAGTTGTATGCGATAGCGGTACTCATTACTTGTCCTGCAGGAATCCTATTTCCTTTGTAGTACAATTTGGCATCTACCTCTATAGGTTTCGAGTGATGCTCTCAGGCTGCTGGGCTGGTTCTAGAAGTTGAGCAATTCAATTTTCTGGAATGCTATTTGCCAATGTCAATGTGTTACCATTTCTTATATCCTTATTGAAATTTGCTACTTGGCCTTCCTTATCCCGACAAGGATTTAAATACAGCAAAGAGCAAACTGGTATGGTGTGCAATTCCCTTTTATTTTGTTCTCTATGAAACTGAAACCATTCCTTATAAAAGTACCCAGGCCTAGATTACAGCCCTGTAAAAAAGTTCTTTTTCTGGTCAATCTTACAGTTACTATGCCGAATAGAAAATGCACTCTCATCCATCCTAGAGTTGACCTGAACAAGTCCTTAACTTTTTCCAAGAGGTTCTTCGATCTGCATTTCATAACATATTATTAATCTAGCAGACTGTCACCCCTTGACTTTCAATTAATGTGGAGTGCTAGGACATTTTTTTTGGGTGTGAACTGCAAGGACATTTCCAACGTTTGCACATATTTGACCTCCATAATCTTACTGTTTTTTTCTTAATACAATCAGATGGGGGAAGGAACCCGTCCTTCGACGAGAAGTTTCATATACCACTCATCGAGGGGCTCCGTGAGCTGAGTATCAACGTGTGGAACAGCAACACAATCAACACCGATGACTTCATTGGCAGCTGCAGGTTTGTGCATTACGATGCAGCTCATTTTAGTCATTATACTGTTACCGAGTAAAGCGACTGATGGCTGAGCGTTTCTGCATGTAGGGTGCCGCTGAACAAGGTGCTCACGAGTGGCTACGATGATGCCTCATGGCCCCTCCAGACACGCCATATGAAGTAGGTGTTTTGTTACATATGCGTACTGTAATACCTTTCTCCTACTGTGACTTGCAGATTTCCTGACACTGAGGTCAACCTGTGCAGGTCTGCTGGGGAAGTTAAGCTTATCATGCACTTTGATGTCTCAGCAATGGTGAGTGAGGAGAATGGTCACTGGTCATTGTTTAATTGTTTCTGTTGATGTGTCATTGCCTCATTGTTTTTCTCTTGTGTATATCAGAAGAACAAGATGGCAGGTAAAACTTCTGGCCAGTACGCTCCTTCGCCATACGGTGCCTCCTCAGCTTCATACCCAGCGCCTTCATCATATGCTGCAGCACCCCCACCGCACCAAGCTTATCCAGCTCCTAGCCACGCACCATATCCTGCTCCTTCTGCGTACTCAACTCCGCCCCCTCAGCAGCCATACCCAACTCCGCCTCCTCAGCAGCCATACCCGCAGCAGGGATGTCCTCCTACAAGTCACCCACCACAGCCGTATGGACAACCGTACCCACCGCAGCCATACGGGCAACCGTACCCACCACAGCCATATGGGCAGCAACCTTACCCGCCACAGCCATATGGGCAACCGTACCCACCACCTTCAGCAGCACAATCCCCTTATCCACCTGGTAAGATCTTGATGAGCATAGATGAATCCATCCATTTTCATGCCTCCAATCCGGTGAACTAATGTGATGTTCTCACTGTATCTTATGCAGCGCCTTACCCTGGAGCTTATCCACCGCGGCCATATTGATACACCCAGCTTCAGTGACCTGACGTGGCGGCACCGAAACGAAGAAATGATGATCAGTTGTGGCCGCTGAGCTGTTTCAAATGGATCACAAGCCTACTGAAGGCGTGTTAGATAACTGAAGCAACATGTAAATCTCCTTTTGCATCAGTGTTGTGAAACAGCCTAGCAATCATCAGAAACGTTTACTCTCTCTAGTATGCACTATATGAGTAGCTTGCACACTGCCGTGATGAAGTCAGTTTTATATTGTGGTTTTGCCAAAATGGCGATGCTCCTTGCTTCTGTTTGGGGGTCATTATAGACTGTTCTACCAGTAAGTCTGTAATATATAGTGCTAGCTCGAACGTCAGCGAATGCATGGCAGCTGCAGAAGGCCGCAGCACCTAAAACCTGGAAGTGTTTTTGTGATGCTCAATAAATTTGCCTTGTTTGATGTACCCATGATGTGTCATGTGTGGTGGATTGGATTAAATGTGGTTTTGTTGATTGGCTACAAAGGTTGCTGTATTTTTGTTTCTGATAGTGTTTTGTGACGCTCAATGCACTTGCTTTGTTTGATATGAGATTCATGTGGTGGTAGGAGCTAGGGTTCTACCCGGTCTAGGGCGCAGCCTGTAGGGGAAAGAGGGAGGAGGGCGAGGGCGAGGGCGAGTACGCGGCGGCCGGCGGCTGGGCGCCGTCCTTGCGGCTAGTGCGGCGGCGGCGGTCACAGGAGGCGGCTAGGGCTTAGGGTTTCCGGCTCCTCGGGGAGCCGGGCAATAGAATTGTCTTATTGCTTAATTCTCAAAAGAGTCTTACAACTTGTTTATATAACCACGACGTGGAATAAAACTAAGATAACTTGTGGGCTAAGCCCCTAACTAAGCCTGCCCGGTGGGCCTCCTACGGGCATAAGTCTGCCCGGTCATAACATCTCTCCCCGCCTGCGCAAGCAGCTCGTCCTCGAGCTGGAACTTTGGGTAGTGTTGGCGGAACTCCTCGCGCTGCTCCCAAGTGGCTTCCTCCGCCGGAAGTCCAGCCCACTGAATCAACACGTACCACACTCTGCGACGTAGCTGGGCCTGCAACACCTTCTCCGGTTCTGGAAGAAGACGCCCGTCGGCGGTCGGAGGAAGCGCGGGAGGAGCCGCAGGTGGCTCCCCACGGAAAGGCTTGAGCAGCCCCACATGGAAGACGTCGTGGATGCGAGCACCCACCAGAAGCTGAAGGCGATAAGCCACCTTCCCGATGCGCTCCAGGATAGCAAAGGGCCCGGCATAGCGAGGACCCAGCTTCCGCTTCGCGCGTGGGTCCAGTGATTGCGTAGAGCGGTGAAGAAGACGCAGCCACACCCAATCGCCCACCGCGAACTCCGCCTCGCGATGGTGGCCGTCGTAGTAGTGCTTGGCCAGCTGCTGGGCCTGAAGGAGGCGTTGCCGGACCTCCGCCAGCATCTCGTCACGGCTGCGCAGAAGATCCCCGGCCGCCTCGGTCCGAGCCGTGGCCGGATTGACAGGTAGGATCGCCGGGGGCGGCCGGCCGTAAACCACCTCAAATGGCATGGCACGTAGGGCGGAGTGAAAGGAGGTGTTGTAGCAGTACTCCGCCCACGAGAGCCAGTGCACCCATGCCCGAGGACGATCACCTGTGACACAACGCAAATACATGGCAATCACCTTGTTGACGACCTCGGATTGGCCGTCCGTCTGAGGGTGGAAGGCCATGCTCAGGCGGAGCTTCACGCCCGCCATCCGGAAGAGATCGCACCACACATGCCCCGTGAACACGGGGTCCCGATCACTGACGATCGAAGAGGGAAACCCGTGGAGGCGGATGATACCGTCGAAGAAGGCCCGGGCCACGGACGCCGCCGTGTAGGGATGACCGAGCGCGATGAAGTGATCATACTTGGAGAAGCGGTCGACCACCGTGAGAATGACCGACTTGCCACCCACCTTGGGGAGGCCCTCGATGAAGTCCATGGAAATGTCCGCCCAGACCTGAGACGGCACCTCCAATGGCTGGAGCAGACCAGCCGGCCACAGTGTCTCCGTCTTGTTACGCTGGCACGTCACACAAGACCGCACCCAGTCACGGACCAGGGCCCGATCACCTGGAATGTAGAAGTCGGCGCAGAGACGATGGAGGGTTTTTTGCACACCCTCATGGCCCGCCGAGTGGGCCAGCAGCAGTACCTGGAGACGGAGATCGTCGTGCGCGGGAACGAAGACCCGGCACCCATGTAGGAGCAACCCGTCGGCGAGGCGCCACGGCTCCTCCAGCTCACCCGCTGCCAGCTACTGCTGAAGGAGGAGCGCGTCCGGCGCGGCCGCGGTTGCCCGGCGGATGTCGGCGAAGAGGGCGAAGGAGGGCCCCGAGCGGATGCAGAGTACCGCCCCCTCAGAGTCACCGAGGGCGGTGTCGGCGTCACGCCGAGACAGGGCGTCGGGGACGGTGTTAAGGCGGCCCGGACGATACTCGATGGTGAAGTCGAAGCCGAAGAGCTTACTGATCCACTGGTGCTGCGGTACGGTAGACAGCCTCTGGTCCAGCAAGAACTTGAGGCTGTAATGGTCTGGACGGATCCGGAAAGACCGACCCAACAGATAGGGCCGCCAGTGACGCACCGCCTGCACCAAGCCAATGAGCTCGCGCTCATAGGCTGCGAGCTTAAGATGGCGCGTGGCAAAGGGCCTGCTGAAGAAGGCGAGGGGTCCATCGCCCTGATGAAGGACCGCGCCGAACCCCGCACCAGAGGCGTCACAGTCGACGATGAACGGGCGATCGAAGTCAGGCATCTGAAGGATGGGGCCCATCGTGAGGGCCCCCTTGAGGGCCTCGAATGCCGTGGTCGCCTCCTCATCCCAGGCAAAGGCGTCGCGACGGAGCAGGCGCGTGAGCGGGGACGCGATGAGGCCGAACTCCCGGATAAATTTCCGGTAGTACCCCGCGAGGCCAAGAAACCCACGAAGAGCCCGCGGTGAATGCGGGATCGGCGAGGCGGCGACAGCCGCCACCTTGTCGGCGTCCATGGCCACCCCCTCGGCCGAGATGACGTGACCAAGGTAGGCGACTGAAGGCGTCCCGAATGAGCACTTCGAGCGCTTAAGATGAAGATGGTGCGCTCGAAGCTCGTCGAAGACGATGGCGACATGCTGAAGATGCTCCGCCCACGAGGCGCTGTAGATAAGAATATCATCAAAGAAAACGAGCACAAACCGACGCAAGTAGGGGCGGAGGACGTCGTTCATCAGAGCCTGAAACGTTGCCGGGGCGTTGGAGAGACCGAACGGCATGACCAAGAACTCGAAGTGGCCGTGGTGAGTCCGAAACGCCGTCTTGGCGATATCATCTGGGTGCATGCGCACCTGGTGGTAGCCCGACCGGAGATCGAGCTTGGTGAAGAAGCGCGCCCCATGTAGCTCGTCCAGGAGCTCGTCGACCACCGGAATAGGAAACTTGTCCTTAAGAGTCAGGGCATTAAGGGCACGGTAGTCGATGTAGAAACGCCACGTGCCGTCCGACTTGCGGACGAGGAGGACCGGCGCAGAGAACGGTGATGTGGAGATCCGGATGATGCCTAAGGCGAGCATGAGCGCGCACTGCCGCTCCAGCTCGTCCTTCTGCAGCTGAGGATACCGGTAGGGCCGTACTGCCACCGGTGCCGAGCCCGGCAGAAGATGAATACGGTGGTCGTAGACCCGGGCCGGCAGAAGGCCCTGCGACTCGTCGAAGAAGTCGCTGTGCTGCTGCAGAAGGTGATCCAACAAAGGTGATCCAACACACCGCCCCAAAAATTTATGAGATTTCACGGAAGAAAAGTAGCAATGTGGACAAGGCCACGATGGATGAACATTGGGTGACTCTGATTAACACTAGCAGGGGCCTTTCACTTGATCATATTCGCCAATTTGTTGCTCTTTGGGAGAAGCTTGCCATGGTTACCATCCAACCGGGAACGCCGGACACCATCACTTGGAAATTATCTACAGATGGGACCTTTGGGAGAAGCTTGCCACTCACTCGGTGACCTGCTGAGACTTGCACTAACTTGTTCCGCAGCTCCAGTAACAAGACAGCAAACATTTACTGGGCCACAGATAGACCTGCAGTACATGTTGTGCAGGTTATAAATGTATACCTCTGTAGTACATGTCGTTTTGCAAGTTGTAAATTCATACCAAAACAATTCCTGAGCCCGCACCAGTGATGGGAATATAATCATATATTGCTCGAAAACATCAACTGGGAGCGCTAAACAAGACTAGACGGCATGTGCTCGAATGAACGTAGATCAGCAGCCAAGTAGTCCTAGGAAAGACGGAAGCTCACCACCATCAACTCATCATGGGTGGTGTAGTGTGCCTGTCTGCCTTGACACTGCAGCCGGTGGACCAGATTCGTGTAGACTAAAAATAAGAATTGGCTAACAGATGTGCGCTAGAAAACAACAACTGGTGAGGTCCGGTAGTGTCCCGGACTCCCGGGGATACCCAAGAGTATCCCAGAAGTGCCCGTTATGTCCCGGAAGGCACTAGAAGCTTCTGGAAGGGTTCGGAAGGTTCTAGATGCTTTTGGTGAGTCCTAGATGGGCCAACGACCCTCCCCGCAAAAAAAAAAAAAATAGATGGGCCAACGACCCGATGCCTTTGGGGTTCAAGCCAAGGTGACTCCCCCCACCCACCAAGTTGGCCGACCCCCTCGGAAGCAGACTAGCGGGCGCACCTCTCTAGGAGGTACACCAAGACCTCAGCCAGACCGCCCTGCTCAGCGCTCTCTCTCTCTCTCTCTCGCGCGCGTTTGTGTACGCCGGTAGGCTGTCCCTCTCCCTCTAGTTCTCCCTGTTAGTCTTTGTGTTGGCTCCACAAAGTGTTACAGTACCTCTAGATCGATACGCGTGGATACCTCTAAGGTGTAATCTACTTTACCCTAGATGATCAGATCGTCCGGAAGAAGTTCTCGCGTCTCGGAGGTATAAACTAGCTGTGGAGTAGACGAGCTTCACCAACTCTTCTTCCCCTTCTTCTGCTGCATTGATCATTGGTGAGATGATCATTACTTTTACCTCTTTAGTATTTCTAGAATTGGATTGTGCACGTAACATTTTTGTAGCATAGTGTGTACCCCTACAGATACCATAGAAAGTACTAGAAGGTAAACATATGTGGACAATCCCGATAACTGAAGGTGGTTTGGACGTTGCAGAGAGAGCGTGCACACACATTCGCTACTACATCATTAGTCAACACCGACTGGCCAAAAACCCTTATCTCTGACCGGCCAGTGACACGCCATTGGCTTCCCGTGAGAGATGACTACGTTATCGCTAACCGATCGATCGACCCGACAGTGATGGTGAATGTTACTGAGCGGACGTCGGTCGGTCAGTGGGGACTATTTAATTAATGGGTGTCCAGTGGTAGGTCACTAGTAAACGGTTGTCCCACTTTGGCCTGTCAGTGATGAGTGGTGGTTTATTTGGCAACTCGAACTACATTGCACCATACAAGTATACACATGCACACTTTGCATTTTAGATGTTATCACCTAAGAATTTTAATAACATGCGGAGTGTTTACAATATAATTACCAATTTGTGACTCCTGGTGTTTTTTATTTCTTGTTCGACCTTTTATATTAAGTTTCTGTAATATTCATACTCTTAATGAAACAGAAAAGATCTAATTAATGGACTTCAACTTTTTGTAAGATTATATCTCGGAATAATGTGTAAACATTGATGTAAGTATGAAATATGATACACTACAATAATAGATAAAGCATGCGCATGCAATGCATTTTTTAAACTTACTACATAGATAAATTCAGAAATTATTGCAACTTTGTCCAACACCTACTATCCTAATAGCTAGGGTTCCTGTTCAAGTCTTATATATAGAAATATGCACATGCTAAACAGATTTACTTATTCATCTATTGTTCACAATGGCTATTTTAGGTGGGTTTGGTTCGCTATTAGATAAGTGTCAGTTTCACAAAAACATCAAAGTACATTACAACTTGCTCGGCGGCTTCTCGCAATACTTGAGAGATGGTTTCTAGTACGCCACTACCATAGTCTTCCTTCCATTTCCTTGTTGGTAATATTTTAATTTATTCTCTGAAATATGGGATATCCTCGGCCCTCACTCAAAACATTAGTCTTCTCTTCCCACTTGTGCCCTAAAATTAGTGCACTCCTTCTTAGAGATTGGGATTGGGAGGGACAACGCACGGTTGAGCATGAACAAGCAACATGTAAGAGGTTAATTAATGGGGATGGATTGGGGAAGGTGACTGGTAATAAACGTGAGGTGGCAGGATGGGAGACCGAAAGGATGACACAGCGGTGCATATATGTTATTTGACAACAATTTTGGGACTTGATGGAGTATGATAAGAGAAGCTCTGCCTGTCCGTGCCAATCTCGGCATCAAGGCCATTGCTTGTCTTTGGTACATCTTAGTATGGGGCCCAAGTTTAGTTGTGTTCTTTCTGTTAACTCCCACCACTAGTCATTAACGGGTAGCAACTTTTGAAATATAAATAGTGTAAGTATTGAATGATGAAAAATATGTAGCAATTAGGATTATAGGAAAAAACATCTGCATGACCATGTGTGTATAGCTGGGGACCATGCCCCCCCCCCCGACAAATCGCTGAAGGAACTTTTTTGGAAGGACTTATATGAAAGAAAATACTCTCATTTGTCTATTGCCCACCCTGATATGCGAGTCAAGCTCGATGGCATTCATGTGCGGTTGTCTGAGAAGGGGGCATGTGATTCCAAAGATAACCTTACACTTAAAGTTGACTTCACACTAGTTTTTTAATTATTTATGTGGGAGGTCATAAAGAGCCTCCAATAAGTATAATACATGTTTATTGAATATATAATACATAATTTAAGCCATTTAGCCGACATGCAGATAGACGACCGGTTGTTATTCAAGACAAGCATCCAGTTCAAAAGGGTGCATCTAGGCACTACCGTCGGATCTCTATATTTTGTGAATGCCGTGATAATAATGGTATCCATGAATATGTTGCCTTATTTCTTGCCTAAATCATCCACTCGGCATTGATGATACACAAGCAATGGTTTTCCACATTATTGGATACACGAGTAGGAAGGACAGCCTCGCATGAGGATATAAATACAACTTGTTGGCGATGTTTGGTCCATTTGTCGTAGGAAAGCTGCAAACTCAAATGGGCCAAGTGCAAATACTGCTCTTGTGGGTGTGTCTTTTCCCGATGTGATTGATGTTGGGGGGGGGGGGGGGGGGGGGGGGGGGGGGGGGGGCAATCACAAACGTCAAGCTACATGTGAAGATCTTGTACATAGTGGTGATGTGCCAAGGGATACTATATATGGAACTGTGCATACTGGAGTCATTCTCTTTCTTGCTTCGGAGATCACTGGCCTTGGTTGTGGACTCGTACATAAGTCAGGGATGAAATCCATTGATCTCTACTATGAACAAGCCCATGAAACATTGTTGCATGCAAGTCTATTGGAAAATAAAAAGAAGATGGGCATTGTCACCTTTGTTGTGGACTTCCTAAAACCCACAGCCTCCCGAGACAACAAACATACATGTGTTTGAATATTGGACTCCTTTTTGTAGAAACACAAGAGCTTCTGCTGCAATTGCATAGAGTTTATCTCTCTAATCACCACCTCCACCAAAGCGGTGACCACATTGATAAGCATGTCGGGCTAGATAGTCAAGGAATATGCAAATATTATGCTATTCGATGCAATGGTCATCACTCATATTGTTTCGTATCTACATATTGTCGGTATCTATGCAACCATCCATAAGGTCTCTTCCTTTCTTCATGCACCGATGACACATGACATTTTGGCCCAAATAGTGAATGAAAATGGAGGTAACAGACGAATAAGCAATGGTTCAAGTTGTCCAACAGGGGACAATAATGGAAGGAATGTCGATAGACATCAAACGAGAGTGTGCAATGGTTTAAATTATTTATTGTTGGATGTTGAGGGATGGAAAATGCCACAAGCATCGGATAGAACTTTGCTTTGCAAATTATTTCTTCTTTTTTAAAGGGGATATGCAGATTCTGGCAGCACCTCATCAAAAAATGAAAGTCAGTTCCACATAAGAATTTGAAGGATATAATGGAAGAAACTTTGTAGGCAGGTGTATGCTTTCAAACTGAGCTTACCAACGAATATGATGTAATTAATATAATTGACTCTTTGCAAGATTAAACAATCATGTTGCTTTGTATGCTATAGTTATCTCTACTTAAGGGAGGTAAATTTCTTAGCATGTTCATATTGTGGAAATAATGAAGCATCTCAACTACCATACACAAGAGCCCGCATTTTATATATTGATATGGTCGAGAGATAACTCTCGTGAGGTTACAACTGAATCAGATATTACAACAAGGGAGGTTTTACAGAAGAAAAGATAGAAAGATAAATGAACTTCCCCTAACAACCTCTTGAGATATGCTTTGCAACGCAAGGATACATATGTAACATGACAACTATGTTCAACATCCTCCCTTAATCACAACTAAGCAAGTTGAGAGTACGCTTGAAATCCTCTAAGCTTCTAGCAGGCAATGCCTTTGTGAACCCATATGCAAGCTTGTCCTTGGAGGGAATGAATTTGATCTCTACTTGTTTGTTGGCAACTCGTTCTCTGACAAAATGAAAGTCTATTTTGATATGCTTAGTCCTGGAATGAAAGACTGGGTCAGCAGACAGATAAGTGGCACCAAGATTATCACACCAAACACAAGGAGGTTGCGTTTGTGAAACTACAAGTTCCTTGAGTATAGACTAAACACAAATAACTTCAGCTATGGTATTTGCTAACGCCCTGTATTCTGCCTCTATACTCGACCTAGAAATAATAGCTTGTTTCTTTGTGCACCATGAAATTAAGTTTGGTCCATAAAGGACAACAAAACCACTAATTTACCTTCTGTCATCTAGGCAACTTGCCCAGTCCGCATCGGAGAAGGCACTATGCGAGTGGAGGAAGATTTACTGAATGTAACACTAAGCCCCACTGTATTTTTCACATACCTCAGAATATGTTTTGTTGCTGTCCAATGAGAAGTGGTGGGTGCATGCAGAATCTGGCAAACTTTGTTCACTGCAAAGGAAATATCAGGTCGAGTAAGATTTAAATATTGAATTACACCAACTATCCTTCTATAACTGGTACTGTCTTCCTGATTCATGAGTTCTCCTTCTGTCGAGGACAAAGGTTCTGAGATAGACAAGGGCGTGGGTGAAGGCTTGCAATCTTTCATGCCGACTCTGCTTAACAGATCAGCTGCATATTTTCCTTGTGATAACTCAATGCCATCTCTACTTTTCTTAACTTCAATGCCTAAAAAGAAATGCAAATCTTCTAAATCTTTTAAGCAAACTCTGTACTCAAATCATTTAGAAATATTGCTATTGCTTCATTTGATGAACTAGTTGCAATAATGTCATCAACATATATGAGAACAAAGATGGTAGATTGAAACTTGTTGAAGTTAAATAGTGAAGTGTCAGATTTGGATGGAACAAACCCTAGCCTTTGCAGCTTTGTACTCAAACGAGAGTACCATGCTCTGGGAGCTTGCTTCAGTACATACAAGGCCTTATCAAGCTTGCAAATGTGAAAGGGTGCATTTTTATCATCAAATCCAGGAGGCTTTTTCATGTACACTTCCTCTTCCAGAACACCATGAAGAAATGCGTTCCGCACATCTAGCTGTCTGAGACTCCATCCCCTGGAGGACTGGAGGTGTCCTCATAGTCAATGCCATATCTCTGCTTAAAACCCGTTGCTACTAATCTTGCTTTATAACGATCAATAGTACCATCAACTTTTCTTTTGGTCCTATAGACACATTTACAGTTAATCAGATTTTTACCCTTCCTACCGAGGAACTAAGTGCCATGTTTTATTCCTCTGTAATCCTGATTATTCCTCCTCCATTGCCTTTTTCCATCGAGCATCGCCAAGGGCTTCATTCAAAGTGGCTGGCTCACCGGCCACGGCGAACTGGCGCAGATGGGTTGGAGACGGGCCACTGGAGGTGTCTGCACGCATAAATACCAGAGGGAATCGCCTGGCCATGCCAGACGCGTTTGTTCCCATGGATCCCGGTGTGGATCGAGGTGCAGTCTACGGTGGTGGGAAACTTGGAGCGGATTCTCCAAAAAAAATCATGTCAGCCAGGGGACACATGAAATAACTCCTTGGTACACCATTTTCTTCACAACTTTCATAATTTTGGACGCCATTTTCTTTGTTGTTTGAGTCTGCAATGTCATGCTCAGGCAGAGAATTAGCAGGATTAGTCACAGATGATTCAATACAATTATTAGCACCCTCGGGATATACAAAAAAAATGTGGGAAGGAAGCAAAAGGATTTATTTGCGAACAAGAGCACCATCATTGGGATGGAGTTTTTCGAAAGGGAATTAGGTTTCGTCAAAAACAACATCACGCAAGATGTAGAGACGACCACTGGAAACATCGAGGCACTTGACCCTTTGTGTTGCGCACTATATCCAAGAAAAACACATTGTGTAGATCGAAACATGAGCTTGCGTTTATTATAAGGACGAAGATATGGCCAACATGCACAACCAAAGACCCGTGGACAGGTAAAATCAGGCTTGAAATGCAAGAGTTCAGTAGGAGTTCCATTGTTGATGACACGACTAGGCAAGATATTAATGAGATGAACGGAAGTAAGGAAAGCTTCATCTCAAAATTTAAGTGGCATAGATGCGGCAGCAAGCAAAGCAAGTCCTACTTCAACAATATGTCTATGTTTGCATTCTGCAAAACCATTTCGTTGATGAACACGTGGGCAACATGAGAGATGCCTATTTGCTGAAATAAGGAATTTAACTTTTCATATTCATATGATTGCAATGCAATAATCTTGCTATCAAATTTGCGGTCAACAAGTGCTTGGAAATTATGAAAGACTTTAAACACATTAGATCTTTTCTTTGAGAGATAAATCCAAGTGATTTCCTGTAGTACTCAACAAAGCTAACATAATATGTATGCCTGCCAATAGAGGAAGTGGCTAGACCCCACAGTCAGAAAAATGAGCTGCAACGGTTTGACAGAGACACTAGTGGAAATAGGGTATGACAATTGATGACTTTTAGCTCTTTGACAAGAATCACAAATAGTTTCAGAGTGATGCTCACCAACAGCCGGGAGCTTATTTTTACTAAGAACTTGATGAACACTTGAAAAAGCGGGGTGGAATAGGCAATGATGCCATCTATCCAATGAGAACTTGACTTCACCAAGCACTTGTTTATTGAACCTTCTAAACTAGAGAATCAACGGGTAGATTCCATCAATGCATCTACGGTGATAAATGATTTTCTTCGTCGCCTGATCCTTGATAAAAAAGAAGATTGGATGAAATTCTAGAAACACATGATTGTCAAGAGCAATACGATGGACCGGAAGAAGTTCCTTCGAAGTACTAGGAACATGAAGAACATTGTTTAAAGTAATATCACGAAATGGGGTGTTAATAATCGAATGACCAATGTGACTTATCCGCATACCTGCACCATCTGCATTCAAAACTTGCTCTTGACCATGATATCTCTCATGCATACTAATCTTCTCGAGCTCACCTGTTATATGATCCGTGGCACCGGAGTCCACTTATACCAATTCGTGTCTACACCATATGATGTATCTACGGCAGCTACAACTTTTTGTTTGTGTGAGTTGTCCTCGGCGTAGCGCCATATGCAATCTTTAGCGATAGGGTTCGTTTCTTCGGTGCCATTTCACCGTGCGGGCACCCTGGGCACGTGCCCGGGGTCAACACGGTGAATTTTTTGTACTTTTATGAGCTGCCAGAGAACTTAATCGCTGAATATAAGTACGTCTAATACACAACTTGGCGAATTGGGCTACCTTGGGCGTTTTCTTTTTGCCTTTGGGTTTACTCACGCTCACGCCAAACCAGGACGGCTGGACGCCGTAGGCCCATGACCAACGGGCACGCCTATATCTCGCCTTCAACGAGTCTGGCTTCGGACTCGCTGAAGGGGCGAGCGAGCTGGGCTGGCCTACGAGCGCGGGAGGCCACATCCTATTTTTCCTATTTGTTTACATTTTCTGTCTTTTTTTGGCTTTTATTTGGGTAGTTTTTTTTATACTTTAAAATATTCCAAATATATATATTACAAAAAACACTCTTCAAAACATATTTGAAAAATGTTGAACAGATATTTCAACAATGTTGAACATTTATTTGAAAAATGTTGAACAACTATTTGAAAAACTGTTGATCATGTATATAAAAATATTGAACAAGCATTAAAAAAAATGTTGAACAAGTATTTGACATAATGTTGAACAATTATTTGAAAAAATATTGATCATGTATATAAAAATGTTGAACATGTATTTTAAAAATGATGAACAAGTATTCAAAAAATGTTGAACAAATATTTGAAAAAATGTTCATCTTGCATATAAGAATGTAGAATGAAAAAAAAAACCAAAAAATGAAAACCGAAAAAGAAACAAAATAAACCGATGGAAAGAGAAAGTGAAAAAACCCGGAGAAGAAAAAAAAAGCCGAGAAAAACCATCTCTTTTTCTCTATAAGTAGGGCGCGCCCTACTATTCATCATGAACACGGTGCTATCCTAATGGTTAGCTTTGCTGGAGCTCCCTTCCGCCGGAAGCGCAGGCCCCTAGGCCGGCCCATGAAGCTTTTTTTTCTGTGTTTTAATCCGACAAAAATTGTGCTCGGATTGTGAACTGAACATGGAACCTACCTCATCGAGGTACGCTGGAGCGACCACCCTGCCACCCAAGAGATCTGATAAGTTACAACCTTATCCGTGTTTTATTATTCAATTTTTTCTTTTCTTTTTTTCATTTTCACTTTTTCCTTTTTCCCTTGTTGGTTTTTTGTTTTTTATTTTTTCTTCTTCCGGTTCTATGAATTGGTTGCAAACACGTGAACTTTTCTTCAAATTGATGATTTTTTTAAAAATTCGATGAACATTTTTTGTAATTCGATGAACTTTTTCAAATTTGATGAACTTTTATTCAATTTTGATGAACGTTTTCCAAAATCAATGAAGTTTTTCAAATTTGATGAACTTATTTTCAAGTTCAATTAGTTTTTCTAAAATTCATAAACTTTTTTCATTTTTAATGAAACTTTTTCAAATTCGATGAACTTTTTTCAAATTGATGATTTTATTTAAAAATTATGAACTTATTTTGAAAGTCCGTCAACATTTTTGAATTCACGATTTTTTTTCGTTTTTACGATTTTTTTGGTTCTGTTTTTCTAATGTAATCTCGCTCGGCCGGCCCACCAGGGAGCTTCCCTGGCGCCTGAAGTGACCAATAGGAGCTCCCTGCATTGTTCGCCTGTTCCGCTGCCTCGCTCGCCTGTTCGTGTGTGCGTCGTGCCGCGCGCCGTTCTGCAACTCTGGTGTTGGAGGCAGGCAGGTGGTGTGCAGGACTGACAGAGCACCGATAGCCCGCAAAATTGCAAGAGAAGGTACACGGCTGGGCCTCTAATTAGGCTACGACTCTAGGGAGCGACAACCGGGATCGGAAGTGGAAGCGCGGAAGTCAAAGCGGCAACCGTTGGGCTGGGAATCCACTTCGGCTCTGGCGGATGGTGACTCGTCAAATCTGCAACCGTTGTGCTGGGGATCCACTCCGGCTCCAGCGGATGGTGACTCGTCAAAGTGACAGAATTCTAAAGGCTTGATGATGATGCTATTATTAAATGGTTTCAAGCGAAGTTTTGGAAAGGGCATTTGCCTATGTCCAATTAACACATTATTGGTACAATTCATGAAATATGATTCATTCACTCTAATGTATTTAATTTCAATAAAATTATATAATTTGTTAATGCGATGTATCTTGTAGATTCTCATGTGTGCACAAAGATGAACATCGGAAATTGGAGTTTTGTCATCGAAAGGTTTGGTTGTCTCTCATCTGTGCGCAAGGATGAATATCAGAGATTGGAGTTTTGTCCTCAAAAGGTTTGGTTGTGTGGCTAATGTTTAGCGAGTTATTTGGTATTGTATCTCATGTTATTATTTAATTCTATGACCTATAAAACATTAGTGCATATGCACATGACGTCTATGCAAGTATATGGTACTTGTGATATTTGATAGACCAAAGTAAATTTTAGCTTATGGGGTGCCCAGGCTTTGGCAATTGACTAGCTCCGCCACTGTGCAAATGCGGGAGAAAATTTGGGGGGCTGCGTTGGAGATACCTTTATGTAAGAGGTTCAATAATAATGTGTGACGCAGATCAAAAGATGCTTGCTAGCGAAAAATAACGAAATCCCACTTTATGTAAGAGGTTCATGCATGATGGCTGCTGCCGATGGTTGGGCTAACCGCGGGCAGCCGTTATCTGAGATGCACACTTGGTTGTCTTGTCGTTGCTTGGGGTTCTAGTGCTGCGCTCATGAATTTAAGTAGTAGAAAGTTAGCACGAAACATCAGATGGGTAATGCAGGTCTCTGCCTTTGAATCTTTGATCATTCTGCAGATCTTACCAGGTCAAGACAAGTCAGCATTTTTTTACTTGGGGTGAAGATGAACAGTTGACCATTGCCATCTTCATTCAGTTCAGTATAAGAACAGAAATATGTTTGTTAGTGCCTGGGAGGACCCTGAGCTTTACACCGGAAAGGTTATGCTGATGCGGTGTTAAATTTCCAAGCTTGATGATAATGATAGTGATTCCACATGAATGTAGTACTTTGCTCTTCACTTTTTGTGATGCTAACTTTCATGTCCTCTGGTGCTCCTCTCAAAAACCATTACACTTGTCTGCTTGTGTCGGTGATCCAAAGCACAGTGACACTGGATGGTACTCCACGTACTACTGCTGGTTGATTTGCCACGAAGTTTACAGCAAGAAAAAACTAGACTGCATTTCCTCGCACTAGTTCTTGTCTGTGTTTGATACTAGTTGCTCCACTCACTCACTCACTCAGTCAGTGACCTGCTGAAACTTACACTAACTTGGTTGCAGTCATGGAACCTCGGTATCTCTCTGCTGTCCATAGCGGGAGACACACAATGTAGCAGATCTCAGAGACTCCATACAGTTCAGATCTTTTAAGTATCAGTGTACTACTAACTTGCCTGACAATCATCACACAGGCAAGCTTTTTCTCAGTGGTGGTCTCACCCCTTTTCCTACAGCTGCTTTTTGTGATTGCACGCGTGCTCTGCTCACACTGCCTCACAGAAATGAAGATGTGACTGAAGACTCTACATGCAGAGCTGCATAGAACAAGAGCGCGATGCCATGCAGGGTGGCCAAAATGTCAAGCCAAGTTTGACATTGGCACTAAACAGCATATGTTGTCCTATCTGTAGATGGACTGGTGCACAAAACAGCATTAGCTTAACCCAACTGTGGGCACAGGTTCCTTAGTGCAGAGCTGCTACTTCATTATTAGGGCCGTCTGCTTAATTATTGCAGAGAAGATAGATCAATGATGAGGTTGATGGATGCTATGCCTGCCTAGATCACATATATCTATGCATTGTTTTTCCCCTTGTTCATGATAGCAGAGCCCCTAGCTAGCTTATAGGGTGATACCAAATCAAATCTGGCTAGATCTTTGGTGGTGCTGAGTTAGTACATATGACAAAATCTGTCTAGTCTGGATGTCTGAATCTGTCTACAAAATTAGTGAAAATGAATTATGGCAAAATCTGTCTAATCCGCGTGTCTGAATCACGCCAGGCCGGCCATGTACTTGGTTCCTTTACCTCCTGCCGAATGAAAGTGATATTATTACGCTACTAACAAGATTACTCGACAGTTTTTTCTTGGTTTGGGCTTCTATTTTTTGAGACTGCAGATGCAATGCCAAACAGAGAGCAAAAGTGCAGTACAGTCGTCTTGCTGCACAGGTTATTTGCAACCCCTGAATCTGCTGGCAAACACTGAACTTGTTTTCTCAGATGAGCAGAACTCCAATAATTAGTTGATTCATTTCTCAGTGCTCTGCATTGCCATGTAGTAATACCACAAACATTTCCTGAGCACTGCTTAGATCTGGACATGTTTTGCGATTTATTTATGCACACACAGAAAAACATTTTCCGAGGCCGGACCAGATCTGTGCAGCTGTGAGTATATATTGCTAAAAGAAAACAGCTGGTAAACGGCATGTGGTGGGATCAATGCAGATCATCAGCCAAGTGGTTCTAGGAAGCTCGGCACCATCAACTCATCATGTGTAACTATCCACTTGGCCGGAGGAAGACATCCTATATGATTTGATAGTAATTGACATTTGACAGTACTGTCAGTTGATCTTAAGCTTTGGCTTTGCACGTCCCCGGTCCCGGCACACACACACACACACTGACACACACATGAGACCTTGCATGCGTTAAGGCGGAAGGGGTGAGGGTGGCAAATTTTCGTGTTGTGACCCTTCTCTGAAAGTTATTCAAAATTTGACCCCAGTTTGTAAAAATTTCGGGATCTGACCTTTTTCCTACCGTCAAGGTCTATGGCGGTAGGGTTGCATAACCTACCGCCAGGGTCTCTGACGGTAGGACTTACCGGCACCGTCACATCCGTTTAATACGAAAAAGACTCTACCACGGTATTCTTGGCGGTAGGCAATCTAACCCTACCGCGAAGGTATTCGGCGGTATGGTCCTATAGCCAGATTGCACACGCCCTGTCAATCTGAATAATCTACAGTAGCCTAGTAACCTAGTAGTCAGTCACTTGTCATGCACGAGAGAGAGAGAGCGCACATGACAGAGAGAGCATATAAAATTCTACTCGCTTGAAACTTGCCGCTGCTGTGTGCTCGCGCTCCCATGCATGCACACAGCGCTCAATGCATGCAGCACATCCATACTGATGCAAGCACCACCTTTTATCCCTTGACGAGGATCCAAATGAATCACAACAAAACCCCAGCAAAGCAAAGCAGAGCCACTGACTTTTGCTCTCACCGGCTAAATTTCGTGTTTTGACTTTTTTTGAAAGTTATTCAAGATCTGACCTCAGTTCATAAAAATTTCGAGATCTGACCCTTTTTCCTACCGCCATTGTCGCTGGCGGTAAGGTTTAACTGTCTACCGCCAGAATATATTTTCCACGTTAGGTGTCCGTTACGACGCAGTCAAAGCCTATCATCAGAGATTCTGGCGGTAGACAGTTAAACCTTACCGCCAGCGACAATGGCGGTAGGAAAAAGGGTCAGATCCCAAAATTTTTATGAACTGAGGTCAGATCTCGAATAATTTTTAAAAAATGGTCAAAACACGAAATTTAGCCGGTGAGGGTTGGAGCAAAAGTCAGTGGCTCTGCTTTGCTTTGCTGGGGTTTCGTTGTGATTCGTTTGGATCCTCGTCAAGGGATAAAAGGTGGTGCTTGCATGAGATGCCGCGTGAAGAAAAGGTACGTGCGCACGTAGCAGCACATGCTATTCTGCATTATCCGCAGATGAGCAGTGATCCGCAGATAGCTAGTCGGTGCTAATTGGGTTCTTTGGGGTTAGTTAACCTTTTGATATTGTTTTTTTTTTTGCGACCTTTTCTTGTCAGGTCGGCTTGATTTTTTTATTTTTTGAGAATCAGGTCGGCTTGATTGAAAGGTGCCGGTGAGCAGAGACTTGAGAGAGACAAGCAGGCATACATCTCGCCTGGAATGGTAAAACTTATATTACTGCAATATATTCGCTTGTGAGCACCCATCGATGAGCATTTAGTTTGGGCTCACGGGCATGTTGTACTGTGCGTGCTGCATGCTCGCATTTATGCTCGTATGTTGTATGGTAGTACTGCACCAATGTTGAGACCACACCAGAGTACGGGCGGGATGGTGCCCAAAAGGAGTGACACGCCAGATGCAGGCCAATGACTCCAAAAACTCGCCTGTGCGTGCAGTTATACACCCTTGCGAACGAGCTGGAGTCCACTACTCCTACCAACCACTCCTGGATGGATCGATGCTACAAGTCCACCATGGTATAGAATTGGCATGGCACCGACAAATCCTCCTTGCCAAACCACAAGGCCACGCACGCGCATGGTTAAACTGCTGCGTGCTACATTAATCCCCGAGCTTGATCCTGAGGATGTTAATTAAGTGCTGAATTAGTTGTTTGCTTGTGCTGAAAACCTTATGGTTACATGTCCCACAAGTACAGTATGATACTATGCTTGACCATGATGTTGATCAACTGTTGACGCCTCCTAGACAGCCAAATTACGGCATGATTATGACCTATGTAGCATCTTGCAGTAAGATTCTTACTCCTTGCATATGTACGTCGTCGACGTGCGTAGATACTTTCTGGAACAATCATGCACGCCGGCTATTTACTGACGACCTAACGTAGTCATCGGTCCACTCTCCACTCGATGACGTTGAATAACAAAACTGCCGTTGATTAAGGCTAAAATGACTAAAAAATAATTTGCAAATTACAGATCTACTTGGTACATTTATAGTAATTACGTACAAACAAATTGATGGTGAAATAAAATTAATTTTAAATTATTTATATCTACAATAAATACCAAAGGTAAACAATCTGTTAACAGTCCCTAACTTTCCTTCTTCATTTTACACTTGTAGCACCATGACTTTCCCTCTCTAAGTTAGAGGATCCGGCCATGAGAAAAGATAGAGAAGCTACGGTGGCCTACCCTGCCTTCTTTCAATCCATATTATTAAGGCTAAAATGACTAAAAATTAATTTGCAAATTACAGATCTACTTGGTACATTTATAGTAATTACGTACAAACAAATTGATGGTGAAATAAAATTAATTTTAAATTATTTATATCTACAGTAAATACCAAAGGTAAACAATCTGTTAACAGTCCCTAGCTTTCCTTCTTCATTTTACACTTGTAGCACCATGACTTTCCCTCTCTAAGTTAGAGGATCCGGCCATGAGAAAAGATAGAGAAGCTACGGTGGCCTACCCTGCCTTCTTTCAATCCATATTATTAAGGCTAAAATGACTAAAAATTAATTTGCAAATTACAGATCTACTTGGTACATTTATAGTAATTACGTACAAATAAATTGATGGTGAAATTAAATTAATTTTAGATTATTTATATCTACAGTAAATAATCTGCTAACAGTACTTAACTTTCCTTCTTTATTTTATACTAGACTAGCACTATAGCACCATGACTTTTCTTCTCTAAGTTGGAGGATCCAGCTCCTCTAACATACATGAGAAAAGTTAGAGAAGCTACAGTGGCCTAACTTTCTTTCTTTCAATCCACATGATTAAGGCTAAAATGACTAAAAATTAATTTGCAAATTACAGATCTACTTGGTACATTTATAGTAATTACGTACAAACAAATTGATGGTGAAACAAAATTAATTTTAGATTATTTATATCTACAGTAAATACCAACAGTAAATAATCTGCGAATAGTCCCTAACTTTCCTTCTTCATTTTACACTAGACTAACACTGTAGCACAATGACTTTCCTTCTCTAAGTTAGAGGATCCGGCTCCGTTGTGGATATTTACTTCTAAGTTAGAGTATACTCAATATACCCTGTGCTATTAACCCAGAAAAGAGAAAACATTTCACTTGTCTTGATGTGTCGGTGATCCGAAACATAGTGAGACTGGATTTGGATGTTACTCCGTGTGTCTACTAGTGGTTGAGATTTGCCAGGAACTTGCAGCCAGCAAAGTAACATGCTCCGTATGTATGCTGCTCTATGACTCATAAGCACAAGATGCTTCCTTTTCTTGCCCATGATGTGACCATTGCATCACCTCATTACCTCCCACTAGACTACATTTCTTCCAATCAGAAAATCAGAACCAAAAAAACAGAAAAAGAAACTACACTTCATTTCCTCTGCACCAGTTCTTGTCTGTGTTTGATAGTACTTGCTCCACTCACTCACTAACTCACTCAGTGACCTACTGGAACTTGCAGTCATGGAACTCTGCTATCCATAGTGGGAGACACAAAGTAGCACATCTCAGAGGCCAGTTGTGCACAAACCTACAAGAGAAGAAAAAAGCAGCTTCCAAACAGTTCAGATCTTTAAGAGCATCTACAACCGGACTTGGCAAATCCGGCCCATCAAACGCCCGCGGCCGCGACCGGGCACGTCCGCGGGCGCATCCGGACGGGCCCTCATATTTTCTTCCGGGCATCCACATATCTCAAATTTGGACTCTCAAATTCATGCAAATACATGCACGTCAATCATGCAACACAATGTCGCACGTAAATAACAATTGTTTATAGCAAGCATAGATAGCGTTTACATAAAATTTATTTTAAGTGCAAAACTCAAGCATTGTCTCCTTAGTTGCCATTGTGGGTCTACATATGCTCCACAAGATCATTGAGTAGTTGCGTGTGCATCTGCTGATCTCGAAGATTCTGATGCATCTGTAGAAAGTTCATCAGCTGAGCGGCATCTTGATCTTTCGGAGCTGGCGGTGGAGAGCCTGGGAACGGCTGCGGAGCGGGCGCGGCGGCGGCATGCGAGATGGACGGCGCGGAGGAGGAAGAAGAGAGGAGATAGCAAATGGATCCGGCTGGTCTTCGGTATGGATTTGGAGCAATTTGGGGTGTGGGATCGGGCTGTCGGGTCCGACGTGGGGTGCGCGCCCGGACGGCGCCATATCCGCCCCATTTTTGGGTTGGATATGAGGGATGCCGGTCAGCCCGGGCGTTTGAGAGGCCCGTCTGGATCAAAAAAATCGTGACCAGACAGTGATCGGGCGGCCCGTCCGGACGTATGAGATGGGTTTGAGAGGTCCGACTGTAGATGCTCTAAGTATGAGAGTGTGTGAATTCACTAGTACTGCTAACTGGCCTGTCAATCATCACGAAGGCCCGGCTTTTTCCCAGCGGTGCTTTGTTCACTCGTTTTCTTACAGCTATGATCTGCGATCGCAGTTGCACGCATGCTCTACTCGCACAGGACTACAGTAGGATAGCAAGGATGCTCTGCATGCGCAGCTGCATAGAACAAGAGAGCAATGTCATCGGTGGTGGCCATAGTGTCAAGCCAGCTTTTACATTATCACTCCACAGCATTGTCCTCTCTGTGGATGAACACCTGCAAAGAAGACAGTAGGCCTAATCTAACTTTGGCCACTACTAGTTGGTAACCTTAGTGCCATCGTTGGGGCCTTGTGTTAAATTATTGCATCGAAGATTGATTAATGATGACGTTTATGCTATGCCTGCCTAGTTCACACATATTTCTGGATTGCTTTTGCCCTTGTTCATGATAGGGGAGCTGCTATCTAGATTGCAGGGTGCTAACCAAACCTGGCTAGAGTTTTGGTGCTGGTGAGTTATTGCATATGACAAAATCTGTCTAGTCGGCCTGTCTGAATCTGTCTACGAAATTATGGAAAAATATGTCTAATCTGGATGTCTGAATCTGGCCAGGTCGGCCATGCACTTGGTTCCTTTACCTTCTACCTAATGAAAAGGAAAACTGATTCTCTGAAAAGACTTTTTTTAAAACCATTTTGGAGCAGTGGTTTTGTTTTTCTCGCTTCGAGTGTCGGGGTTACGATCCTGACAATGAGTACTAGGGGTACGAATAAGGGGCAGAATCTAGCTACGGTGCAGGTGTAACACTCGGTGTTTAACGACTTCAGACCCCTCTCGGCGAACGTAACAGCCCTACGTCTCGTGCCCTGAGGCTTGGTTTTGATTTGATGGGTATGGTTACAAAGATTGCTCGACCCCGGCTAAGGAGGTGGGCGGCAGCTTATATAGAATGCGCCGCAGCCCCATGCCCTCCATGTCGCTAGGGCATTAAGTGACATTGAATGCGTCAGTTGCAGGTATTATGAGCTTCTACTACAGTGGTTACAGGTAACGGTAGTCTTGACTCCGCCTTAAGGGCAACTTAGGATTTCTCGACTGTTGCAGCTCCCACGCCGTCCCTTCACCTCTTCAGTCCTAGTGGTGGTTGTCCAGCCGAGTGACGGGTGGTTGTCCGAGTGGACTCCCTGATATATGCATCCGAATGCTGGCATGGTCCAGAGACCTACCTATGATGGTGATGGGCCCCATGTGGGTCCTACATGATGGGCCCTTGACCCTATCTGTAATAGGTGACCTCATCATTAGCCCCCGAATCGGTTGAGGTTTCGTAGAACGAGCGGGCCGAGCCTTCGGTTAAGTTCGAGTGCTGCTGGAGCACTCGGAAAAAGTTTTCGAGTCGTGGTTTGCCGTTCCTTGGACGAAAACACAACGGATTCTGGACTATAAGTTTACCGAGATGTCCGGGTGCTATTGATCGCCGAGAAAAACCCGGTGGCATTCGTTTGTCTCTCTGAAGAGATAGACTTGAGGCCCGAGAGAGAGCATGCCATAACAACTCCAGCAGCGACGCCGACGCGTGGTCTGATTCTCCGGAGAGATGCCACTCCTTATCCCAGGGGAATGCCAACGCGGGCCTTCTACGAGTCCAGGTTTACGAGTCATGCACCTTGGAGCCTACTGAAAGGGCCAAGTCAACCCGCGGAGGGGCGTCAAGCTCGTCTCATAGCAATCCTGAATTTGACTTCAGTCAGGTGTTTAGCATGGCCGATTGCACGGGTCCCCATGGAGGGTGGTCAGTCGGACTAACATGCGTCCTTTAGGAAAGGAATCGTGGGTAATCAATCCGATTGATTCGTCCCAGAAATCTAGGGACGGGATTTGAATTTGTGCATGCGCGCACGGAAGCGGTAACGACGTGCGTTACTGGGGAAAGTGGGTGCGCGGCTCCACAGTTTTTGCACACGAAATCTGCCACGTGCAGTGTCTGCTCTGCGCGATGCCCCGCTGTGCGCGTCATTTATCTGGAGATCTGCGGCGTGAGATCCGGTTCGTGATTTTCTCCGTGATATAAAAGATTTGGAGGCTGAGGTCAGGACCCCAGATCCCCTTCTCTCCGCCTTGGCCTCTCCATTCCCCTCCAAACTCGAGCGCTCAGAGCACCCGCGGCGATGGCAAGAGATACCACAGCCAAGGCGGAGAAGGCGAAGAAGGCCGGGAAGGCCACCTCCTCTGGCTCTGGTGCGGCGGCCAGAGGCGCAGCGGGGGATTAGATCCCATCGCGCGTTTCGGCTCGGCGGTTGGAGGAGCTCACGGAGGATGGGCTCATCCTGTGGGACGGGTGGCGCCGTCCGAATGCATGGGAGGTCGAGCTGGCACCGCGGGAGGACGAGCGTGTCCTGTTGGTCACCCACGTCGAGAGGGGTTTCTCCATGCCTCCCCACCCATTCTTTCGGGTGTTTCTCGATTACTTTGGTGCCCAATTCCACCATCTTCCCCCCAACGCAATCATCTACCTCTCGGCCTTCATCTCCCTTTGTGAAAACATCCTTGGCTGTCATCCCCATTGGGGCCTCTTCAAATAGGTCTTCACTTGTCAGTCAATGACCGTCAAGAAGGATTTGTCGACTGGTGAGAAGACCCACGTCACTCAACTGTGCGGTGGTCTAGGCATCCAGGTCTGGGGAGGGAGATCCTTCCCAAAGATGAGCTTGCTCGACTCCGTCAAGGGGTGGCAGGGAACTTGGTTCTACTGCAGGGATGTCCCAGGTGCCAACAGTCAGTCGGGCCTTCCACCGTACTCGTCGGAGAGGGTAAGGGCTACTGTGTCTCATTCTGTGACGAAGGAGGAGAAAACAGAGATCGGTATCTTGTTCAGCGCCTTGGTTGGAGTTGTGAACGCTGGTGTGAACGACATGGATCTACTGGAGACCTTCTTCACTCAGCGCATGCAGTCGCTGCAAGCCAGGGCCCACCCCATGTGGCTGTACGAGGGGCTGATTGACCCTACTCGAGTGCACCTTGAGGAGCTCGCCGAGAAGGACGTGGGGGCCAAGATCAAAGCCATCACATGCGCCCGTGACAACCCATGGGGAACTCGGTTGGTGCTGGCCTTCCACAAGGACTTGCCGCCTGTCGAGGTAATCATCTTCCGCTCAGTCGGCCTGTCAACATGTTGTACCATGTATATCTGATTCTGGTGTTGTGATGTGTTTGTCTTTCAGGACTTTCAGAAGATGGTTTCCCAGATTCCGTTGGTCGACCGATCGCCCGAGGATGTGACGAGTGACATCGAGCATCGGTACTCAGAGGACTCCGACAATGACGACAAAAGTGACGACGAGGAGGAGAGCGACGAGGACGAGAGCTCCGAGGAGGGTGAGGAGGCGGAGTCCTCGCCGTTCTATGAGGCTCCTGAGGAACCCTTCTCCAAGGCGCTGCACGATCCGAGTGGTAAGGCGGGTGGGGCTCAGCAGCCGACTGCCTCGGGGCGGACGACTCGTAGCACAAAGCGCTCGCGCGCGGAAACGAAGAGTTCCACCGAGAAGCGGCCCTAGCAGCCAAAGCAGGCCGCATCCAAACCTCGAAAGGCTGCGATGCCTCAGATCTGGGTGATATATAGTGCCCGTGGCCTCCACGTAAGTATTCTTGTTAATTTGATCTTTGTTGTTGCATCGACTCGGCTCGGGTCGGCTGTCCATCGAGTGATGTTTGATCGTTGTAGCAACGACACCTCGACAACGTCGGCAGACCGCAAGCTCACAACCAGGACCAAGGTGATGCCGATGCGGCCGATGCTGCTACCTCCAAAGGTATTTTCGTGTCGACTGGTCACGATGGCCGAATCTCTTCCGGCCGTTCTTCACTGATTTTTCTGGTTTGTGTACTCGTGTAGCTCCACCTGAGATCATCTAGTTGGATGACGAAGAGAGGCTCGACCCGCCCAACCCAGAGGCTGGCAAGGAAAAGGCGTCGGGTGCCGACGTGACCATGCAGGAGGCCTCCCCACGCCGAGTGGATCGCGCTTCCCCGGCGAAGGCCACCGCGAAAGCTACAGGACCGAGTCCTCTGGCCTAGGGCAGCTCGGCGTCTGTGACTGCAGTGGTCCCGGCTGCGAGAACTTGTTGGTTTTGTTTGGTCAATTTGTCGTAGGAAGCATGCAAACTCAAATGGGCCAAGTGCAAATACTGCTCTCGTGGGTGTGTCTTTACCTGATGTGATGGATGTTGGTGGGGGGGGGGGGCGGGGGGGGGGGGGGGGAGAGGGGGGGGGGGGCGGGATGTGTCCCAGATCTTGGGGGGAGCAATCACAAAATGTCAAAGAAACAATCTTGCATGCATTTCTATTGGAAACTAAAAAGAAGATGGGCCTTGTCATCTTTGCTGTGGACTGGCTAGAACCAACAGCCTCATGAGACAAGAAACATACATGTGTTTCAATATTGGACTCATTTCTAGAGAAGCACAAGACCTCCAGTTGCAGTGACACGAAGTTTATCTCTTTAATCACCACGTCCACCAAAGCGGTGACCACATTGAATAGCATGTCGGCCTAGATAGTCAAGGAAGATGCAAATATTATACTATTCGATGCAATGGTCATCACTCATTGCTTCATATCTACATACTGTCGATATCTATGCAACCATACATAAGGTCTCTTCCTTTCTTGATGCACCGATGACACATGACATTTCAGCCCAAATAGTGAATGGAAATGGAGGTATTACCCATAACAGACGAATAAGCAATGGTTCAAGTTTTCCAACAGGGGACAATAATGGAAGGAATGTCCGTAGACAACAAACGAGAGTGTGCAATGGTTTAAATTATGTATGGCTGGACTTTGAGGGATGGAAAACGCAACAAGCATCGGATAGAACCTTGCTTTGCACTTTTTTTATGAAGGGGATATGCAGATTCTCGCAATACCTCTTCAAAAAACTAAAGTCAATTCCACATAAGGATATTAATGAGATGAACGGCAATAAGGAAAGCTTCATCCCAAAATTTAAGTGGTGTAAATGCGGTTGCAAGCAAAGCAAGTCCTACTTCAACAATATGTCTATGTTTGCGTTCTGCAGAACAATTTTGTTGATGAGCATGTGGGCAAGATACATGATGAGAGATGCCAATTTGCTGAAAGAAGGAATTTAACTTTTCATATTCACCACGCCAATCTAATTGCAATGCAATAGTCTTACTATCAAATTTACGTTCAACAAGTGTTTGGAAATTATAAAAAACTTTAAACACATTAGATCTTTTCTTTCGGAGATAAATCCAAGTGATTTGCTATAGTAATCAACAAAGATAACATAATATGTATGCCTACCAATAAAGGAAGGGGATGGACCGTAAAAATTAGAAAAATGAGCTGCAACGGTTTCACGTAGACACTAGTGGAAATAGGGTATGTCAATTGATGACTTTTAGCTCTTTGACATGAATCACAAATAGTTTCAGAGTGACGCTCACCAAGAGCTGGGAGCTTATTTTTACTAAGAACTTGATGAACAGTAGAAGAACAACAGAAAAGGCGGGGTGGCCTAGGCGATGACGCCATCTATCCAATGAGAACTTGATTTCACCAAGCACTTGTTTATTGAACCTTCTAAACTGGGGAATCAATGGGTAGAGTCCATCAATGCATCTACCATGACAAATGGTTTTCTTTGTCGCCTGGTCCTTGATCAAAAAGAAGAATGGGTGAAATTCTAGAAACACATGGTTGTCAAGAACAATACGATGACGGAAAGATTTTTTTTGGAAGTACTAGGAACATGAAGAACATTGTTTAAATTAATATCACGGAATGGGGTGTTAACAATCGAATGAACTAACATTGTTTAATTTTTTTGGAAGTACTTATCCTCATACTGGCACCATATGCATTCTGAACTTACTCTTGACCATGATATCTCTCAGGCGTAGTGATCTTCTCGAGCTCACCGGTTATATGATCCATGGCACCGGAGTCCACATACAAATCTTCAAATTTTATAAGGAGACATACCCATAGGATTTTTATATGCTGTTCTATAAGCCCAAAGTGCATCATCTAATTTCTTAGACCAATTCTTCCGGGACCTATTGACAGTCTTTTTCAAAATTAATTTTACTTCTCTATTGCTAAGTTCAACTTGACCACTAGACTGAGGATGATAGAATGATGCAATTCTATGGTTAACATCATACTTGGCAAGCAATTTATGGAAAGCACCATGAATAAAGTGTGAACCACCATCAGTCATTAAATATCTAGGGACTCCAAACCTTGGGAAAATAACTTCCTTAAGCATTTTAATAGAGGTGTTGTGATCAGCATTACTGGTTGGAATAGCTTCTACCCACTTAGTAACATAATCAACAGCAACCAAAATATGAGTATACCGATTAGAGGAAGGAAAAGGTCACATGAAATCAAATCCCCAAACATCAAATGGTTCAACAGCAAGAGAATAATTCATAGGCATTTCCTGACACTTACAGATATTACCTATTCTTTGACATTCATCACAAGATAAGACGAACTTACGAGCATCCTTGAAGAGAGTAGGCCAATAAAAACCAGATTGCAATACCTTATGAGCAGTTCTGTCTCCCGCATGATGTCCTCCATAAGCTTCGGAGTGACATTTCCATAGGATTTGTCCCTGTTCATGCTCAGGTACACAATGTCTAATAATACTATCTACTCCTTCTTTATAAAGATGTGGGTCATCCCAGAAGTAATGTCTTAAATCATAGAAGAATTTTTTCTTTTGTTGGTATGTAAAGCTAGGTGGTAAATATTTAGCAACAATGTAATTAGCATAATCAGCATACCAAGGAGTGTTATTAGAAACATTTATTGCAGCTAACTGCTCATCAGGAAAGCTATCATCAATAGGTAGTGGGTCATCAAGGACATTTTCAAGCCTAGACAAGTTATCAGCTATGGGATTCTCTGCTCCTTTTCTATCAGTAATATGCAAATCAAATTCTTGTAACAAGAGAACCCACCTAATGAGTCTAGGTTTAGCATCTTTCTTTTCCAAAGATATTTTATAGCAGCATGATCGGTGTGAACAGTCACTTTAGAATCAACAATGTAGGATCTAAATTTATCACAAGCAAACACAACTGCTAAGAATTCTTTTTCAGTAGTAGCATAATTTCGTTGGGCACTATCTAGAGTTTTACTAGCATAATGGATAACATTTAGTTTCTTATCAACTCTTTGTCCTAGAACAGCACCAACAGCATAATCACTAGCATCACACATAATTTCAAAAGGCAAGTTTCAATCAGGTGGTTGAACAATAGGTGCAGTAATGAAGGCTTTCTTGAGTGTTTCGAAGGCTTCTAAACAATCATCATCAAAAACGAAAGGATTGTCCTTTTGCAAAAGATTTGTAAGAGGCCTAGAAATTTTAGAGAAGTCTTTGATAAATCTCCTATAGAAACCAGCATGACCAAGGAAACTACGAATACCTTTGATATCTTTAGGACATGGCATTTTCTCAATTGCATCAACCTTAGCTTTGTCCACCTCAATACCTCTTTCAAAAATTTTATGGCCCAAAACAATACCTTCATTAATCATAAAGTGGCACTTCTCCCAATTCAAGACAAGATTTTTTTTGCTCACATCTCTGCAAAACTCAATCAAGATTGCTTAAACAATCATCAAAAGACTTCCCATAAACAGAAAAGTCATCCATGAAAACCTCAACAATCTTTTCGCAAAAGTCAGAGAATATAGCAGTCATACATCTTTGAAAGGCAGCAGGTGCATTGCATAAACCAAAAGGCATATGTCTATAAGCATAAGTTCCAAAGGGACAAGTGAAAGTGGTCTTTTCTTGATCAGGTTGAGAAACAGGTATTTGTGAAAAACCAGAATATCCATCAAGGAAACAAAAATGTGTGTGCTTTGACAATCTTTCTAGCATTTGATCAATAAAAGGCAAAGGGTAATGATCTTTTCTAGTTGCTTTGTTTAATTTTCTAAAATCAATTACCATTCTATAGCCTGTAACAATTCTTTGTGGGATGAGTTCATTTTTATCATTAGGAACAACAGTAATTCCCCCCTTCTTAGGGACACAACGAACATGACTTACCCACCTACTATCAGCTATAGGATAGATTATACCTGCTTCCAGAAGTTTTAATATTTCCGTTCTTACCACTTCTTTCATCTTCGGATTTAACCGACGTTGGTGATCAACAACGGGTTTAGCATCAGGTTCCATAGTAATTTTGTGCTGACATAGAGTGGGACTAATGCCCTTAAGATCATCAAGAGTATATCCAATAGTAGCTCGGTGCTTCCTTAGAACTTTCAATAGTCTTTCTTCTTCATATTCTGAAAGGTTAGCACTAATAATAACAGGATATATCTTTTTCTCATCAAGATAAGCATATTTCAAAGTGTCTGGCAATTTTTTTAATTCAAACACAGGATCACCTTTAGTTGGAGGTGGACCTCCTTGAGTTTCAATAGGCAAATTGTGTTTAAGTAGAGGACGTTGTTCAAAGAAAATCTCATCTATTTCATTTCTTTCATGCATATGTAAATCATTTTCATGGTCTAGCAGATATTGTTCTAAAGGATCAGTAGGAGGCACAGCAATAGAAGCAAGACCAATTATTTCATCCTTACTAGGCAATTCTTTTTTATGAGGTTTTCTACTCAACTTGGAAAAGTTAAACTCATGAGACTCATCACCAAAACTGACACCGACAGTTTGTTTCTTACAATCTATTTTAGCATTAACGGTGTTCAAGAAAGGTCTACCGAAGATAATGGGACAAAAATCATCTTGTGCGGAACCAAGAACAAGAAAATCAGTAGGGTATTTTATTTTCCCACACAAGACTTCAACATCTCTAACAATCCCAATTGGTGATATGGTGTCTCTATTAGCAAGTTTAATAGTAACATCTATATCTTCTATCTCAGCGGGTGCTATGTCATTCATAATTTCTTGATATAAGGTAAAGGGAATAGCACTCACGCTAGCACCTATGTCGCATAAACTATGATAACAGTGATCTCCTATTTTAACTGAGACAACGGGCATGCCAACAACGGGTCTACGAATATCTGACTTATCATGTTTGACAATTCTAGTAGCTTCATTACAGAAGTAAATAACATGCCCATCTATGTTTTCTTCCAGGAGATCCTTAACCATAGCAACACTAGGTTCTACTTTGATTTGTTCATCAGGTTTAGGTGTTCTAATATAACTTTTGTTGACCACAGTTGAAACTTTAGCATGTTCCTTTATCCTAAAAGGAAAGGTGGTTTCTCAATATAAGCAGTAGGAACAACTGGATCAACATTATAAATAATAGTTTCCTCTGTAGCTGGTAGCGGTTCTTTAATTTCCTTTTTAATAGGTGGGTGATATTTAAACCACTTCTCCTTGGGGAGATCAACATGAGTAGCAAATGATTCACAAAAGGAGGCTACTATCTCAGAGTTAAGTCCATATTTAGTGCTAAACTTTTGAAAAGCATCGGTATTCATAAAAGATTTAACACAATCATACTTAAGCTTAATACCTGACTCTTTACCTTCGTCGAGTTCCCAATCTTCAGAGTTGCGTTTAATTCTTTCTAAAAGATCCCACTGGAATTCAATGGTCTTCTACATAAAGGAACCAGTACAAAAAGTATCAAGCATGGATTGATCATCACGAGAAAGCCGAGCATAAAAATTCTGAATAATAATTTCTCTTGAGAGCTCATGATTGGGGCATGAATATAACATTGACTTAAGCCTCCCCCAAGCTAGAGCGATACTTTCTCCTTCACGAGGCCAAAAATTATATATGTAATTCCGGTCACGATGAACTAGATGCATAGGATATTTTTTTTGGTGAAACTCCAATTTCAATCGATTCCAATTCCAAGATCCAATATCATCGCATAGCCTATACCATGCCAATGCCTTTCCCTTCAAAGATAAAGGGAAAACCTTCTTCTTAACTTCATCCCCGGGTAAACCTGCAAGCTTAAATAATCCACAAATTTCTTCCACATATATCAAGTGCATATCAGGATGTTTGGTTACATCTCCTGCATAAGGATTAGCTAGCAGTTGTTCTATCATACCCGAAGGAATTTCATATTCAACATTTTGAGTAGGTGCAGTAGGTTGAGGGGTAACTAATTGTGGTTCCGATCGAGAGAAAGATACCCCGAACAAACCTCTCAAAGGATTGTTTTCCATAGTAACAAGTGACAATAAATTTCAGCACGTAGTAATAATTTTTCCTTACCAATTTCCACTTACCAAAAGCGCTTTGCTCCCCGGCAACGGCGCCAGAAAATAGCCTTGATGACTCACAAGTATATGGGATCAATTGTAGCCTTTTCGATAAGTAAGAGTGTCGAACCCAACAAGGAGCAGAAGGAAATGACAAGCGGTTTCAGCAAGGTAATGTCTGCAAGTACTGAAATTGCAAGTAGCAGAGTAGTTTGATAGCCAGATAATTTGTAACGAGCAAGTAACAATAGTTGTAACAAAAGTGCAGCAAGGTAGCCCAATCCTTTTGAGGCAAAGGACAGGCCAAAACGGTCTCTTATAATAAGCAAAGCGTTCTTGAGGGTACACGGGAATTTCATCTAGTCACTTTCATTATGTTGGTTTGATTCGTGTTCGCTACTTTGATAATTTGATATGTGGGTGGACCGGTGCTTAGGTGCTGTTCTTACTTGAACAAACCTCCTACTTATGATTAACCCCCTCGCAAGCATCCGCAACTACGAGAAAAGTATTAAGAATAAATTCTAACCATAGCATTAAACTTTTGCATCCA
Source organism: Thinopyrum elongatum (assembly GCA_011799875.1). NCBI lineage: Eukaryota > Viridiplantae > Streptophyta > Magnoliopsida > Poales > Poaceae > Thinopyrum > Thinopyrum elongatum. Next base: position 682,032,639 of record CM022303.1, on the reverse strand, counting down.
ATCGGTCCCTTACGGAATAGCGCATAAACTAGGGTTTAAGCTTCTGTCACTCTCGCAACCCATCATCTAATAACTACTCCACAATGCATTCCCATAGGCCCAAATATGATGAAGTGTCATGTAGTCGACGTTCACATGACACCACTAAGGGAATCACAACACACATACTATCAAAATATCGAACACATATCAAGTTCACATGATTACTTGCAACATGATTTCTCCTGTGACCTCAAGAATAAAAGTAACTACTCACAAATGATAATCATGCTCAAGATCAGAGGGGTATTAAATAGCATATTGGATCTGAACATATAATCTTCCACCAGATAAACCATATAGTAATCAACTACAAGATGTAATCAACACTACTAGTCACCCACAAGCATGAATCTGTAGTTCCGGTACAAAGATTGAACACAAGAGATGAACTAGGGTTTGAGAGGAGATGGTGCTGTTAAAGATGTTGATGGAGATTGCCCTCCCCAAGATGGGAGAGTTGTTGGTGATGATGATGACGATGATTTCCCCCTCCGGGAGGGAAGTTCCCCCGGCGGAATCGCTCCGCCAGAGGGCAAAAGTGCTCCTGCCCAAGTTCCGCCTTGAGACGGCGGCGCTCCGTCCCGAAAGTCCTCTCCTTATTTTTTCTAGGTCAAAATGACTTATATACCAGAAGATGGGCACCGGAGGTGGGCCGAGGGGAGCACAACCCACCAGGGCGCGCCTGGGCTCCCTGGTGCGCCCAGGTGGGTTGTGCCCACCTGGTGGGGCCTCTCTGGTACTTAGCTAAAATATTTCTCATTTATTCCATAAAAAATCCCTGTAAAGTTTCAGCTCATTTGATGTTGTGCAGAATAGGTAGCCTGACGTAGCTTTTTCAGGTCCAGATTTCCAACTGCCGGAATTCTCCCTCTTTGTGTGTACCTTGCATATTATGAGAGAAAAGGCATTAGAATTACTCGAAAAAGCATTATTATGCATAAAAACATCATAAATAACAGTAGGAAAACATGATGCAAAATGGACGTATCATGGGTCCAACATGATGGGCCCTTGACCCTCTCTGTAATAGGTGACCTCGTCATTAGCCACTGAATCAGTTGAGGTTTCGTAGAATGAGCGGGTCGATCCTTCGGTTAAGTCTGAGTGCTGCTGGAGAACTCAGAATACGTTTTCGAGTCGTGGTTTGCCGTTCCTTGGTCGAAAACACAACGGATTCTGGACTACAAGTTTACCCAGATGTCCGGGTGCTATTGATCGCCGAGAAAAACCCGGTGGCATTTGTTTATCTCTCTGAAGAGATAGACTTGAGGCCCGAGAGAGAGCATGCCATAACAACTCCAGTAGCGACGCCGACGCGTGGTGTGATTCTCCGGAGAGATGCCACTCCTTATCCCAGGGGAATGCCAACGCGGGCCTTCTACGAGTCCAGGTTTACGAGTCATGCGCCTTGGAGCCTACTGAAAGGGCCAAGTCAACCCGCGGAGGGGCGTCAAGCTTGTGTCATAGCAATCCTGAATTTGATTTTAGTCGGGTGTTTAGCATGGCCGAGTGCATGGGTCCCCATGGAGGGTGGTCAGTCGGACTGACATGTGTCCTTCAGGAAAGGAATCGTGGGTAATCAATCCGATTGATTCGTCCCGGAAATCTCGGGACGGGATTTGAATTTGTGCATGCGCGCACGGAAGCGGCAACGGCGTGTGTTACTGGGGAAAGTGGGTGCGCGGCTCCTTGATTTTGGCGCATGAAATCTGCCACGTGCAGTGTCTGCTCTGCGCGATGCCCCGCTGCGCGCGTCATTTATCTGGAGATCTGCAGTGTGAGATCCGGTTCGTGATTTGCTCCGTGATATAAAAGATTTGCTGGTTGAGGCCAGGACCCCAGATCCCCTTCTCTCCGCCTTGGCCTCTCCATTCCCCTCCACACTCGAGCACTCAGAGCACCCGCGGCGATGGCGAGAGATTCCACAGCTAAGGCGGAGAAGGCGAAGAAGTCCGGGAAGGCCACCTCTTCTGGCTCCGGTGCGGCGGCCGGAGGCGCAGCGGGGGATTGGATCCCATCGCGCGTTTCGGCTCGGCGGTTGGAGGAGCTCATGGAGGATGGGCTCATCCTGTGGGACGGGTGGCGCCGTCCGAACGCAGGGGAGGTCGAGCCGGCGCCGCAGGAGGACGAGCGTGTCCTGTTGGTCACCCACGTCGAGAGGGGTTTCTCCATGCCTCCCCACCCATTCTTTCGGGTGTTTCTCGATTACTTCGGTGCCCAACTCCACCATCTTCCCCCCAACACAATCATCTACCTCTCGGCCTTCATCTCCCTTTGTGAAAACATCCTTGGCTGTCATCCCCATTGGGGCCTCTTCAAATAGGTCTTCACTTGTCAGTCGATGACCGTCAAGAAGGATTCGCCGACTGGCGAGAAGACCCACGTCACTCAACTGTGCGGTGGTCTGGGCATCCAGGTCCGGGGAGGGAGATCCTTCCCGAAAATGAGCTTGGTCGACTCCATCAAGGGGTGGCAGGGAACTTGGTTTTACTGTAGGGATGTCCCAGGCGCCAATAGCCAGTCGGGCCTTCCGCCATACTCGTCGGAGAGGGTAAGGGCTCCTGTGTCTCATTCTGTGACGAAGGAGGAGAAAACAGACATCGGTATCTTTTCCAGCGCCTTGGTTGGAGTTGTGAACGCTGGTGTGAAGGACATGGATCTGCTGGAGACCTTCTTCACTCGGTGCATCCAGCCGCTGCTGGCCAGGGACCACCCCATGTGGCTGAACGAGGGGCCGAGTGACCCTACTCGAGTGCACCCTGAGGAGCTCGCCGAGAAGGACGTGGGGGCAAAGATCAAAGCCATCACCTGCGCCCGTGACAACCCACGGGGAACTCGGTTGGTGCCGGCCTTCCACAAGGACTTGCCGCCTGTCGAGGTAATCATCTTCCGCTCAGTCGGCCTGTCAACATGTTGTTCCATGTATATCTAATTTTGGTTTTGTGATGTGTTTGTCTTTGAGGACTTTCAGAAGATGGTTTCCCAGATTCCGCTGGTCGACCGATCGCCCGAGGATGTGACGAGTGACACCGAGCATCGGTACTCGGAGGACTCCGACTCCGACGACGAAAGTGACGACGAGGAGGAGAGCGACGAGGATGAGAGCTCCGAGGAGGGTGAGGAGGCGGAGTCCTCGCCGTTCTATGAGGCCCCTAAGGAACCCCTCTCCAAGGCCCTGCACGATCCGAGTGGTAAGGCAGGTGGGGCTCAGCAGCCGACTGCCTCGTGGCGGACGACTCGTAGCAGAAAGCGCTCGCGTGCGGAAACGGAGAGTTCCACCGAGAAGCGGCCCAAGCAGCCCAAGGAGGCCGCATCCAAATCTCTGAAGGCTGCGGATCTTGGTGATAGTGCCCGTGGCCTCCACGTAAGTATTCTTGTTAATTTGATCTTTGTTGTTGCATCGACTCGACTCGGCTCGGCTGTCCACCGAGTGATGTTTGATCTTTGTAGCAACGACACCTCGGCGATGTCGGCAGACCCGCAAGCTCACAAGCAGGACCAAGGTGATGACGATGCGGCCGACGCTGCTACCTCCAAAGGTATTTTCGTGTCGACTGGTCACGATGGCCGAATCCCTTCCGGCCGTTCTTCACTGATTTTTCTGGTTCGTGTACTCGTGCAGCTCCGCCTGAGATCATCTAGTTGGATGACGAAGAGAGGCTCGACCCGCCCAACCTAGAGGCTGGCAAGGAAAAGGCGTCGGGTGCCGACGTGACCATGCAGGAGGCCTCCCCACGCCGAGTGGATCGCGCTTCCCCGGCGAAGGCCACCGCGAAAGCTACGGGACCGAGTCCTCTGGCCTAGGGCAGCTCGGCGTCTGTGACTGCAGTGGTCCAGGCTGCGAGAACTTGTTGGTTTTGTTTGGTCAATTTGTCGTAGGAAGCATGCAAACTCAAATGGGCCAAGTGCAAATACTGCTCTCGTGGGTGTGTCTTTACCCGATGTGATTGTTGTTGGTGAGGGGGGGGGGGGGGGGGGGGGGCTATTGTCCCCAGATCTTGAGCAATCACAAACGTCAAAGAAACAATCTTCCATGCATGTCTATTGGAAACTAAAAAGAAGATGGGCCTTGTCATCTTTGTTGTGGACTGGCTAGAGCCAGCAGCCTCATGAGACAAGAAACATACATGTGTTTCAATATTGGACTCATTTCTGGAGAAGCACAAGACCTCCAGTTGCAGTGACACAAAGTTTATCTCTCTAATCACCACGTACACCAAAGCGGTGACCACATTGATAAGCATGTCGGGCTAGATAGTCAAGGAAGATGCAAATATTATACTATTCGATGCAATGGTCATCACTCATTGCTTCATATCTACATACTGTCGGTATCTATGCAACCATACATAAGGTCTCTTCCTTTCTTGATGCACCGATGACACATGACATTTCAGCCCAAATAGTGAATGGAAATGGAGGTATTACCCATAACAGACGAATAAGCAATGGTTCAAGTTGCCCAGCAGGGGACGATAATGGAAGGAATGTCCGTAGACAACAAACGAGAGTGTGCAATGATTTAAATTATTTATCGCTGGACTTTGAGGGATGGAAAACGCCACAAGCATCGGATAGAACTTTGCTTTGCAATTTTTTTTATGAAGGGGATATGCAGATTCTCGCAATACCTCTTCAAAAAACTAAAGTCAATTCCACATAAGGATATTAATGAGATTAACGGCACTAAGGAAAGCTTCATCCCAAAATTTAAGTGGTGTAAATGCGGTTGCAAGCAAAGCAAGTCCTACTTCAACAATATGTCTATGTTTGCGTTCTGCAGAACAATTTTGTTGATGAGCATGTGGGCAAGATACATGATGAGAGATGACAATTCGCTAAAAGAAGGAATTTAACTTTTGATATTCACCACGCCAATCTAATTGCAATGCAATAGTCTTACTATCAAATTTACGTTCAAGAAGTGTTTGGAAATTATGAAAAACTTTAAACACATTAGATCTTTTCTTTCGGAGATAAATCCAAGTGATTTGCTATAGTAATCAACAAGCCAACATAATATGTATGCCTGCCAATAGAGGAAGGGGCTCAACCCTAAAAATTAGAGAAATGAGCTGCAACGGTTTCACGTAGACACTAGTGGAAATAGGGTATGTCAATTGATGACTTTTAGCTCTTTGACATGAATCACAAATAGTTTCAGAGTGACGCTCACCAAGAGCTGGGAGCTTATTTTTACTAAGAACTTGATGAACAGTAGAAGAACAATAGAAAAGGCGGGGTGGCCTAGGCGATGATGCCATATATCCAATGAGAACTTGATTTCACCAAGCACTTGTTTATTGAACCTTCTAAACTGGGGAATCAATGGGTAGAGTCCATCAATGCATCTACCGTGACAAATGGTTTTCTTCGTCGCCTGATCCTTGATCAAAAAGAAGAATGGGTGAAATTCTAGAAACACATGGTTGTCAAGAACAATACGATGACGGAAAGAATTTTTTTTGGAAGTACGAGGAACATGAAGAACATTGTTTAAATTAGTATCACGGAATGGGGTGCTAACAATCGAATGAACTAACACTGTTTAATTTTTTTGGAAGTACTTATCCTCATAGTGGCACCATATGCATTCTGAACTTGCTCTTGACCATGATATCTCTCAAGCGTAGTGATCTTCTCGAGCTCACCGGTTATATGATCCATGGCACCGGAGTCCACGTACAAATTCGTGTCTACACCATATTATGTATGTACGGCAGCCGCAACTTTTTGTTTCCGTGAGTTGTCCTCGACGTGGCGCCATTTGCAATGTTTAGCGATAGGGTTCATTTCTATGCAAATTTGACAGGGACCTTAGTCCTCATACCCATGTGAAGAGTTGCCATCGCCGCCTTGGCCACCACCTAGGCGCCCGTTGTTGTTGAAGTTGGGACGGCCACCGTGGTTCTGGTTGTTGTAGTAGCCACCGCCTTGACCACCATTTTGGCTGCCGCCACCATAGCCTCCGCCACTAGAGCCTCCATAGCCGCCGTTGGAGCCACCATTGGAGCCGCCACCGTAGACACCACCAGAACCACCGTGCCCACCATTGGTGCAGGCATGGCCACGGGAGTTCTTCTGTGGAACATTGCAGCCCCTGTTGGCGGCATTGGCGGAGGATTTGAAGCCGCTTGCACCGGCGCCATGGAAGCGCTAGTTTGACCCTCTGGTCAGAATTGGAAACCATGCCGAAAAGATCATCTACGGAAAAGTGGATCAACGGACATCAAGGGCCAAAATTATGGGCTGGTAGTCCATATCTAGACCCCCAATAATGAATGAGATAAGCTGATTTGTGGTGATGGGATCGCCTGCCATAGCAAGCTCATCGGCCAGGGAGCGCATGTAGCCTAAGAAGGCAGCATCAGATTGATTTCCTTTCTGGGCATTGGTGAGACTAATCCTAAGATTGTTGATGCGAGACCTTGACTGTGAGGCGAACATGCTAACTATGGTGGGCCAAACAGTATGAGATTTTCATGAGAAGCTACTTGAATCAACACCTCTTTGGAGAGGTTGTTGAGGAGGTAAGCAAGGACTTGCTGATCCTCTCTTACCAGATCGTGTATGCTGGGTTTGCTATGGTTTGATCTTTTCCCACAGAATTTTTGGTGATGATGGGTAGAACTTAAAATATCTAGTAACTTCTGGATAGCACAGAAGCTCTGTAGTATGGTATGTTATAATAGTCAGATAAACAAAGTTAGTGTTGTTATATTTTTAGGATAAAATATCCATGCTTCCCTTTTTTTGTTGTCTTTCGACATGTCTTGATGCTTGTATTGAAATTATAATGCGGGGCAGGATTTACCTTCCTACAAGTGAAGTGAATTAATTTTTGGTTTGTTTTATCCTATCCAATTCAGGCTTTCGGTCATAGCATGTTTGATAAGATGTTGTCAGTGCTACAAAAAACCTATTTCTTGGTAGTGCAAGTTAATAGACCATCATCTCTACTCCATTTGTAGATGTGCAATTCAATGCACTTGAGTTGCTGACACAATGTCATCTTCTCTTTATCTTTCTTTCTTCCAAACAGACGTAGAGAATATGCCATTCCTTTAATCCATACAATATGCATATGTACTCTGACAATAACACATATAATGGATGTTATTAGTTTAAGTATTCTAATTAGAATATTTAAATGGATATGGAGCACGTAAATATTTTGGAACATGGATGTCACTGTTTCTTGCAAATGGGAAATTGTTGAGGATGGTGGATTTCTTTAGAAGAAACGTAGTGGTACATTGTTGCATATTGGGCCTGGGGATGATCACAGGGTCAATAATGGAAAGAGTCTCCAGAAGCACTTGCAAGCGCATATGGTTGTATTCAACAAAGAAGGAAGGAGGCATATTGAATTGAAGTATCGCGGCAGTTTTTTTGGTTAAAATAAACATAGGTTGCAGTTTCACGAACCATATATTATGCCGAAAATGTTTTACGGAACCATGGTTCAGCCGAACCTACGCTCGACACCATTGATTTCTAGACACTATTCATGAGGATCCATGCTTGGTTGATTAAAAAATGCAATTGGTATGCATGTTTATTCATGAGGATCCTTGCATGGTTGATTAAAAAATGCAGTTGGCATGCATGTCACAGATCCACATGTAGTAGGATGTTAAATCGTATGGCATAGACCATAGGTTCGGCTGAACCATGGTCCTGAATCACGTCTCTCTATAGGAATTAGTGTCATGGCAAGAAGTGGTGATGTGCTGAGATGCACGGGAAGAAACAAAAGTAGTTGCATGTGTATGTGATCCAAAGCACAGTAAGACTAGATGTTTACTCCACGTACTACTGCTGGTTGATTTGCCACGGAGATTACAGCAAGAAAAGAAACATGCTCCGCATATATGTTGCTCTATGACTCACAATCACAAGATGCTTGGTAGGATTTCGCCTACAGGATCGATCACATCAAATTACGACAGAGACGCGCACACGATAACTTTAGCCAAAGGCACGTGTTGTGCCTCTCTTTCGCCTCTTTATTTCTTTTTCTGTTTTTCTGACCAGGACAAGCTGCCGAACCGACTCCAAGCAAACCTACTCAAACTCTGCCTTGGACACGTGCAGAACTGGTACTACTCCTAGCCAGACTATAACACCTAGCCAAGACTAACTCTCTTTCTAATTACACGGCCACCTTGATCAAGACTTAAACCTAAACCGGACACATACAGCCAACTCCAACGCTACTAAAACACGTAGAGCTAGCTCAAGCAATCTCAAACACCATGTTGACACCCTGTTGATTACTAATCAATATTACTTTAACATTCTCTCCCTAATCTTGACTCTTTGTCTTATGTGCTCCTCGATCCTGACTTGTCGATGATTCACCTCTTGCCGACTCATCCGCTTGCACCACGACAAGTTAAATTGCTAGGCTTCATTGATCACAACAATGCTTCCTTTTCTTTCCCATGATGTGCCATTGCATCACCTGATTACCGCCCACTACAAAAAAATGGAAAAAGAAAAAACTAGACTGCATTTCCACTTGTCTGTATTTGATAGTACTTGCTCCCCTCACTCACTCAGTGACCTGCTGGAACTTACACTAACTTGGTTGCAGTCATGGAACCTCGGTATGTCTCTGCTATCCATAGTGGGAGACACAAAGTAGCACATCTCACTATCTGAGAGACTCCAAACAGTTCAGATCTTAACTTTAAAAAAATAGTTCAGATCTTTTAAGTATCAGTGTGTGTGTGAAATCATACTACTAACTGGCCTGACAATCATCACACATTGCAGCTTTTTCTCAGTGCCGCTCTCACTCTTTTCCTATTGCTGCTTTATGTGATTGCACGCGTGCTCTGCTCACACTGTCTCACAGAAATGAAGATGTGAAGTTCCCGTCAAAAAAAAGAAAAGAAATGAAGATGTGAAGACTCTACATGCAGAGCTGCATAGAACAAGAGAGCAATGCCATGCAGGGTGGCCAAAATGCCAAGCCAAGTTTGACATTAGCATATCTTGTCCTATCTGTAGATGAACTGGTGCAGAAAACAACATTAGCCTAACCCAACTGTGGGCACAGGTTCCTTGGTGAGAGCTGCTACTTCATTATTAGGGCCGTCTGCTTAATTATTGCAGAGAAGATAAATTAATGATGAGGTTGATGCTATGCCTGCCTAGATAACATATATTCATTTATTGTTATTTGCCTTGTTCATGATAGCAGAGCCCTAGCTAGCTTGTAGGGTGATAGCAAAATCAAATCTGGCTAGATCTTTGGTGGTGCTGAGTTAGTACATATGACAAAATCTGTCTAGTATAGATGTCTGAATCTGTCTACAAAATTTTGGGAAGATCTGTCTAATATGGATGTCTGATTCTTGCCAGGGTGACTATGTACTTGGTTCCTTTACCTCCTGCCGAATGAAATGGAATATTACGCTACTAACATGATTACTCAACAGTTTTTTCTTGGTTTGGGCTCCGTCGTTTTTGAGACTGCGGGTGCAATGCCAAACTGGAGCAGCACTGGCTCCCCTGTAAACAGAGAGCAAAAGTGCAGTGCAATCTCCTGGCAAACACTGAACTTGTTTTCTCTGATGAACAGAACTCCAATAATCAGTTGATTCATTTCTTCCTGCTCTGCATTGCCATGTAGTAATACCACAAACATTTCCTGAGCACGGCTTAGATCTGTGCGCACGTAGCAGCACATGTTATTCTGCATTATCCGCAGATGGCTAGTACAGTACTATTAATTGGGTTCTTTGGGGGTTAACCTTTTTCTCGTCTTTTTTGTTTTGCGATAAAGTTCACCTTTTCTCGTCAGGTTGGCTTGATGCAAAGATGCCGAGACTTTAGAGACAAGTAGGCATACACACATCGGGCCTCCAATGGTTAAACTTATGTTACTGCTGCTACTAATATATTCACTTCTGAGCACTAAGCAGCCATCGATCAGCATTTAGTTTGGGCTCACGGGCATGTTGTAGTGTGCGTGCAGTGCGCTCGCATGTTGTATGGTACTACTACATCAATGTTGAGACCACACCAGAGTACTGGCGGGATGGTGCTCAAAAGGAGTGAGACGCAGATGCAGCAGGCCAAGGACTCCATAAACTCGCCTGTACGTACGTGCGAGCGAGCTGGAGTCCACTATTCCTACCTACTACTCCTGGACGGATCGATGCGAATAGTAGCAGTATACAAGTCCACCATCACCATGGGCATCGGAAATGGAATGGGCATGGCACCGACAAATCCTCCTTGCCAAACCTGAAGGCCACGCACGCGCATGCATGGTCCATGCAGCCGCTGCTGAGGACCACTGCAACTGCATGCACGTCTGCAGCAGCGGTGAAATCCAGAAGCCGCCCGCCTCGGCTGCTTATTAGGGAAATGCATATATGGTTTGTACAGCGATACTGGCCGTGACAGATGGATCCATCTTTCATGCATGCATGGATGCACATGCACGCACGCACCAAGCTGTGTTTTTCTCCAGCGACCGACGATTTCCGGCCGGCCGTGACCAGACCAGCTCCTTTGCAGGCGCAGCGCACGCACACGCACATACGTCCATACATCATATATGCATGCTCACGTGATCCGTCCATCGACCGCCTTGTTGGTTCTTCACATGATCGACTGCCAACATGTGCGTACTCCGTTGTAGGGTGCCAAATTAATGTCCGTATAGTACCCTACTGTCCTGCTGTGGAATGTGTCGGCCAGTCCCGGCCAGAAGTTGAGCTCGTGTACGTACCTGCGTGCGTGCGTACGTGTTACCTTGGGTTTTATCTGCTGGATTACCTTCTGGATCAATGACGCGTCGCGTTCGTAACTACTTCCTCTGTTCCACAGTATAAGATGTTTTTGAAGGCAGTAATTCATTAGCGTTGGGTAACTAAGTTGCTTAGATCGATCGAGCTTGGCATGCCAACGTACGCCTACCGCCGGCCTGGGCGATGGTAGTTGACAATTTGCCATCGCCAACCTGCTGCGTACAGATTATTCCCTGAGCTTGATCCTGATGATGTTAACTAAGTGCTGAATTAGTTTGTTTGATTGTTCTGAGGACCCTACGGTTACATGACTCACAAGTATAGTAGGATACTCTGCTTGATCATGATGTTGATCAGCTGTTGCCGACTCCTAGACAGCCAAATTACGGCATGATTATTATGACCTACTCCCTCCGTCTTTTAAAGAGTGTACTTTCAACTTTGTTGGAAAGTCAGTTGTACACCAACATTTATGCCATCAAATTAGTAGCATTAGATTCATGATAAAATATATTTTCATCACACATACATATTTGGCTTCACAAACATTGATATATTTTCGCACAAACTCGGTCAAACTTTGAGATAATTTGACCCTCCAACGAAGTTGTAAGTACACTCTTTGAAGGATGGAGGGAGTATGTAGCATCTACTCCTTGCATTCGTAAGTGGTCGACGTGCGTAGATACTTCATGCTCGCCTCGATGGCAATGAACATCCAATGAACTTGATATTTTGCCGGTGCATGGGTGATGTTCTACTGTCGTGCTAGTGAATCCTTTTGATTTGAATTAAGTATGAAGTTCACACACGCGAAACATCAGATTTGGTTAATGATACTAGGAGCGTTTCTGCCGGGCTTTCATCAATCTGCATTTCTTACAACGGCAAGGAAAGTCTTTTTTTTTCTTTTTTTTTTGCAGACGAGAAGATCAGTAGTTAATCATCGCCATCTTCATTCAGTTCAGTATAAGAACAGAAATATGTTCGTTAGTGCCTGGGAGGAGCCTGAGCTTTGCACTAAAAAGGTAATGCTGATGGCGGTGTTAAACTTCCAAGCATTTTTTTCTGACAAAAGTCACGAAGAACAGCAGCGCTGCTTTCATTAATCATTATATTAAGGGAGAAACTTCCAAGCTTGATGATGATAATTACACATTAATGCACTTTGCTCTTCACTTTTTGTGATGCCAACTTTCATGTCCTCTAGTGCTCCTCCTGGAAAAGAGAAAACATTTCACTTGTCTGGATGTGTCGGTGATCCAAAGCATAGTGACACTGGATTTGGATGTTACTCCATGTGTCTACTATTCGTTGAGATTTGCCAGGAATTTACAGCCAGCAAAGTAACATGCTCCTTATGTATGCTGCTCTATGACTCATAAGCACAAGATGCTTCCTTTTCTTGCCCATGATGTGACCATTGCATCACCTCATTACCTCCCACTAGACTACATTTCTTCCAATCAGAAAATCAGAACCAAAAAAATAGAAAAAGAAACTAGATTTCATTTCCTCTGCACCAGTTCCTGTCTGTGTTTGATAGTACTTGCTCCACTCACTCACTCACTCAGTGACCTGCTGGAACTTGCACTAACTTGGTTGCGGTCATGGATCTCTGCTATCCATAACGGGACACACAAAGTTGTGCACAAACAAAGTTGTGCACTAACTTGGTTGCGGTCATGGATTTCAGAGGCCAGTTGTGCACAAACCTACTACGGGGAAATAAAAAAGCAGCTTCCAAACAGTTCAGATCTTTAAGAGCATCTACAGCCGAACTTGGCAAATCTGGCCCCTCAAACGCCCGCAGACACGACTGGGCACGCCCGCGGGCTCATCCGGACATGCCCTCATATTTTCTTTCGGGCATCCACATATCTCAAATCTGGATTCTCAAATCCATGCAAATACATGCACGTCGATCATGCAACACAATGTGGCACGTAAATAGCAATTGTTGGTACCAAGCATAGATAACGTTTACATAAAAATTATTTTAAGTGCAAAACTCAAGCATCGTCTCCTTGGTTGTCATTGTGGGTTCACATATGCTCCACAAGATCATTGAGTAGTTGCGTGTGCACCTGCTGATCTCAAAGATTCTGATGCATCTGCAGAACGTTCATCAGCTGAGCCGCATCTTGATCTTTCGGAGCAGGCGGCTGAGAGCCTGGGAACGGCTGCGGAGTGGGCGCGGCGGCGGCGTGCGAGACGGACAGCGCAGAGGAGGAAGAAGAGAGGAAATAGCAAATGTATCCGGCTGGTCTTCGGTGTGGATTTGGTGCAATTTGGGGTGGGCTTGGGCTGTCGGGTCCGACGTGGCGGGCGCGCTCGGGCGCCCCCATATCCACCCCATTTCTGGGCTGGATATGGGGGATGTCGGTCAGCCCGGGCGTTTGGGGGCCGTTTGAGAGGCCCGTCTGGATAAAAAAAATTGTGACCGGATAATGACTGGGCGGCCCGTCCGGACGTATGAGGCGGGTTTGAGAGGTCCGGCTGTAGATGCTCTAAGTATGAGAGTGTGTGAATTCACTAGTACTGCTAACTGGCCTGTCAATCATCACAAAGGCCCGGCTTTTTCTCAGCGGTGCTCTGTTCGCTCGTTTTCTTACAGCTGCATTCTGAATATGATGATCTGTGATTACAGTTGCACGCGTACTCTGCTCGCACAGGACTACAGTAGGATAGCAAGGATGCTCTGCATGCGCAGCTGCATAGAACAAGAGAGCAATGACATCGGTGGTGGCCAAAGTGTCAAGCCAGCTTTGACATTATCACTCCACAGTATTGTCCTCTCTGTAGATGAACTAGTGCAAAGAAGAAGACAGTAGGCCTAATCTAACCTTGGCCACTACTAGTTGGTAACCTTAGTGTCATCATTGGGGCCTTGTGTTAAATTATTGCACCGAAGATTGATTAATGATGAGGTTGATGCTATGCCAGCCTAGTTCACACACATTTCTCGATTTCTTTTGCCCTTGTTCATGATAGGGGAGCTGCTATCTAGATTGTAGGGTGCTGACTAATCAAACCTGGCCAGAGTTTTGGTGCTGGTGAGTTATTGCATATGACAAAATCTGTCTAGTCTGCATGTCTGAATCTGTCTATGAAATTATGGCAAAATCTGTCTAGTCTGGATATCTGAATCTGGCCAGGTCAGCCATGCACTTGGTTCGTTATCCTTCTACCGAATGAAAAGGAAAACAGATTCTTCGAAAAGTCTTTATTTTTTAAACCATTTGGCGCACTGGTTTTGTTTTTCTCGGTCAGAGTATTATGGATGTGTTCTATTCATGAAATTTTGCATGTAGGTAGAACATTTAAAAATGTTTGTTGCCAAAGAAATCAAAATATTTGATATGTTTTACTATGTTATTTATTTTACTACTGATGGAAGGTGCATTTGAGCTTGCGAGCAGAAGAACACTTTTGTTGTATTGACGCACAATTTATTTGCATCCCTAAAGCTTCCTCGCAAAAAATGCACCCGTTTTTCAGATGAAAACTATTTCGCAAATTCCTTTTTCTAAATTTAGTTCTGGGGGATCTTGATTCATTATAAAGGGAAGAAGAAAGTTTCCGTATTAATTAGTGAATCGGGCGAAGATCATTAGAATACGCTCACAAGATAAGGCACCCTGTCATCCAAAAAAAGATAGAGCACCCCTGCAAACCTGGCTATACACGCACCACACACACACACACACGCACGTGCACGGGCGCGCGCGCCCACACACACACACACACACCTCATCGAGAAGAAAAGCGTTGTCGAGGTTGTCATTTGGTGTAATCATCATCATCATCATCACTCCTTCGTGAGACAGACACTTCGAGTCCACCATCGATGACCACGAACAAAGACCTTGTCGTAACAGGCGTCAAGACCCATGCCGGTTTATGCCAAATAATCAAGCACTGGTGTCGCCGACCAATCAGCTCCAACTTCATTGACGAGCATCGAAGAAGAAAAGCATTAGCCTGCGCCAAGCAAGCACCAAAACAGAGCACCCATCTCATGTTCTCGTCGCCGCTAAGGACCCTCCTCGGCAACTCCGACTTCACGGTGAGGTACGACGGCCCATCGAACATGCCGGATAAAAATGACTACTAAAACCCAGCCGCAACCCAACTCCACTCAATGCCGCCATGGTAGCGAAGCAAGAAACCACACCACTCGGATCTTGAGCAGCCACCCTAAGTGATTCGTTTCCCAAGTGTTCTGAATTTAGTGTAATGCAACAAACATTCCTAAGCCACATACAGATCTGCATATGTTTTGCAATCCATTTATGCATAGGAAAACATTTCCTATTCCCGGACCAGATCTGTGCAGCACCGGGAATATCTTGCTCCAAAACAACAACAACAACTGGGTGGCTATAAACAAGAGTAAACGGCATGTGCTGGAATAAATGTAGATCGGCAGCCAACTAGTCCTAGGAAAGAAGGAAGCTGACCACCATGATCAGTTCATTATCATCGTCATGTATAGTGTAATGTAAGGTAAACCAAACTGCCTCCCTTGACAGTGTGGTTAGTGGTCCAGATTTGTGCAAGTTGGAGGCTACCTATCCACTTGGCAGAAGGAAGACATAATTTATTTTGATAATTGACAGTGTCAGTTGACCTTAAGCATGCATGCAGCTTTGCAGGTTGCCGGCACACACAGGGCGTGTTTGGTTGCAGTAGTGAACAGTAGCTGCATTGCATACACATCTCAACCCAGCCTGGTTGAGCAAAAACAGCCCCAAACAGGGAGTAGACGGACCGACAAATCCTCCTTGCCAAATCAAAACGGCCACGCGCCCATATGGATGGTCCATGCATGCACGGGGGCATGTTCATACCAACTGCCTCGAGAAGAAAATTCCTCACTGCCGGTGACGAGGGTAAATTTTTTTTTATGTCTATCCACTGAATAATTACCAGCACTGAACACAGTATACACCAGCTGCAGTACCGGTGAAACCCAACGCCGTCCGCCTGACCGGCCTGTGCAATTCACCCGGCCCGGCCCCGGTGGGGTTTCTTCTACTACCGTGAAACTCCCCTCGAGATCGATCTCGGTCCATCTTTCATACATGCAAGTAGGCGCCAAGCTGTAGAGGTGCATGGTTTCTACAGGTATGCATGTTGGCCGTGACTAGCTCCTTCCATCGCGAGCGCACGTACGCGAGCAGTAGCGGCGCAGCAAGATCCCAGGGGTTCACATGACCGGCACTGCGGCACCACTCGTGTGAACGAGCGAGTGCCAAAGCGTCCTTGAGTCGATGGACCATGTACACGTACGTGGAGACAAAGCTAAAACCAACATCCCTACAAAAGAAAGAAAAAACTAAAACTAAAACCAACATGGTCAGCACATATAGACTTGTGCAGGTACGGTTGTAGCTCATGTGAACTTAACCCGTCGTAATCTTGCGCCATATATATGGTTACATTTTTTTTTGCGGGTGATATATATGATTACAATTAGGTCTACTGCTTGTCTTCTTCCACCGGGTGTATTCGCATCGATCTTGTTGTCTTTTAAAAAGATGAGTGGTGTTATGCTCAGATCTCTGGACATGACGGTGGGTTAATTTATCAGTGTGCGCGTACATACCTATGACGTACTCTCTTTGTACCATAATGTAAGACGTTTTTTAACACTATAATATCAACCTAGTGGCATTGCAGGAACTGCGTCTCCAAAACCCGATAATTAACACTTCATTAGGAGCAAACATCCATCGGCAAAGCAGGCCATGGGTCAGAAAAATGAAAATTAAGGGCATCTCCATGGCAAATACCCAAACGGTCGACCTCATACGACGAGCGTGTCCGCGGACATCCGGTCGACGTCCAACCACCTAATAGCAATATCCAGAAACTTATCATTTTAACTATTTCAAACAAGAAAATTTAACATGATTCGGCCATATCATAAATGGTTTGGATGAATTATTTAAACTAAACCTAAATCTACCAGATCATACGGTGATCTCAAACGCATGTCCCCCGAGGCTGTTGCGATGATTGTCGGGGTTATGATCCTGACAATGAGTACTAGGGGTCCAAATAAGGGCAGAGACTAGTTACGGCGTAGGTGTAACACTCGGTGTTTAACGAGTTTAGGCCCCTCACTCGGTAGAGGTAAAAGCCCTACATCTCGTGCCCTGAGGCTTGCTTTGATTTGATGGGTATGGTTATAGAGATTGAATGTGTCCGGCTATGAAGAGGGATGCGGCTTATATAGAGTGCGCTGCAGCCCTATGTCTCCCGCCGGCGAGGCAATTAATGCCATTGAATGGACAGTTACTAGTGTAATGAGCATCCACTACAGCAGTTACAGGTAACGGTAGCTATAACTCTATTTAGTGGATGACTTAAGATTCTTCGACCGTTGCAGCTCCCACGACGCCTCCTTATCCGGTACACCCGAGTGGTAGTTCGTCCGCCGAGTGATGTGTAGTTGTCCGAGTGCTGCAGAGCCGTCCGAGTGAACCTCCTAGTGTATGCATCCGAATGCTGGTACGGTCCAAGGACCTACCTATGATGGTGATGGGCCCCATGTGGGTCCCAAATAATGGGTCCTTGACCCTACCTGTAATAGGTGACCGCATAATTAGCCCCTGAATCGGTTGGGATTTCGTAGGACAAACAAACCGACCCTTCGGTTGAATCCGAGTGCTGCAGGGACACTCGGAATATGTTTCCGAATGATGATTTGTTGTTCCTTGGACGAAAACACAACGGATTCTGGACTTTAGGTTTACCCAAATGACCGGGTGCTGTCGATCGTCGAGAAAAAACCCGGTGGCATTCGTTTTGTCTCTCGGAGGAGATAGACTGGGGGCCCGAGTGAGGGCATGCCATTACAACTCGAGTGTCGACGCCGGCGCGTGGTCTGACTCTCCAGGGAGACGCCACTCCTTATCCCAGGGGAACGCCAGCGCAGGCCTCCTACGAGTCCAGGTTTACGAGTCATGCACCTTGGAGCCTACCGAGAGGGCCAAGTGAATCCGCAGAGGGGCGTCAAGCTCGTCACATAACGATCCTCAAGAGGACTTCAGTCGGGTGTTTAATGTGGCCGAGTGCACGGGTTCCCGCGGAGGGTGGTAAGTCGGACTAACGTGCGTCCTTTAGGAAAGGAATCGCTGGTAATCAATCGGATTGATTTGTCCCGGAAATCTCGGGATTTGAATTCGCACGTTCGCGCGCTGAAGCGGTAACGTCGTGCGTTAGTGGGAAAGTGGGGGGCATGGCTCCTAGATTTGTGCGCACGATCTTCGCCACGTGTTGCGTCTGTCCTGTGCAAAGCCACGCCGTGCGTGCCGCCGATCCGGGGATTTGCGGTGATAGATTTGGCTAAGGATTTTGTCTGGAGGTATAGAAGGTTCCGGGGGAGACGGTCCAGCCCTCAGATCCCCTTTTCGCCCACTCTGACTCCTCCGCTCCTCTCCTCCACCCGAGTGCGCGGCGATGGCGAGGGACTCACAGCCAAGGCGGAGAAGGCGAAGAAGGCGAGGAAGGCCACCTCCTCCGGCTCTGGCGCAGCGGCCGGTGGCGCGGCGGGGGTCTGGATCCTATCGCGCGTCACCGCTCGGCGATTGGAGGAGTTGGCGGAAGAGGGGCTGATCCCACGCGAGGGATGGCATCGCCCGGGTGCGAGGAAGGTCGAGCCGGTGCCTCAGGAGGACAAGCGCGTCCTGCTCGTCACCCACGTCGAGCGGGGCTTCTCGATGCTGCCTCACCCCTTTTTTCGGGCGTTCCTCGACTATTTCGGTGCTCAACTCCACCATCTTTCCCCAACGCCATTATCTATCTCTCGGCCTTCATCTCTCTCTGTGAAAACTTCTCGGGTTGCCACCCCCACTGGGGCCTCTTCAAATATATCTTCACATGTCGATCGATGGCCGTGAAGAAAGATTCATCGAGTGGGGAGAAAACCCATGTCACCTAGCTATGCAGAGGTATGGGCATCCAGGTACGAGGGGGGAGGTCCTTCCCCAAAATGAGCTTTCCCGACTCCATTAAGGGGTGGCAGGGGACTTGGTTCTACTGCAGGGACGTCCCTAGCGCCCACAATCAGTCGGGCCTCCCGCCGTACTCGTATGAACGAGCGAGAGCTCCACCGACCCTCACCGTGGTGAAGGAGGAGAAGGTGGGAGTTGACATCTTGTCCAGCGCTTTGATTGGAGTTGTGAACGCTAGGGTGAACGGCATGGACTTGCTAGAGACCTTCTTCAGTCGGCGTATCCAACCACTTCAGGCCAGGGCTCACCCCATGTGGCTGTACAAGGGGTCGGGTGACTCCACTTGGGTGCATCCTGAAGATCTCACTGAGAAGGATGTGGATGCCAAGATCAAGGCCATCACCTGCGCTCGAGACAACCCGCGGGGGACTCGGCTGGTAACAGCTTTTCACAAGGACCTGCCACCCATCGAGGTATTCGCTTGTAGTTTAGTTGGCTCGATTGTTTGTTATTTTTTGTACAGCCGATCCTCACAATAATATGTGTTTGATTCTCAGGACTTCCAGAACCTGATTTCCAGGATCCCAGTGGTGGACCGCTCGCCTCAAGATGTGACGAGTGACACCGAGCAGCAGTACTCGGAGAGGTCCGATGACGACGAGAGTGACGACGATGACGAAGATGATGATGAGAGTTCAGAGGAGGGGGACGAGGCGGAATCTTCTCCGTCCTATGAGGCCATCAAAGAGACCCGCTCCAAGGCGCTGCACGACCCAAAGGGCAAGGCGGGAGAAGCTCAGCTGCCAACTGTCTCGGGTCGGGCGACTCGGAGCTCCAAGCGTTCCCGCGCCGAGGCTGAGAGTTCAGCGGAGAAGCAACCCAAACTGTCCAAGCAGATCTCCTCCAAGCCTCAGAAGGTTGCGTGCCAAGGATCAGGGTGGCAGTGCATGTGGCCTCGAAGTGAGTGTTCTCGCCGACTTCTTATTCGTTTTGAATCCATTCGGTTGCTGACCGAGTGATGTTCGGTCTTTGCAGCAACGACACCTCGAGAACTTCAGCAGACCCGCATGCCCGCAAACCAGGCTCGAGTAATGCTAACGCGGCAGATGCCGTCACCTCCAAAGGTATGTTGTGTTGATTGACTCATATGGTTATGCCTTCTTCGACTGAACTTTGATAATTTTCTTGGTTCATGCAGCCCCGCCTGAGATTATCCAACTGGATGACGAAGTGGGTGCTGACCGCCGAATCCGGACGTCATCAGGGAGGGGGCGCCGAATGCTGCCACGCCGATGACGGACGCCTCTCCTCGCCAGACGACCCGTGTTTCCCTGGCGAAGGCCGCCGCCAAGACCGCGAGGCCGAGTCCTCTGGCTCAAGGTGGTTCGGCGTCTTCGACCGCGGTGGTGTTGGCTGCAAGGTCTTCCCAAGCTCCTCCAAGTGGCACGGCGACAATTTCGGCCCAGAGGCCGATGTCTGCGACTCTGTCTGCCCCGACTACTTCTTTCCCCTTGTACCATGTCCCAGAGGATCAGGTGGGGGCGAGTAAGGAGGCGCTGATCCAGGTGGGTTTGATGTGCAGCCGACTGAAGGAGGCCTATGATGCCAGCACAACGCTGGAGACCAATGTTCGAGTAAGTACCATTGTGAGTATAATTTCCAGTCGAAGGTTCTTCTTTTCTTGTAGTAGGATTTCTGTCAGTGGGTTTGCGCAGGGCACACCCTCTGGGTGTCAAATTTTGGTACATTCACTCGGAGTCTAGCCAGAGCGTAGTTGAGTGGTCATGATCCAGTGGGGGCACGCTGAGTGCACCCACTGGGTGTAGTCCCTGAGGCTCCTGTCGACTGGGATCAGTCGGCAGGAGTATTTGAACCTTTTTTTAGCTCCATCAATGAGTCACTTTCCAGTGGGGGCACGTTGAGTGCACCCACTGGGTGTAGTCCCCGAGACTGCCGTCGATTGCAGGTAATCGATGGTAGTCTTTAGAACTATCGCTTGGCGACACTCGTGTGCTGGTGAGATAATAGGTAAAACTACCTTCGTTACTGACTCAGAAGTCAGCCGAGCGAGGCAGGTCATGTAGTGTTGCTGTCATCTGTCTTCTTCATCGCCTACTGAAGGGTTAGCTGAGTGGGGGTAGATCAGAGGGTACTTCAGGATCTGGTATTGATCGAGCAGTAACCAGAGTGTACTTGAGGATTTGGTACTGGTCAAGCTTGTTCCTGCCGAGGGTATGCACGACCGAGTGGGTAATCCAAAAGTAATTTAGGATTTGGTACTGGTCGAGCTTGATCCCATCGGGGGGGGGGGGGGGGGACGAGTGAGCAGCTTCAAGGTACTTCAGGATCTGGTATTGGTCTAGCTTGTTCCTCTCGGAAGGGTACGACCGGGTGGATAACCAGAGAGTACTTCAAGATCTGGTTTTGGTCGAGCTTGTTCCTTCCATTGGTGTCCATGTGGGTGCTCATAAGCCAATGTTTTGGTTTCTCTTTTGGATCTTCTGACGAACCTTTTTCTGGCGTGTTGCAGAGGACCTGTGAGATGGGATCCCACTATGCTGCAATGGAGAAGGAGGTGACATCCCTTCGACTTGATCTGGAGGCCGAGAGGCTCAAGAGCGCCCGACTGGAGCAAGAGAAGAAGACTCTGGGAGGTAAGTTATTTCCTCCGACTGGTGGCTACATACTGTTTTCCCCTTTGATCCAAATCGTTTTGCTCCGACAGATGTTCGTAGCGAGAACACCCAACTGGTAATGAGGCTCGGGACTTCTATTTCTTTAGAAACTATGAAGCAGGCTCTGGAGAACAAAGACAAGGACCTGGCGATGGCCCGGAAGGAAGTTAGGACCAAGACCAAACTTGCTGACGAGAAGCTGGCTTCAGTCGGCAAGTTGGAGGATGAGATTAAGGACCTCAAGGCTTCTATTGGAGCCTTCACCCAGGAGAAGCAGACCCTGGAGGAGAAAGTCACCCAGTTGACCGACAAGAAAGATGCCCTGGAGGCGCACATCGAGGAATTTTGCGAGGAGTTTAGTGGGAAGCTTCACGGTAAGTTTTTCTTCGGCCGAGTGAAATCCATATGCCACTAAACCATCTTCAACTATTCGCTCATGGACCATTTTCTTTCGACCAGAGCATTGCTACAACAAGGAGCTGGAGTTGGAGCGGCTTGAGAGAGATCTTAACCCTGCTAAGTCTCTTGTCGCCGACTAATGTTCCACAAGTATAGGGGATCTATCATAGTCCTTTTGATAAGTAAGAGTGTCAAATCCAACGAGGAGCAGAAGGAAATGACAAGCGGTTTTCAGCAAGGTATTTTCTGCAAGCACTGAAATTATTGGTAACAGATAGTTTTGTGATAAGATAATTCGTAACGGGTAACAAGTAACAAGTGTAACTAAGGTGCAGCAAGGTGGCCCAATCCTTTTTGTAGGAAAGGACAAGCCTGGACGAACTCTTATATAAAGCAAAGCGCTCCCGAGGACACATGGGAATTATTGTCAAGCTAGTTTTCATCATGCTCATATGATTCGCGTTTGTTACTTTGATAATTTGATATGTGGGTGGACCGGTGCTTGGGTGCTTTCCTTACTTGGACAAGCCTCCGACTTATGATTAACGCCTCTCGCAAGCATCCGCAACTACGAAAGAAGAATTAAGATAAATCTAACCATAGCATGAAACATGTGGATCCAAATCAGCCCCTTATGAAGCAACGCATAAACTAGGGTTTAAGCTTCTGTCACTCTAGCAACCCATCATCTACTTATTAATTCCCAATGCCTTCCCCTAGGCCCAAATCATGGTGAAGTGTCATGTAGTCGATGTTCACATAACACCACTAGAGAAAAGACAACATACATCTCATCAAAATATCGAACGAATACCAAATTCACATGATTACTTATAACAAGACTTCTCCCATGTCCTCAGGAACAAACGTAACTACTCACAAAGCATATTCATGTTCATAATCAGAGGAGTAATAAATATCATTAAGGATCTGAACATATGATCTTCCACCGAATAAACCAACTAGCATCAACTACAAAGAGTAATCAACACTACTAGCAACCCACAGGTACCAATCTGAGGTTTTGAGACAAAGATTGGATACAAGAGATGAACTAGGGTTTGAGAGGGGATGGTGCTGGTGAAGATGTTGATGGAGATTGACCCCCTCTCGATGAGAGGATCGTTGGTGATGACAATGGCTTCGATTTCCCCCTCCGGGAGGGAAGTTTCCCCGACAGAACAGCTCCGCCGGAGCCCTAGATTACTTCTGCCCAGGTTCCGCCTCGAGACGGTGACGCTTCATCCCGAGAGCTTCCTTATGATTTTTTCCAGGTCAAAACCCTCCATATAGCAGAAGATGGGCATCGGAGACCTGATAGGGGGCCCACAAGCCCTAAGGGTGCACCTAGGGGGTAGGGCGCCACCAGGCTTCTGGCCTCCTAGTGGGTCCTCTCTGGTATTTTCTTCGCCCAATATTTTTTATATATTCTAAAATAATTCTTTGTAAATTTTTAGGACTTTTGGAGTTGTGTAGAATAGGTCTCTCAGATTTGCTCTTTTCCGGTCCAGAATTCCAGTTGTCGGCATTCTCCCTCTTCATGTAAACCTTGTAAAACAAGAGAGAAAAGGCATAAGTATTGTACCATAATGTGTAATAAAAGCCCATAATGCAATAAAAATCAATATAAAAACATGATGCAAAATGGACGTATCAACTCCCCCAAGCTTAGACCTAGCTTGTCCTCAAGCGAAAGCCGAAATCGATAATCATGTCCACATGTTTTAGAGATAGAGGTGTCGATAAAATAAAATACAGACATGAAGGCATCATGATCATCTTTAGAACAACAACATATTTTATCATATAATTTCTTATGCCAAAGTAACAATTCATTCACAAGGTAAAGTATGGAACAAGAACTTTATTGAAAACTAACAAACTATTATTTCAGTCATTGGAGCAATTGCAATTTATCATAACATAGGAAAGACTCAATATAAGAGCTTTTCAGCAAGTTCACATACTCTACTATCATTTAGTCTTTCATAATTGCTAACACTCACGCGGTACTTATGAGATTAAAGTTTCAATCGGACACAGAGAAAGATAGGGGCTTATGGTTTCGTCTCCCAACCTTTATATGGTTTCACCTCCCAACCTTTTACCTCAAGGGTAATGTCAACAATAATGGTTTATGAATATCTACATCCGAGTGGATATATATATCTGGATCTCCCCCAAACTTATAGTGCTTGCCAAAAAGAAAAAGTGTAAAAAGAATAGGTGATGATCACCATGACTCTTGCATTAAGGTAGAGGGTAAATAAAAGATAGGCCCTTCGGAGAGGGAAGCAGAGGTTGTCATGCACTTTTATGGTTGGATGCACAAAATCTTAATGCGAAAGAACGTCACTTTATATTGCCGCTTGTGATAAAGAACTTTATTATGCAGTCTGTCGGTTTTATTTCTTCCATATCACAAGTTCGTATAAAGCTTATTTTCCTCACACTAATAGATCATACATATTTAGAGAGCAATATTTATTGCTTGCACCGATGACAACTTACTTGAACGATCTTACTCAATCCATAGGTGTGTATAGTGGACTCTCATGGCAAAACTGGTTTAAGGGATGTTTGGATGCACAAGTAGTATCTCTACTTGGTGCAAAAGATTTGGCTAGCATGGGGTGAGAAGCAAACTCAACATGTTGGAGGATCCATGACAATATAACTTCTATTCGGATATAAGAAAACATAACCCATTATGTTGTCTTCCTTGTCCAACATCAACCTTTTAGCATATAATATTTTAATGAGTGCTCACAATCACAAAAGTTGTCCAAGATAGTATATTTATATGTGAGACCTCTCTTTCTTTATTACTTCCTATTTAATTGCAACAATGACCAAAACTATGTTTCCCAACTCCCAACAAATTTCTTGCGACATACTTCTTATATGTGAAGTCGTCACTTCCCATAAGATCATTATATAATCTTTTTATTTTTTTCTTTTCTTTTTTCTCCAGATCATGGCAAGAAAGCAAACGCTCAACTCAAAACTAATCTTTATTATAAAACTCTCGGACTCGATTACATAGAGGGAACACAAAGAAAAACTCAAAGCTAGATCATACTAAAACTTTATTCTACTAAACCGAGATATAACCAAAAGGATCGAACTAAGAAAAATGATAAAGATAAATATGTGATGGTGATAAGATACCGGGGCACCTCCCCCAAGCTTGGCGGTTGACAAGGGGAGTGCCCATAACTATGTATTTAGGTCTCTTTCTTCGGAGGTGGTGATGATGGAGTTGTTGATGATGAAAGAATCTTATCCTCCGTCTTCCAAGGCGTAGGTTCACAATCATAAAAAGATGAATGAGTCTCCGGGATCCTTAAATCTGCAGCCAAACTCAGCCTCTTAAATCTGTATTCATACTCACAGTTTTGGTTTTGCAGGTCATAGATCTGGGCTTAGAGATGCTCGATTTTCTCATGAAGCTTGAAGATGGCCTCTCCGATGTTCTTGGCGTCCAGCTTGTGGTCACGGGTAAATTCCGTGATCATGAAGTGATTGGAGTTGAGTCCACGCTCCACCATCCCTTGGCACTTGAAGACTTGCTGCTCCATTGCTTCGAGCCTTGTCTCCACGCTTCCTGTTCCCTTTGGTCCTTGAACATCACGGATGTGCAGCACCCCCCTCACGCATCTCAATGGTTTGAGGGTGTTGCAGCACCTCCGCGAGGTAGGGGTTGATGACCTTCTCGAAGAACTTGTCCTTCGGAGCGCTTGGGGATGTCATAGCGATCTAGATCTGTCAGAAAAACAGCTCGAAACAAGAACAGAGGATTTTGTCGTGGTACGGTGGTCAAAACCTTCGGGAGATTATATAATGAATTTTTACCGACCAAAAGAAGTGTTCCACAATAAAACGGAGTCTGGAGGGCACACGAGGCGGCCACAAGCCTGGGAGGCACGCCCAGGGGGGTAGGGCGCGCCCCCAAGGCTTGTCGCCTCCTCGTGCACTTTTTGGACTACTTTTTATTTTCCTAATTTTTTAAATATTCCAAAATGGTGTAAAATTGCCATTGGAAAAGTTTTGGAGTCGGTTTACTTACCGTACCACATACCTATTCCTTTTTTGAGTCTTAAACATTCTGGTAGGTCTCCCTTATGTACTCCTCCGATGTTATGGTATTAATAATATTGGTTTCAACATTTATGGGAGTAGCTGAGATATAATGTTTGATTATTTTCCCATTTACCACCTCCGGGTTAGTGCCTTCGGCGTTGTTGATTTTGATGGCACCGGAATGGTAAACCTCCTCGATAATATAAGGACCTTCCCATTTAGAGAGAAGCTTTCCTGCAAAAAATCATAAACGAGAATTGTATAGCAAGACAAGGTCACCTACATTAAATTCACGCTTTTGTATCCTTTTATCATGCCATCTTTTAACTTTTTCTTTAAACAATTTTGCATTCTCATAGGCTTGGGTTCTCCATTCATCAAGTGAGATAATGTCAAATAACCTCTTCTCATCGGCAAGTTTGGAATCATAGTTGAGCTCTTTAATTGCCCAATAAGCTTTATGTTCTAGTTCGAGAGGTAAGTGACATGCTTTTCCATAAAGCATTTTATATGGAGACATACCCATAGGATTTTTATAAGCAGTTCTATAAGCCCATAATGCATCATCAAGTTTCTTAGACCAATTCTTTCTAGATCTATTGGCAGTCTTTTGCAAAATCAACTTTATTTCTTGGTTACTCAATTCTACTTGACCACTAGACTAAGGATGATAAGGAGATGCAATTCTATGGTTGACATCATACTTAGCAAGCAATTTACGGAAAGCACCATGAATAAAGTGTGAACCACCATCAGTCATTAAATATCTAGGGACTCCAAACCTCGGGAAAATAACTTCTTTAAGCATTTTAATGGAAGTGTTATGATCAGCACTACTAGTTGGAATAGCTTCTACCCACTTAGTAACATAATCAACATCAACCAAAATATGTGTATACCCATTAGAGGAGGGAAAAGGTCCCATATAATCAAAGCCCTAAACATTGAATGGTTCAATAACAAGTGAATAATTCATAGGAATTTCTTGATGTCTACTAATATTACCAATTCTTTGACATTCATCACAAGACAACACATACTTACGACCATCTTTGAAGAGTGTAGGCCAATAAAAACCAGATTGTAATACCTTATGTGCAGTTCTATCTCCAGCATGGTGTCCTCCATAGGCCTTGGAGTGACACTTGCGTAGGATCTGTTCCTGTTCATGCTCAGGTACACAACATCTAATAACACCATCTGCTCCTTCTTTGTAAAGGTGTGGGTCATCCCAAAAGTAATGTCTTAAATCATAGAAAAACTTTTTCTTTTGCTGGTATGTGAATCTAGGTGGTATAAATTTAGCAACAATATAATTAGCATAATCAGCATACCATGGAGTACATCGAGAAGCATTTATGACTGCTAATTGTTCATCAGGAAAGCTATCATCAATAGGTAGTGGGTCATCAAGAATATTTTCTAACCTAGACAAGTTGTCTGCTACGGGGTTCTCAGCTCCCTTTCTATCAATAATATGCAAATCAAATTCTTGCAGCAGGAGAACCCATCTAATAAGTCTAGGTTTAGCATCTTTCTTTTCCATAAGGTATTTAATAGCAGAATGATCGGTGTGAACAGTTACTTTGGAATCAACAATATAAGATATGAACTTATCACAAGCAAAGACAACTGCTAAAAATTCTTTTTCAGTAGTAGCATAATTTCTTTGAGCACTGTCTAGAGTTTTACTAGCATAAAGGATAATATTTAATTTCTTATCAACTCTTTGTCCTAGAACAGCACCAACAACATAATCACTAGCATCACATATAATTTCAAAGGGTAGGTTCCAATCAGGTGGTTGAACAATGGGTGCAGAAATCAAGGCTTTCTTAAGAATTTCAAATGCTTCTACACAATCATCATCAAAAACAAATGGAACATCTTTTTGCAAGAGATAGTGAGAGGCCTAGAAATCTTAGAGAAGTCTTTAATAAACCTCCTATAGAAACCAGCATGACCAAGGAAACTTCTTATACCTTTGATATCTTTAGGACACGTCATTTTTTCAATAGCATCAACTTTAGCTTTATCAACTTCAATACCTCTTTCTGAATTTTTATGCCCCAAGACAATACCTTCATTAACCATAAAGTGGCACTTCTCCCAATTCAAGACAATATTAGTTTCTTCACATCTCTGCAAAACTCGATCAAGGTTGCTTAAGCAATCATCGAAAGAAGTTCCGTAAACGGAGAAATCATCCATGAAAACCTCAACAATCTTTTCACAAAAGTCAGAGAATATAGCAGTCATACATCTTTGAAAGGTTGCGGGTGCATTGCATAAACCAAAAGGCATACATCTATAAGCAAAGGTACCGAAAGGGCAAGTAAAAGTAGTTTTTTCTTGATCCTCTTGTGACACAGGTATTTGAGAAAAACCAGAATAACCATCTAGAAAGCAAAAGTGTGTATGGTTGGATAGTATTTCTAGCATTTGATCAATAAAAGGTAGAGGGTAATGATCTTTCCTAGTAGCTTTGTTTAATTTTCTAAAATCAATTACCATTCTATAACCTGTGACAATTCTTTGTGGAATCAATTCATTTTTATCATCGGGAACAACAGTAATACCTCCCTTCTTAGGGACACAATGAACATGACTTACCCATCTACTATCATCAATAGGATAAATTATACCTGCTTCCAAGAGCTTTAATATTTCATTTCTTACCACTTCCTTCATCTTAGGATTCAACCGTCATTGATGATCAACAACTGGTTTAGCATCAGGCTCCATATTAATTTTGTGCTGACATAGAGTGGGACTAATGCCCTTAAGATCATCAAGAGTATATCCAATAGTGGCACGGTGCTTCTTCAGAGTTTTCAATAATTTCTTTTCTTCATGCTCTGAAAGGTTAGCACTAATAATAACAGGATATATCTTTTTCTCATCAAGATAAGCATATTTCAGAGTATCAGGTAATTGTTTAAGATCAAACACAGGATCACTCTTGGAAGGTAGAGGATCTCCAAGAGTTTCAACAGGCAAATTCTGTTTCAAAACAGGCATCTATTTAAAGAAAATCTCATCTAGTTCCCTTCTTTCATTCATAAACATATCATTTTCATGGTCTAGCAAATATTGTTCTAAAGGATCGGTAGGGGGCACAGCAATAGAAGAAAGACCAATAATTTCATCTTTACTAGGCAATTCTTTATCATGGGTTTGTCTACGAAATTTGGAGAAATTAAACTCATGACACACATCCCCAAAACTTACAGTAACAGTTTCTTTCTCACAATCTATTTTGGCATTAACAGTGTTCAAGAAAGGTCTACCAAGTATAATGGGACAAAAATCATCTTGTGTGGAACCAAGAACTAGAAAATCAGTAGGGTATTTTATTTTCCCACATAATACTTCAACATCTCTAACAATCTCAATTGGTGATATAGTATCTCTATTGGCAAGCTTAATAGTGACATCAATATCTTCTATTTCAGCAGGTGCAATATTATTCATAATTTCTTGATATAAAGTAAAGGTAATAGCACTCACACAAGCACCCAAATCACATAAGCCATGATAACAATGATATCCTATTTTAACAGAAACAACAGGCATGCCAACAACTGGTCTATGTTTATCTGTATCATCGGGTTTGTCAATTCTAGCAGCTTCATCACAGAAGTAAATAACATGCCCATCAATATTATCGACCAAAAGATCTTTAACCATAGCAATACTAGATTCAACTTTAATTTGTTCAGGGGGTGTAGGTGTTCTAGTATAACTCTTACGAACCACAGCTGAAGCTTTAGCACGGGGAAAGGTGGTTTCTCAATATAAGCAGTAGGAACAATAGGATCAACATTATAAGTAATAGTTTCTTCTTCAACTTTAATAGGTTCTACTATTTTCACTTCCATGGGAGGATGATATTTAAACCACTTCTCCTTAGGGAGATCAACATGAGTAGCAAATGATTCACAGAAAGAAGCTGCTATCTCAGAGTCAAGTCCATATTTAGTGCTAAATTCACGAAAAGCATCGGTATCCATAAAAGATTTAACACAATCAAACTTGAGGTTTATACCTGACTCCTTACCTTCGCCGAGTTCCCAATCTTCAGAGTTGCGTTTAATTCTTTCCAATAAATCCAATTTGAAATCAATAGTCTTCTTCATAAAAGAACCAGTACAAGAAGTATCGAGCATGGATTGATCATTATGAGAAAGCCGTGCATAAAAATTCTGAATAATAATTTCTCTTGAGAGCTCATGATTGGGGCATGAATATAACATTGAATTAAGGCTCCCCAAAGCTTGAGCGATACTTTCTCCTTCACGAGGCCAAAAATTATAAATATAATTCCGATCACAATGAACTAGATGCATTGTTTAAAACTTTTGATGAAATTCCAATTTCAATCGGTTGTAATTCCAAATCCCAATATCATCGCATAGCCTATACCATGTCAATGCCCTCTCCTTCAAAGATAAAGGGAAGACCTTCTTCTTGACTTCATCCTCGGGCAAACCAGCAAGCTTAAATAATCCACAAACTTCATTAACATAGATTAGATGCATATCAGGATGTAATGTTCCATCTCCTGCATAAGGATTAGCTAGCAGTTTCTCTATCATACCCGAAGAAATTTCATAATAAATATTTTTAGTAGGTTCAGTAGGTTGAGGAGCAAATTCTTGCTCTACTGGTCGGGGTGAAGATACCCCGAACAAGCCCCTCAAAGGATTATTTTCCATAGCAACAAGTGATAGTAAATTTCAGCACACTATATAAATGTTTCCTTACCAAAGGCACTTCACTCCCCGGCAACGGTGCCAGAAAAGAGTCTTGATGATCCACAAGTATAGGGGATCTATCTGTAGGAGATATGCCCTAGAGGCAGTAATATCAGTTATTTTGTATCTCCTAGTTTGTAATGAAAGTTTATGTTCCATGCTATAACTGCAATGATTCTCGAGTCTGCAATAAAACGAGGCTTGGAGGGAAACTCATGTGCACGTATGGGATAATAAATGGTAAAATGTATTCCTAGTCAAGCCTCTATGACTGGCTCAAGTATTGCATGATGATCCTTTTTTCCTGATCATGGGCATGGCTATGCCGGCAATTTTGAGGGCATAATTGTTGGTAGAACACTTATGTTGAATCGACCCAAATTGATGTTATGCTATGAGATACTTTCGTCACAAGTTAATGGTATATAACACAGGGAAGTTAATGTTTGCATAATTCCTTAGACCATGAGAGTATCGAGTTCCTTCGTACTTGCTTTGTGAACTTTGGGGTTTGTTAAATGTCATCCGTAACTGGGTGGCTATTACGGCAGCTTACGGGTTCACGGAAAAGTATGGCAAGTAACGAGATAGCTCAAGATTGGGATTTTCTCCTCCAACGTTGGAGAGATATACTTGGGCCCTCTCGGTGTAACGGTATCCATCATCGTCTGGCCAGATACCTTGTGATTTGATCACTGGGATGCCGCAACACGGAAACGAGAAAAGAGAACAAAACCGGTAACGAGGTAACTTGCATAGTGGACAAATTATTGATCCACGGGGATGCAATAAATATCACCTCGGGTGTTTGTGACATATCGTGAAGCAACAGGAATAGCTCACGGCAACTGGAGGTTCACTCGAATATTTATTCGTATGGGTATAGGGGTCAATATGGGTGTCCACGGCTCCGATGTTGATCATTGATCGGAAGTGGTTCCAGGTCATGTCTATACTTCACCGAACCTATAGGGTCACACTCTTAAGGGTCATCTATCTTCTGAATACTAGACAGGGGGTCTGAGAGAAAGTTTTCATAAAAAAAATTTCGGAGACAGCGGAAAAGTTCCGAAGAAAGAGGTCACCGGATGAGTTTCGGTGAAACAAAAAAGTTGTTTCAGGGGATACCATTAAGTCAAAATGGTTTCGGCACATGCCTAATAATTCTTGGAGGGTGCCAGAATCATTCTGGAAACTTTCTGGAATTTTCGGGGATGAAAACCGGAAATGTTTCGGAGCTGCCGGAACCGCTTTAGAAGCTTTTCGCAGATGAAAATCACTAATCTGGAATTGTTCTAGAACACGTTGAAAATTATTTAGTGGGTACTGGAATTGTTCTAAGCCCACATAAATATTTTCAGTTCGAACGGACGCTGAAAAATGTCATCATGAATAGTGAAAGTGCTTTTTGGATATTTTTTTGGTGAGTCACCTTTTGGATATGATCAAAAGGCTTCTAGAAGGCTATGGGGGGCCATGAGAGA
This sequence comes from Thinopyrum elongatum, assembly GCA_011799875.1. NCBI lineage: Eukaryota > Viridiplantae > Streptophyta > Magnoliopsida > Poales > Poaceae > Thinopyrum > Thinopyrum elongatum. The sequence goes on along the minus strand of CM022303.1, from coordinate 682,000,466 downwards.
CCCTCATGGGGGGCCCAAGGGGGTGGCCGGCCAAGGGTGGAGCTCCTCCATGGAGCTCCACATGGCACCCCCTTTCCCCCATATGCCCTTTATGAATGACTTAAAGTGGGGGTACTTTGGTATTTTGAATACCCTTTCTACCCCTTGGCTTTCCTATAAATAGAGGAGGTGAGGGCTGCCATCTCTTCATCCCTTGCTCTCATACACATGCTATGCTTTGCTAGCTCTCTCTCTCCCTCCCACGAAAAGAGATTTTCGTAGAGCCGAAAGGTTGTCTGGGTTCCGGCAGGAACTAGTTCTGGACGGCGAAGCCCTGCCGGATAGCTGACACCATATGTGTGCAACCCCGTAGAGAGGTCATAGTTCCAATCTTTTGCCCGAGGGGCTGTTCGAGTGTCCTCCCGAAGGTCTGTCCGAGTCTTCGTTCGAGTTTCGAGGGTCCTCCCGTAGAGCTGTCCGCGACATCATCCGGGGGACTGTCCGACCGCCTCCCGAAGGGCTGTCTGGTGAGGGAGTACATCCTCGCGGTTGGGAGGTTGTAAATCCTAGCTGCGGGGATCTGCACAAATGATCTCCACCAACTCTTCTTCCGCTGCGCTTCGAGTCGGTACGGATCAGATCAAACCTTGTATGCTATCTCCATAGTGGTCCTGGGCGTGCTCGCTGTACCGAATTTTTTTATTTTCTGTCGCGTTCCCCTACAGTGGCATCAAGAGCCGTGCTATGCGTAGATGCAGGTTACGACCTAGAATACATTGAGATGTATGGGTATTGCATAATATAATTTTGGAGTAGATGAGATCTATTGCTGAAAATTATTTATGCGGGTGGCAGATGAAATCTGTTACCCGATGTTCTTGTTGCTTTCCTAGAATTTGCGTATTTCTGATCCTGAAATGGCATGGTGGAATTTCACAAAGTTCTGGCAATCCACGAACCTGATTGATCAACGAAGTGCTATCAGTTCTTTGGGTTCCACCGTACTTAAAGGAAAGATGAAATTCACAGATAAAAGGGCAATGCAGATATGATCTGCACGGGGGTCATGCGTATGACGAAGTTTAGTATGGGGCTCGAGATTTTATTATCTCGTGTCTTCATAAACCCTGGAAAGTTAATCTAGCGACTTGAATAATTATACTTGATGATAAACGTTGGTAGCTACGGTTTGAGTAAAAACCTTAGAAGCCACGTAAAATAAAATTTTGCATAAACTGATTAGAGCCGTCTAACTTGGTTTTGCACGATGGTTTGCATGTGATGTGGTATATTCAATTTGATTATGTATGAGATGACTATATGATGTAATTAACATGACCTGCGTGTCATGATTCGGCATGATGGCTGGAGCCATATGATTGCACTTTAATGACCTGCGTGTCAACCTTAAGTAATGCATTTATTTTATCTGCTATGGAGATAGCAATATTATCTGGTGCATCGACAAGGTGGTGGCAATCTTCGCGAAGGTGAAGACCGACGCGAATGCTGAAGACGAAGAAATACTTGACTTCTCCGTCAGAAGAGGCTATACCATATCATGCTATTATGAATTGCCTGAGATGTTTATCCCTCTTGATGCACCCTTCTTGATTGCGCGGTAGTCGCTTTTTATTAGGGTGATCTCTCACTAAAATATCAAGTAGTTAGTGTTCTCCCAAGTGTAGCACCGTCATGGCACCTAACTTTTCGGGGTATCGCAGGATCTCCCTGGGTACGAATGATTAGGGAAGTGTGAGGCGGGTGAGTTGAGACCTCACATCAAGATCACTTGGTTGTCTTGATGTTCTGGAAGGATCTCCCTGAGCTCGGAACATGCCCATCGAAAGATGAACAAGAGTCACATAGAGATGTGATCGGCAAGTTTGCCTAGCGATTGAAGTTCGCGCCATCAGTGTTCATCTCGTTCAATGGCATTGAATAGATATGCGGGTCTTGTATCACTCATAATCAATTTTGAGAGATATTGATTTGAGTGGGAGCGCACTTTAGAATAAAATTGTTTATTCACTAGGGCAATTTCATTATAAACAAAGTCTAAGTGAAACTTGTGTTTTCCGTTATAGATCAAATGGCTCGCAACACCGCGTTCAACTTAGGCCCGATGTTAGAGAAAGGGAAGTTAGCTGTGACTGGGAAAAACTATGCAGACTGGGTCCGCAACCTGAGGATTTTCCTCAGGAGCGCTAAGAAATTGTATGTGCTTGAATATGATCTGCCAGCTAAACCGGTGGCAGAGGCCCCGGAAGATGAACGAAATGTCTGGGCCACTAAGGATGATGATCACAACTTAGTGCAGTGCCTCATGCTAGCTTGCATGAGTCCAGAGCTTCAAAAACGTTTTGAATTCCATAAACCCCTTGATATGATCCGGGAATTGGATGCTCTGTACAAGGAAACCACAAAGTCTGAACAATTTGATATCATGAAGGCTTTGATGGAATGCAAGATGGCTGAGGGTAGTTCAGTTGGCGAACACGTGGTCAAAGTGATTGGCTATGCTGAAAGGCTTAAAACCTTGGAATTTCCACTTCCACCTAGCCATATGATGGACATGTTGCTTTCTTCACTCCCCCCGTCTTACGACGGTTTTGTCTTGGACTACAACATGACTGGGATGGAGAAGACATCGGAAGAGGTGCTTGCCATGCTGTAAACTACAGAAGGAGGACTGCGGAAAAATCGCAAGCAAGTGTTGCTTGTGAATAAAACTGCCAGTTTCAGAAAGAAAGGCAAGCCAAAGAAGGGCAAGGGCGCCGGTAAGACCGGCTCTCAAACCAACTCTAAGGGCAGAGCCAAGAATGAAACTGAGTGCTTCTACTGCAAGGGCACAGGACACTGGAAGAGAAGTTGCAAGACGTATCTGGAAGATATGAAGTCCGGGAAAACCGAAAAAGGTATAATTGTTATACAAGTTAATGTCATTGACGTTTTGCTTGCTAGCAAAAATTCTAAGTCTTGGGTATTTGATACCAGATCGGTTGCTCACATTTGCAACTCGATACAGGGGCTTCAGAAGGTGCGCACGCTGGCAAAGAATGAAGTCGTGATGCGCGTCGGGAATGGCGCTGGGATCGCCGCTCAAGCCATCGGCATTATGCCTCTACATCTCCCTTCAGGATTTATCTTAGAACTAAGTAACTGTTACTTTTTTCCACTGTTGTGTAGAAACATTATCTCCGGATCATGTTTAGTACACGATGGGTTATCATACAAGTCTGAGAACAATGGTTGTTCACTTTATTGTAAGGATATATTTTATGGATTTGCACCCATTGTTGGGGGCCTTTTCATACTAAATCTTGAATGTGGAAATGATGTCTTTAACGTGAATGCTAAACGCCTTAAGAAGGCTGATACCACCACCACTTTCTTGTAGAACCATCGACTTGGCCACATCAAAAAGAAACGCATGCAAAAACTCCAGTCAAATGGAGTTTTGCTGTCCTTTGATTTTGAATCATTTGACACATGTGAAGCTTGTCTGATGGGGAAAATGACCAAGACGCCATTCACGGGTCATCCTGAACGGGCGGGTGAATTATTGGAAATAATACATAGTGATGTATGTGGTCCAATGAACACGGCCGCACGGGGTGGGTATTTCTACTTTGTGACTTTTACTGATGATTTGAGTAGGTATGGCTATATCTACTTAATGAAGCACAAGTCGGAAACCTTTGAAAAGTTCAAAGAATTTCAGAATGAGGTAGAAAATCATCGTAATAGAAAGATTAAGTTTCTACGGCGAATCACGGGGGCAAATATCTTAGTCATGAATTTGGCCAACATCTGAGTGACAGCGGAATCGTTTCACAACTTATGCCTCCCGGAACTCCACAGAGAAACGGAGTATCGGAACAACGTAACCGAACCTTGTTGGATATGGTAAGGTCGATGATGTCTGTTACAGATCTACCGATATCTTTTTGGGGTCACGCACTAGAAACTTCTGCTTATACATTAAACAGAGCACCGTCTAAGTCTGTTGAGACGATGCCATTTGATTTATGGTATGGGAAGAAACCCAATGTGTCGCATCTCAAGGTTTGGGGTTGTGAAGCTTATGTAAAACGTTTACAACCAAGCAAACTCGACCCCAGAGCAGACAAAGGTTACTTTGTAGGTTATCCCAAAAACACCATTCGGTATTCCTTCTACAATCAGTCCGAGGGCAAAATATTTGTCAAAAGATGGACGCTTTCTCGAGAAAGAGTTTCTCGCCAAAGAATTAAGTGGGAGGACAGTGCAACTAAATGAGATTAGTGAATCTTCAGTGACCGTTGATATGGCTAAGGAACCGAAAGAAATTCCGCTAATTATCCCTACAACTGAGCCGGAAGTTGTCGCATGTGATGCGGAGACTTCAGACAATGTTGTAACTGAACCGCGTAGATCAGGTAGGGCTATCCAGCCACCTGAATGGTTTCATAACGAAATCTTCATTCTTGAAGACGATGAACCTGTGCACTACAAGGAAGCAATGGCGGGGCCCAGCTCAAAGGAATGGCACAAGGCCATGAAATCCGAAATGGAATCCATGTACGAAAACCAAGTTTGGAACTTGGAAGAACTTCCAGAAGGCGTAAAGCCAATTGGTTGTAAATGGATTTTCAAAAGAAAGACGGACGCGGATGGTAACATTACTATCCACAAAGCTAGACTTGTCGCGAAAGGGTTCACGCAAGTTCCAGGAGTGGACTACGACGAGACTTTCTCGCCCGTAGCTATGCTTAGGTCTGTTCGGATATTACTAACAATTGCTGCTTATTTCGATTATGAAATATGGCAGATGGATGTCAAAATGGCCTTCCTAAATGGAAACCTCAAAGAGGATGTATACATGATACAGCCAGAAGGTTTTGTCATTCATAAGGATGCTGGAAAGGTATGCAAACTTCAGAAAGCCATTTATGATCTGAAGCAAGCGTCAAGGAGCTGGAACATTCGTTTTGATGAAGTGGTCAAAGAGTTTGGCTTCATCAGGAATGACGAAGAATCTTGTGTTTACAAGAAGTTTAGTGGGAGCGCAAAAGCATTTCTAATCTTGTATGTGGATGACATATTGTTGACTGGAAATGACGTGAATTTTCTTGGCGAAATAAAAGACTCATTGAAGAAAAGTTTTTCAATGAAAGACTTAGGCGAAGCGGCATATGTATTGGGCATAAGGATCTATAGAGATAGATCAAAACGCCTGACAGCGCTTAGCCAAAGCACGTACATTGACAAGGTGTTGAAAAGGTTTAACATGGAGAACTCCAAGAAAGGCCTACTCCCCATGTCACCTGGCACAGTACTTAGCAAGAATCAGAGTCCTTTGACTCTCGATGAGCGAGTACAAATGAATGATGTTCCATATGCTTCGGCAGTTGGTTCTATTATGTATGCCATGCTATGTACAAGACCGGATGTTTCCTATGCGCTAAGTGTTAGCAGCCGGTACCAAAGTGATCCAGGATTGGAACACTGGGCCGCAGTCAAGGGTATTCTTAAGTACCTCAGAAGGACCAAGGATTTACTCCTTTTGTACAGAGGTGATGAAGAGCTCATTGTAAGTGGTTACACTGATGCAGGCTTCATGACTGACCCAGATGACTTCAAATCTCAATCAGGCTATGTTTTCATATTGAACGGTGGCGCAGTTGATTGGAAAAGTTCCAAACAAAAGACTGTGGCGGATTCTACGACGGAGGCGGAGTATGTTGCAGCTTCAGAAGCTTCCAAGGAGGCGGTATGGATCAAGCAATTTCTTGAAGACCTTGGTGTGGTTCCAAGTGCTCTGGACCCGGTGGAGATCTATTGTGATAATAGTGGCGTCGTGGCTCAGGCAAGGGAGCCAATTTCGCACCATAAGACAAGACATATTCAACGCAAATATAAACTCATTAGACATCATGTCAAAGAGGGTTTAGTGAAAGTACGCAAAGTTCACACGGATCTGAATGTGTCAGACCCGATGACAAAGCCTCTTCCACGAGCAAAGCATGAGCAACACCGGATAGCCATTGGTGTTAGGGAAGCCATGTAACTGGATTATGAATCTAGTGCAAGTGGGAGTCTGTAGGAGATATGCCCTAGAGGCAGTAATATCAGTTATTTTGTATCTCCTGGTTTGTAATGAAAGTTTATGTTCCATGCTATAAGTGCAATGATTGTCGAGTCAGCAATAAAACGAGGCTTGGAGGGAAACTCATGTGCACGTAAGGGATAACAAACGGTAAAATGTATTCCTAGTCAAGCCTCTTTGACTGGCTCAAGTATTGCATGATGATCCTGTTTTCCTGATCATGGGCATGGCTATGCCATCAATTTTGAGGGCATAATTGTTGGTAGAACACTTATGTTGAATCGACCCAAATTGATGTTATGCTATGAGATACTTTCGTCACAAGTTAATGGTATATAACACAGGGAAGTTATTGTTTGCATAATTCCTTAGACCATGAGAGTATCGAGTTCCTTCGTACTTGCTTCGTGAACTTTGGGGTTTGTTAAACATCATCCGTAACTGGGTGGCTATTATGACGGCTTACGGGTTCACGGAAAAGTATGGCAAGTAACGAGATAGCTCAAGATTGGGATTTGCTCCTCCGACGATGGAGAGATATACTCGGGATCTCTCAGTGTAACGGTATCCATCATCGTCTGGCCAGACACCTTGTGATTTGATCACTGGGATGCCGCAACACGGAAACAAGAAAAGAGAACAAAACCGGTAACGAGGTAACTTGCATAGTGGACAAATTGTTGATCCACAGGGATGCAATAAATCTCACCTCGGTTGTTTGTGACATATCGCGAAGCAACAGGAATAGCTCACGGCAATTGGAGGATTACTCGAATATTTATTCGTGTGGGTATAGGGGTCAATATGGGTGTCCACGGCTCTGATGTTGATCATTGATTGGAAGGGGTTCTAGGTCATGTCTATACTTCACCGAACCTATAGGGTCAAACGCTTAAGGGTCATCTATCTGCTGAATACTAGACAGGGGGTCTGAGAGAAAGTTTCCGTAAAAAGTTTTTTGGAGACAGCGGAAAAGTTCCGAAGAAAGAGGTCACCGGATGAGTTTCGGCACATGCCTGATAATTCTTGGAGGGTGCCAGAATCATTCTAGAAACTTTTTGTAATTTTCGGGGATGAAAATCGGAAATGTTTCGGAGCTGCCGGAACCGCTTCAGATGCTTTTCGCAGATGAAAATCACTAATCTGAAATTGTTCTAGAACGCGTTGAAAATTATTTTAGTGGGTACTGGAATTGTTCTAAGCCCACATAAATATTTTCAGTTCGAACGGACGCTGAAAAATGTCGTCATGAATAGTGAAAGTGCTTTTTGGATATTTTTTTGTGAGTCACCTTTTGGATATGATCAAAAGGCTTCTAGAAGGCTATGGGGGGCCATGAGAGCCCCTCATGGGGGGGCCCCCAAGGGGGTGGCCGGCCAAGGGAGGAGCTCCTCCATGGAGCTCCACATGGCACCCCCTTTCCCCCATATGCCCTTTATGAATGACTTAAAGTAGGGGTATTTTGGTATTTTGAATACCCTTTCTACCCCTTGGCTTTCCTATAAATAGAGGAGGTGAGGGTTGCCATCTCTTCATCCCTTGCTCTCATACACATGCTATGCTTTGCTAGCTCTCTCTCTCCCTCCCACGAAAAGAGTTTTTCGTAGAGCCGAAAGGCTGTCTGGGTTCCGGCAGGAACTAGTTCTGGACGGCGAAGCCCTGCCGGATAGCTGACACCGTATGTGTGCAACCCCGTAGAGAGGTCGTAGTTCCAATCTTTTACCCGAGGGGCTGTTCGAGTGTCCTCCCGAAGGGCTGTCCGAGTCTCCGTTCGAGTTTCGAGGGTCCTCCCGAAGGGTTGTCCACGACATCATCCGGGGGACTGTCTGACTGCCTCCCAAATGGCTGTCCGGCGAGGGAGTACATCCTCACGGTTGGGAGGTTGTAAATCCTAGCTGCAGGGATCTGCACCAACAATCTCCACCGACTCTTCTTCCGCTGCGCTTCGAGTCGGTACGGATCAGATCAAACCTTGTATGCAGTCTCCATAGTGGTCCTGGGTGTGCTCGCTGCACCGAATTTTTTTATTTTCTGTCGCGTTCCCCTACACTATCATAGTCCTTTCGATAAGTAAGAGTTTCGAACCCAATAAGGAGTAGAAGGAAATGACAAGTGGTTTTCAGCAAGGTATTCTCTGCAAGCACTGAAATTATCGGTAACTGATAGTTTTGTGATAAGATAATTCATAAAGGGTAACAAGTAAGAAGTGTAACTAAGGTGCAGCAAGGTGGCCCAATCCTTTTTGTAGCAAAGGACAAGCCCGAAAGAACTCTTATATAAAGCAAAGCGCTCCTGAGGACACATGGGAATTATTGTCAAGCTAGTTTTCATCATGCTCATATGATTCACGTTCGTTACTTTGATAATTTGATATGTGGGTGGACCGGTGCTTGGGTGCTGTCCTTACTTGGACAAGCCTCCCACTTATGATTAACCCCTCTCGCAAGCATCCGCAACTACGAAAGAAGAATTAAGATAAATCTAACCATAGCATGAAACATGTGGATCCAAATCAGACCCTTACGAAGCAACGCATAAACTAGGGTTTAAGCTTCTGTCACTCTAGCAACCCATCATTTACTTATTAATTCCCAATGCCTTCCCCTAGGCCCAAATCATGGAAAAGTCTCATGTAGTCGACGTTCGCATAACACCACTAGAGGAAAGACAACATACATCTCATCAAAATATTGAACGAATACCAAATTCACATGATTACTTATAACAAGACTTCACCCATGTCCTCAGGAACAAACGTAACTACTCACAAAGCATATTCATGTTCATAATCAGAGGAGTAATAAATATCATTAAGGATATGAACATATGATCTTCCACCAAATAAACCAACTAGCATCAACTACAAGGAGTAATCAACACTACTAGCAACCCACAGGTACCAATCCGAGGTTTTGATACAAAGATCGGATACAAGAGATGAACTAGGGTTTTAGAGGGGATGGTGCTGGTGAAGATGTTAATGGAGATTGACCCCCTCTCAGTGAGAGGATCGTTTGTGATGACGATGGCTTCGATTTCCCCCTCCGGGAGGGAAGTTTCCCCGGCAGAACAGCTCCGCCGGAGCCCTAGATTGCTTCTGCCGAGGTTCCGCCTCGAGACGGCAGCGCTTCGTCCCAAAAGCTTCCTTATGATTTTTTCCAGGTCAAAACCCTCCATATAGCAGAAGATAGGCACCTGAGACCTGACAAGGGGCCCACAAGCCCTAGGGGCGCACCTAGGGGGGGTAAGGTGCGCCCCGAGGCTTGTGGCCTCCTGGTGGGTCCCCTCTGGTATTTTCTTCGCCCAATATTTTTTATATATTCCAAAATAGTTCTCCGTAAATTTTCAGGACTTTTGGAGTTGTGCAGAATAGGTCTCTCAGATTTGCTCCTTTCTGGTCCAGAATTCCAGCTGCCGGCATTCTCCCTCTTCATGTAAACCTTGTAAAATAAGAGAGAAAAGGCATAAGTATTGTACCATAATGTGTAATAACAGCCCGTAATGCCATAAATATCAATATAAAAGCATGATGCAAAATGGACGTATCACCGATAAGGCTGCCCTCGCTATCCTTCGGTTGGAAGACCGTTTGGAGAACGCGCTGGGCTAAATCACTCGGACCTGTGGTGCCTTGGGTCGGATCGACAAGGAATTGCAGCCAGGTGAAGAAACTCAGATGGAACTGGAATCGGTGATGACGAGGCTAAATGAAGTCCCTGCTAGGGTGAAAGCTTGGAAGAAATCTGCCGCTCGGAGTGGAGTTGATGTGGCGCTATCACTCATCCGTGTTCATTGCAAGAGCGTGGACAAGGAGAAGCTGAAGAACCTCCAAGTGGTGAACAATAAGAACCTCAAGTTTGAGGATTTCATGGAGATCTTTGCAGAAGCTGCCACTCGCATCGCCGACGGGATTGATCTGGAGACCTTTGTTGACCCAGCTAGCCCTCCGCCCGAGGTTTAAAAACACTTGATCGAATTTTCCCCGGAATGTCCGGTGGTTGATGTAATGAAATACTCTGCCGAGCCTTGTGCTCATTTTATCTTGGAAACATTCGGATCGAATCTTTGGTTTGAAACCCTTCGAAGTTCTATTTGCTTCTCGCGTTTTGTTTGACTTTTAGGCGAAAGCTGGTTCGCATCTAAGCCCCGGGTGTGGACCAGCTCCTCACTCAGGTTGATTTTGAACTTAGGCAAAAATTGGCTCACGGCTAAGCCCCCGAGTGTGGACCAGATTCTCACTCGGATTGTTTTTGAACTTAGGCGAAAACTGGTTCGCGGCTAAGCCCCCGAGTGCGGACCAGATCCTCACTCGGATTGTTTTTTTTAACTTAGGCTAAAACTGGCTCGCGGCTAAGCCCCTGAGTGTGGACCAGATCCTCACTCGGATTATTTTTGAACTTAGGCAAAAACTGGTTGGCTAAGCCCCCGAGTGCGGACCAAATCCTCACTCGGATTGTTTTTTAACTTAGGCGAAAACTGGTTTTGCAGCTAAGCTTTCTCCCCTCTTCACCCACTGGAGGTGTGTTAGTTTCCGAATGCAATTAGTCACCTGAGTGAGACGTGACTGTAGGTCAAACTAGACGATATATGAAAAAAAGTGAGACTTTTATTCATCTAAGTTCATTCGGACTAACTATTACAAGGGATAAATTTTATTCTAAGTATAAAAATTGCAGAGCAAATCCGCGTTCCAAGCTATGGGCTGTTCTTTTCCTCTGGTGAAGTTGTACAATCTGTATGCTCCATTGTGTAAGACCTTGGATATGGCGAATGGTCCCTCCTAGGGCGGTGTCAGCTTGTGAGGTTTCTGTTGATCCACTCAGAGGACCAGGTCTCCTTCCTGGAAAGCACGTCCTCTAACGGGTCTGTCGTGGTAGCGACACAAGTCTTGTTGGTACAATGTTGATCTTATAAGTGCTAGCTCACACTCTTCTTCCAAAAGGTCTAGGCCATCCTGCCTTGCTTCCTTAGTTTCAGCTTCCGAGTAGAGATCCACTCGGGGAGAGTTATGGAGTAGATCACTCGGCAAGGCCGCTTCTGACCCGTACACCATAAAGAATGGGGTGCGGTTCATGGATCGTTTCAGGGTCGTTCGTAGGCCCCAGAGGACCGACGGTAGCTTGGTCACCCAGGCTCCTGCTGCGTGAGTCAGATCACGCATGAGTCGAGGCTTTAGTCCTTGAAGTATGAGCCCGTTTGCTCTCTCAGCTTGCTCATTCGACTGCGGGTGTGCCTTAGAGGCGTAATCGATCTGAGTGCCCTAGGTGTAACAAAACTCGTGGAACTCGTACGAGTCGAAGTTAGACCCGTTGTCAGTGATGATGCTGTGTGGGACTCCAAATCTGAAGATGATCTCCTTGATGAATTGAATCGTAGTGGTTGAGTCCAGCTTCTTTATGGGTTTTGCCTCGATCCACTTGGTGAACTTGTCCACTGCTACCAACAGGTGCGGGAAGCCACTCGCCCCAGTCCGAAGAGGGCCGACCATGTTGAGTCCCCAGACGACGAACGGCCAAGTGAGGGGGATGGTCTTCAAGGCAGACGCCGGCTTGTGTGACAGGTTCGCATAGAACTGGCACCCGACGCATTGATCCACTATGTCTCGGGGGGCCTCAATGGCTCGGGGCCAATAGAATCCTGCTCTGAATGCTTTGGCGACCAAGGTCCGAGAGGACGCATGATGCCCACATGTTCCCGAGTGAATCTCTTGCAGTATTTGTTGCCCTTCCTCAGGGGATATGCACCGCTGAGTGACTCCAGTCGTACTTTTCTTGTATAGTTGGTCCCCCATGACGGTGAAGGCCTTGGATCGGTGGACGATCTGGCGGGCGTCATTTTCATCCTCTGGGAGCTGCTGCCAGAGCAAGTATGCCAGGTATGGCTCGCTCCACTCGGGAATGTTGATAAATATTTCTTGGACTAGATCATTACTGTGGCAATGTCTACTTCAGTCGGATTAGAAGGTCCGACTGGTTGCGGGGGTCTTCCACAAAAGGATATTCCTTGATCGTGGGTGAGTGCAAGTGTTCCAGGAACACATTCTTGGGTAATGCCTTCCGAGTGGAGCGCATCTTGGCCAGGTCGTCAGCCGCTTGGTTTTTGAGTTGCAGCACATGATGGAGCTCTAGCCCTTCAAAGTGTTTTTCCAGCTTCCTGATGGCGTTGCAGTAGTCGGTCATCGCAGGGCTGCGGATATCCCATTCCTTCATGACTTGTTTCACCACTAGGTCCGAATCGCCATAGACCATCAGTCGGCCAATTCCCGGAGAAATTGCCATTCGCAGTCCATACAAGAGAGCTTCATACTCAGCTTCATTGTTGGAGGAGTCGAAATGGATCTGAAGTACGTAGCTGTGTCGATCGCCTTTAGGAGACACCAATACCACTCCGGCCCCGGAGCCATGGAGCATTTTGAAGCCGTCGAAGAACATCGTCCAGTGTTCGGGAACACTCGGGACAGGCTGCTCTTGCTCAATCCATTCGGCAAAAGGTAGAAAATTTGTATATCAATCCTCTGTAATTTTTTTTAGAGTTTTTACACGTTCCAGTGAATTTTAACAATTCTGTGACTGGACGCAAAAGTTTCTTTTTTTGCACAGAATCAAATCAACTATCAACCACACTATCCCAAAGGCTTTACTTGGCACTTTATTGAAACAAAAGCTGTAAAACATGATTACTACAGTAGCATAACCATGAGAACACACAAAAACAGTAGGGATAAATATTGGGTTGTCTCCCAACAAGGGCTTTTCTTTAATGCCTTTTTAGCTAGGCAAGACATTTTATTGATACTCTTCCAAGCCCAATTTCGAGGATAATTTTATTCATACTCTAAAAGGTATAAGTGAAGTTCTTAGAGCATTCTACAATTAATATAGATTGACCAATATCCAAGCTCAAAATATATAAGTGAAGCACACGAAGCATTCCATAAAGCCATACTCAAAAGATTTAAGTGAAGCACAAAGGGCATTCTATAAAGCCATACTCAAAAGATTTAAGTGAAGCACATGAAGCATTCTATAAATCAATGAAGGAATATCTCATACTAGCATGGTGCATAAAGTAAAAGAAAATAAATAAACACAAAAGACACATATTATGTGAACAAAACAAAAACCAAGGTATACCGATAATTGTTGAAGAAGATAGATGGGATGCCTTCCGGGGCATCCCCAAGCTTAGATGCTTGAGTATCCTTGAAATATTTACTTGGGGTGCCTTGGGCATCCCCAAGCTTGAACTCTTGTCTCTCCGTATTCTTCTTATATCGATACCTCCTCGATCTTCGAACACTTCATCCACACAAAACTTAACAAAACCCTCGTGAGATCCGTTAGTATAATAAAGCAAATCACTACATTTAGGTACTGTTGTAAACTCATTCCATTTTCATATTAGCATTATATCTACTGCATTCCAACTTTAACATGGTTCATACCCCCCGATACAACCCATAGATTCATCAAAATAAGTGAACAACACATAGAAAACAGAATCTGTCAAAAACAGGATAGTCTGTAGCAATCTGGAAATTTCGTATACTTATGTAACTCCAAAAATTCTGAAAATTTAGGACAATTTTTTTTTGCAAAGCATTACTGTGTAAAAATTTCAGGATTTTTGCGTATTCCAGTAAAAAATGTAAATTCACGCACTACAGCAAATGTTTCTGTTTTTGCACTGCACATACCAAACAAGCAATTTAAACATTCTAAAGGTAAACATTGGCACATTATTTTTATAATACAATGGATACATACAAGGAGATAATTATTTTTGAGAAACTTCCATGAAAAATTCTACATTGTTTCCATGAGCATGAACACAAGTGTTCAAGGTCAACCCTCACTTCTCCAACGCATAACCTTCCAATCACTTCTCTTTTTTTGAAAAAGTTTTTAGGCATAAGAGGCAAGTAATTTTTTTGTATTTTTCATTCTTTTATTTTTTTTGTTTCACCCACAACTAAAGAAAACAAAAACAAAAGGGAAAACAAAATCTACTTAGTGAAGAAAGCAAACATGCACACATGAGAATATCAACCCCACGCTATTGCTCCCCGGCAACGGCGCCAGAAAAGAGCTTGATAATCCCCAAGTGCAAGGAATCATCGTAGCAATTTCCAAAGGTGGAAGTGATAAGTATGGAGTTTCAAACCCACAAGGAGCTAAAGGCAAGATCAATATTCTCTCAAGTCCTATCTGCCACTGATACGACTCTACGTACACCGAGCGTTTGCTTCCATCTAGAAACGAGAAATAAAACTACGATGTGGGTATGAAGAGGATAGCTTTGCATGATATCGGAGAACTAAATTATAAAAATAGGTGCTGTTATCATAAAGTTAGAATATATTATAATATATTACAAATAGCGAGTGTGGAATAATGATGGGTCGTTGTGCGGAATTGTCCTAGGCAATTGTTAACAAGATCGGTAATCATTATTGCAATTTTATATGAGGGAGAGGCATAAGCTAACATACTTTCTCTACTTGGATCATATGCACTTATGATTGGAACTCTACCAAGCATTCGCAACTACTAAAGATCATTAAGGTAAAACCCAACCATAGCATTAAAGTATCAAGTCCCCTTTATCCCATACGCAACAACCCCGTTACTCGGGTTTAAGCTTCTGTCACTCTAGCAACCCACTATAAGCGAATCATGAACGTATTGCAACACACTATAGCGGGAATCCTTCACATGTGCGCAGCACGGATGGCACCATAGGACAACACCAAAATAAAACATACAACTCAAACCAATCTCGATCATCAATCAACCCAAAAGACAAAAGAAATCAACTCAAAACATCATAGGATGGCAACACATCATTGGATCATAATATGTGGCATAAAGCACCATGTTCAAGTAGGGGATTACAATGGGATGCGGGAGGGTGGACCGCTTAAAAGAGATGAGGACAGTGATGAACAAGGTGATGTTGATGAAGACGATCACCACGGCGATGGTTCCCCCGGTGGCACTCCGGCGCCACCGAGAGAGAGGGGGAGAGAGTCTGCCCCTTGTGCTCCCTCCTCCATGGCCTCCCCCTAGATGGGGAGAGGTTCTTCCTCTGGTCCTTGGCCTCCATGGTGATGATGGCCCCTTCCGGCTTCCTCCTCCATGGCCTCCGGTGATGATGGCCCCCTCCGGCAGGGTGCCGGAAATGGCCTAGATTGATTTTTTGTGGCTACAGAGGCTTGCGACAGTGGAACTTCCGATCTAGGTTTCTTTTCGGAGGTTTGGGTATTTATAAGAAGTTTTGGTGTCGGTCTCACGTAAAGGGGGTGCCCGAGGTGCCCACAAGCCGTAGGGGCGTGCCCTACCCCCCAGCGCGTGCCCTGGCGGCTTGTGGCCACCTCAGTCACTTCCTGGCCCAGCTCCGGTGCTTCGGGGGGTCTCTTTTGGTCCATAAAAAATCACCGTAAAATTTCAGCCCATTCCGAGAACTTTTATTTCTGCAAAAAAACGACACCACGGTAGTTCTGCTGAAAACAGCGTCAGTCCTGGTTAGTTCTAATCAAATCATAAGAAAACCATATAAAATTGTTGTTAACATGGCATGAATACTTCATAAATTATAGATACGTTGGAGACGTATCACTGCTCCTGCAGCAGGCCTTTCACCTAGCGGTGCATCAAGGAAATAATTCTTCTGTGCAGCAATGAGGATAATACTCAAGTTACGGATCCAGTTTGTGTAGTTGCTACCATCATCTTTCAACTTACCTTTCTCTAGGAACGCATTAAAATTCAGGGGAACGGTAGCACGGGTCATTGATCTACAACATAGATATGCAAATACTATCAGGACTAAGTTCATGATAAATTAAGTTCAATTAATCAAATTACTTAAGAACTCCCACTTAAATAAACATCCCTCAAGTTATCTAAGTGATACATGATCTGTGGCACCCCGGCTCAGAGCGACTAGTTTACCTTGCATTGCCAGCGCAGAGATCTAGTCTTCTGGCAACACACAACAACTTGGTACAGAAAACAACCTCTTTATTGATGCTAGTGGAAACATAGTTTGATATTACATCAGATAGCGAGGCCAAGCGGCACACACGGTGCGGCTGAACAGTATGTACATTATTTAATGAATATGAAGGGGGACTCGATCATGACAACTACGCGGCAGCGGAACGACGACGAAGCGAAACTCCATAGCACAGGGACACCGATGTGGACACGGTCTAGACACGGGAAGCACTCCAATCCAGTTAGACTTTCCTGAAATCTGGCATGACACGCCAGGTTAGTACATTGAATGTACTTGCAAGCTCACAACAAGTAAAAGCATAATGGCGACCAATAACATGATTATTAAGCAGGTTAAATGCAAGTCTACAACAGACTACTCATGAAGTGAATCATGCGTGTGCACCGAGTCCCTCGGACTCTCTTACCAAACGGATTACCTCGTAACTAACATCATCAATACAGTGATCACACCCGGATCACGAACGAAACCAACACTTTGGTTCCCACAACAACGACCATCTTCATGGTCTCAACAATCTCATCACATAACCAGTGCCAACCATATACTTTAGTGTGCAAGATTAATGTAATTATGTTGATCCATGGTGTGACCTACTTATGAGCTGTGTCCGTAACCGAGGACGCGGCTATCGATAGATTTAATAAACACTCTTCATAGGTTAGCACACTGTAACCACACCACGGAACCCATGGCCTCGCACTCGCATTCGGGTGGACCAACGGCATTCCGACAGAACCAACCCATTGCCATGACACTCTCTCGGCCACTCCGACCAACTCCCCTATGGGCTAAGTCCTGGGTGGCCCCGATGTCAACCAATGACATCCAACGGCCACCGTCATGGCAAAACTTAAATGGTCCCAAATGGGGACAAGGTACCATAACAACAACGGGCACACAAGGTTATGTCTGCTTACCGGGCCAGGGTACCGCACCCCCATAACCTTCCCTCATTGGAGGCACCGACCAGAGGCATGACAACGGACCGAATAAGGGCCGTCCCATAAAGGCAAATGTGGTTGCACCGGGAAGCTCGATTCGGTGGCACCATGACTCGATCAACAGTTATGTTCAAGTTGGATTATCATCAGGTTTAACTTGAAAGTAAACGAACTCGAGCCATAGTATGCCATGATCATGCAACTATATGACGTGCAACCGTAAGCAGATATCACCGAAATGGAACGGATCAACATCATAAAATCACTTAGGCATGCACTACTAATCATCTTGAAGCACTGGTTTTAACTTCATCATTTTTAGTTATCACAATTGCATGATGAGTATATGAATAATAAAGCATCATATAAAAATAACTCCGGTTATTCTCCAACCAAAGTCATGCTATCAAAGTATCACTACTGCATCCAACTAGTACATGCTATCAAATACTATAGCAAGCTAAGCATATCAAGCAAGACATATTAAATAACTTAAGAAAAGTTATTTAAATGATTTAACGGCATGAAATAATTCATATTCAAGTTGGAAAAATTATAGTTACTGAAATGACACCATGCAAATATTTGTGTGGCTTGCCTTAGCACAGAGGAGGGTCACACTCCTCCTGGTTCTCCTCGAGGCAAGCTTCTTCTTCTGAAAATATTTAAAACAGCAAAAAGAAAATATCAAGAACCACTCTGAAATTCACCAGAAATTCTAGACAGCAAGGAAAAATCTCAAATTTGGTGTGCTGCTAGAATATTTCAGTACAAACACAATGCAAAAAGAATCAACTCATTTGGATTCATGGTTCAGGAGTAAGAGCTGGTCAAAGTTTCTGATCAAAATGAGCGAAATTTAAATAAAAAGAAAAACCAGAGGGGGGGGGGGGGCGACGTCGAATGCGTAAACCTACGGGGCGCCTCCACTTATACCGCTTCCGGGGCAGCTTGAGTGGCTGACAGCGGGCCCCGCCCGTCAGGTTTAGAGAGAGGGGGGAAAGAACCAGAGGAGGGGGTGGCGAGTCACCGGCGTTTCTCTGGCGAGGAGAGGTCGGCTGCCGATCTGAGAGGAAGGGGTGGATGCGCAAGACTATGGCGAGTCTACACGTACCCAAAACGCGGCGAGAGGTGGTCGGAGGTGCTCGGAAACAGCGTCTCCAGCGGCGGCTGCGGACGGGGTTCGCCGGAGATGAAGAAGACGGCGAGGTTAGGCGATTCCAGGGGTTTCAGCGGGGTCGGCTAGCTCCAGTGGAACACCAGGGACACGCCGGAGTAGTCGGACGAGCTCGAGAGGCTCTGGAGGGGTGGGGAGTAGGAGGAGGGGATCGCCGGTGAGCTTAGGTTGGGGACAGTGGCCAGAGGCCTGCCCGGCCGGGATGCGGCTTAACTACGGTGCTGTGGTGGTTGGGTGAGTGCGGTGAGGAGCTCGGAGAGGCGAGGGAGGGCTCTATTTATAGGCGGGGGGGGGGGGGGGGGGGGGGGGGGGGGGGGGGGGGGGGGTGTGGTGGGGGGTGGGGGGGGGGGGGGTGTGGGGGTGGTGGGGGGGGGTTTTTGGTTGTGTTGTGTGTGGTGTTTGTTTTTTTTTTTTTTTTTTTTTTTTTTTTTTTTTTTTTTTTTTTTTTTTTTTTATTTGTTTTTTTTTGTTTCTTTTTCTTTTTTTTTTTTTTTTTTTTTTTTTTTTTTTTTTTTTTCTTTTTTTTTTTTCTCTTTTTTTTTTTTTTTTTTCTGTTTTTGGGGGCGCCGGCTTTGTGCATCCCTCTTATTCCTCGCAGCTCTGGCCTCGCTCCCGGCGCCGCAGGGCTTCCGTGCGATGGTTATCCTCGGCCGTTTCTCCCCCGGCCACTATGGGAGGGCGGAGACGAGCACAGGGCTCGGGTGGCGACGAGCACAGGGGCACGAGCGCACTGTGCGCTTGGCCGCGTCGTGCCCGTGCTCGCTGCGGTGAGCTCCGGCGTCAGCGAGCGCCAGGGAGGAGTTAATGGCATTGAGACGGGGATGGTGGCACGGTGCGGCATGCTGTGGCGAGTGGGGAAGCGAGCACGGACGCAACAGAGGCGTCGGCGGCATCCAGAGCGCGTTGGCCCCATGCCAGCACGCTTGGACGAATGCGGTCACCGCGTGAACTCTGGCATCACGTGACCTGGGATGTGCGCACTATGTCTGGCGTGTAGTCCTTGAAAGGTTAGGTCGATCCAAGCACTTGAGTTGAGCACAGGTCGACTGGGTGAGAGTGTAGCATCCTGGCAAGTTTCTCGACATAAACTTGTGAGCTTAAAAGAGAAGAATCTAGAAGGAGTTAGGAGCTAATTTTTGGTGGTTAAGGGTTTCTTAAGAGGGTAATGAAGCCCTAAAAATTTCAGCTCCATTGGATCAAGGAAAAATACACTTCATGTACAAAGTGCATTTTTTGTCCAGAACAAAAAAGATTTTTTGTAGCAAAAATATTCCAAATAACCATTAAATATTTTTGCACAGGGAGGTGTGCCAAGGTCCAAAGAATATTCAGGAATTTTCTCAGATTTTTGTGGGCCAAAAAAATGAGGGTTGCTTTAGAGCAAATGTGACTGAAGTGTGATTTCAGAGAGAAAATGAATAGTTTTCATTCATTTAAGAAAAATATTCCTATGGCCATATTTTGCTATATCAGAGAGGAAATGAGGTGTTTGAGAGGGAGGTGAGTCACTTGGGTGAAAATCAAAGAAATGCCAAAGTGGTTTAGTCCAACTGAGTTGATTCAAAACTCCAAATTCAAATCAAAAAGGCAATGAAGTCCAGAAAAAGAAAAAGAGCAAAAACCAGGGTGTCATAAACCTCCCCCACTTAGGATGAATCTCGTCCTCGAGATTCGGTTGCTCGGGAAAACAATTCTGGATAGGATGCTCTTAAAGAGTCCTCTCTTTCCCAAGTTGCTTCTTCCTCGGTGTGATGCTCCCACTGCACCTTATAAAACATAATTACCTTACTGCGAGTGACTCTTTCTGTTTCATCCAATATTCGGAACAGTTTCTCCTCATAGGTTAACTCCTTAGCAAGCTCTATCTCTGCCATATCAGTCCTTTTCTCGGGTGGCAAGATACACCTTCTCAACTGTGAGACATGGAACACATTGTGCACTTATGACAATTCCGGTAGTAGTTCCAACTAATAAGCAACTGTACCAACTCTAGACATAACTGGGAACGGACCAATATATCTGGGTGCAAGCTTTCCTCGGGTCTGGAACCTCTTGACTCCTTTCATAGGTGTGACTCGGAGGTAAACATACTCTCCGGTTTCGAAACTGATCTGACGGTGCTTTGAGTCATAGTAGCTCTTTTGTCGGGACTTGGCTAATTGCAGTCTATCTCGGACCTCCTTGACTTGCTTTTCAGCCTCCATCATTAAGTTGGTTCCGAAAATGCGGCTATCTCCGGTTTGAGACCAGTTTAGTGGAGTGCGGCACTTATGGCCATACAGAGCTTCATAGGGTGACATCTTGAGGCTGGTCTGGAAGCTGTTATTGTAGGAGAACTCAGCATAAGGCAGACAATCTTCCCACTTGGGTCCTTGGGCCAGAGCACATGCTCGGAGCATATCTTCAAGTATTTGATTTACTCGCTCAATCTACCCGTCTGTTTGAGGATGATAGGCGGTGCTGTACTTTAGTGAGGTCCCCAAAGCTTGATGGAGACGTGACCAAAATGCTGAGGTAAAGAGAGAACCTCGGTCGGAAGTGATAGTTCTTGGCACTCCGTGCAAACTGATGATTCTGGACACATATAGCTGTGCGAGTTTATTGGCTCTATAGGTAGTTCGGATGGGAATGAAGTGAGCTACCTTGGTCAGCATGTACACCACAACCCATACAACATCATTGCCTCGATGAGTCTTTGGCAGGCCTGTGATGAAATCCATGCAGACATCGTCCCACTTCCATTGCGGAAAGGGTAGAGGTTGGATAAGTCCGACGGGTTTCTAATGTTCCACCTTCACCTTGTTACAAATGTCGCAACAGGCAATAAAATAGGCAATGTCCTTCTTCATTCCATCCCACCAAAATGTCTGACGAAGGTCTTCGTACATCTTGGTCCTCCTGGATGAATCGAGTACGAAGATTCATGCGCTTCTGTCAAGATCTTCTTTCGCAGGTCTGCTTGTTCAGGCACGCAAACCCGTCCTCGAAACCTTAGAATACCTTGCTCATCCTTCGAGAAATCCTGGGTCTTGCCTTCTTGCATACACTTGATATGGTGTTGCAGGACAGAGTCATCTTGCTGGGCCATGCGGATTTCTTCTTCAAGGGTAGGAGTGACTTCCAACACATTGACGAGGTCAGTCTCAACAATAACCATGTTAAGCTGAGCGATTTCTTCTTGGAGTTCGGGAGGCAAGGATTCCTTTAATGCGTTCAGGTTGGCAGGCTTGCGACTGAGGGCATCTGCAACCACATTGGCCTTGCCGGGATGGTAGTTGATTCCAAGATCATAATCCTTGACCAATTCGAGCCATCTTCATTGTCGGAGGTTCAAGTCCGGTTGGTTGAATATGTACTTAAGACTCTTGTGGTCGGTAAATATTTGACATCTTTTGCCAATGAGGTAGTGTCTCCAAATCTTCAAGTCGTGCACAACTGCGGCCAATTCCAAATCATGCGTTGGGTAATTCCCTTCATGGGGTCGTAGCTGTCGGGATGCGTAAGCTACAACCTTGCCATCTTGCATGAGCACACATCCAATACCTTTCCTGGATGTGTCACAATATACATCAAAGCTGCGATAGATATCTGGGAGAGTTAACACAGGTGCTGATGTCAATCGGGTCTTCAACTCATTGAAACTCTTCTCGCAGTCCGCAGACCATACAAACTTCCGATCCTTCTTGAGGAGTTCTGTCATGGGCTTGGCAATCTTAGAGAAGCCTTCAATGAATCATCGGTAATATCCGGCTAATCCAAGGAAACTTCGGATCTCAGTCACTGTCGTGGGCGCTAGCCAATTTAGCACTTCCTTTACTTTGCTGGGATCCATGGCTATACCCTCTGCTGAAAGAACATGCCCCAAAAATTTGACTTGCTTGAGCCAAAATTCACACTTGCTGAATTTTGCATATAACTGATGGTCACGGAGCCTTTGCAAGACTGCTCTGAGATGTCCCTTGTGCTCTTCCTCATTCTTCGAGTATATGATGATGTCATCAATGAAGACAACCACAAACTTATCCAAGAAGTCCATGAATACTTTATTCATCATAAGCATGAAGAAAGCAGGGGCATTGGTGAGGCCGAAAGACACGACTGTATATTCATAAAGACCGTATCGAGTGGTGAATGCGGTCTTAGGAATATCCTCCTTCTTAATTTTGAGTTGATGATATTCGGTCCTCAAATGAATCTTGGAGAATACCTGTGCCCCACTGAGTTGGTCGAACAAGTCATCAATCCTCAGAAGCAGGTATTTCTTCTTGATAGTGACAGCATTCAACTGACGGTAATCCACACACATCCGAAGACTGCCGTCTTTCTTGTCCACAAAGATTGCGGATGATCCCCATGGCGATGAGCTCGGACAAATGTATCCTTTCTGAAGCATTTCATCAAGATATTTCTTCAGCTCCACTAACTCGGATGAAGGCATCTGGTAATACTTCTTGTATATAGGTGCGGTCCCGGGCACAAGATCGATTGCAAACTCAAGCTCATGATCTGGTGGCATCCCTGGTAGCTCCTCAGGGAATACATCTGGAAACTCACTGACCACAGGAATTAGATCCAACTCTTTAGCTTGAGCTGCAAAGACCATTTCTTTCTTGGGTATGCTCCTTCGTGCAAAGAATTGTGTAGTTTGGCCTTCCCGACTTGTCAATGAGACTTCTCTGGTCACACGGTTGATGCATACTTGATGTTGGGTCAACCAGTTCATTCCCAAAATAATATCCAACTTGGCAGACTCGATGACTATCAAAGAAGCTGGGAAGATGACTCCCTTGATGTCAATCTCCAAATTGCGGCAAGCCAGATTGCTTTTGAGCATGGATCCCGGGGATTGTACCATCATACTCTTTCCCAAAATCGAGCAAGAAAACTTGTTTTGGGCAACAAAACTCCGCGAAATAAAAGAGTGGGAAGCCCCAGAGTCAAAAAAAATTATTGCAGGTATGCTATTAATAGGAAACATACCAATGATGACTTCTGGGTTCTCTTGGGCTTCGTCTGCGGAGAGGTGGTGAACTTGCCCTTGGATGGTCTTCTGGCCAGGGTATGGTCCCATGTGGTTGACTTGCGGCTTAAATGGAGCATTTGACTTGCCGCTCTTGGGGCACTGTCTGGCGTAATGCCCGGTTTACCCACAAGAAAAACACGCATTGTTACGCTGACAATCTTCGTGTACCGGGCTGGTCACGATATTCTTGACTTGGGTAGTAGTCTTGTTAACATTCTGCTGCCAATTGGGCTTGTACTCAACCTGAGTCTGCTGCCAGGTACGAGCCTTCTGCACTGGCTGTCCATCCTTCTTAGGCTCGAACTTGCGTTTATGGTCATTATAGGCGGACTTATTGTCCTGAACAAGCTTGTGCTCTCTTTCTGCAATTAGGGCTTTGTTTACCAGAGTCTGGAAATCCGGAAAATCAAACATACTGAGAGTGCATCTGAGGTGTTGATTCAGTCCTCCAAGGAATCTGTTGATCTTTCTTTCTACGGTGGCCACATCATACAGAGAATAGCGAGCCAAATGGTTGAACTTGTTCAAATACTCAGTGACGGATAAGTTACCTTGCGTGAGGGCTAGGAACTCATGTTGTTTAACTTTCAGGATACCGGTGGGGATGTGGTACCTGCGGAAATTTTCCTTGAACTTATCCCATGTAATTTCTTCATCTGTTGGCCACATAGCTTTAATATTGTCCCACCAAATAGCTGCAGCTCCTTCCAGATAGTGGGTTGCAAATGGAACCTTATCACCTTCTTCTGTGTGAGAAAAATCCAATTTCTTTTCAATGGTCCTCAGCCAATCGTCGGCTTCCATAGGATCAGCAACTTGAGTGAACTGGGTGGCTTTGTCCTTTGAAAATCTGAGTGCTTGGAGTGATTGCCATGCGAATTGCCATTATTTCCTACCATTGCCTGCACACTTTTCAATAGTTCAAGCAGATCGTTGTTTCTTCTTTCCTCGAACATACGCATTATCTGTTCAATGGTTGGTGGATGAGGCGGTGGTTGTGGATACGGTTCGGGGGAATGCCCTGTCTGTCTTGCCGAACGACAGACAGGTACATCCTCACCAGCGTGACTGCTGCAGCCTCCTCTCGTCATCCTATTTGTTTGTTATTCCCAATATGAAGCAACCGAGATGAGCAACATCCAAAAATGGGAAAAGCGAATGACAAATCCGAAGAAAAGCGATAAAAACCAGGGCGAATAAAGAAAGTTCCAACATGATTATACATAGACTCATACAAGAAATGGAATATCATGACAGGTACGACTACACTCATACATGAAACGAAACATCATGACAAGTACGACTACATCCATACATCCAAGCATCATGACAACCTCGGATACTCTGATGATCTAGTGCTCTGCTGGGCCTGCTGGGTCCTCTCCTGAACCGGACTCGGATCCAGAACTGACGACGTTAACGGAAACCTCCGGGTTAAAGGAAACACGACGACGCTACCTCGAGGGCTCTCCCTCAGGGGCAGGTGCGGGATGAGGCTGGAGCATAGGAGCTGCGGGAGTAGTGAGAAGTGAAGCCCACTTGGCAGGGGCACTGTGGGGAGTCACGGTCGAGGTGCCTGAGCTACTCGAATGAGTAAACGGGGAAACTGGCGAGCTAGAAACTGGTGGAATATAAGGAGTAAACCCTATGGAAGGTGGAGCGGGACTGGACCTAGCGGCCACCAAAGTGGTGCAAGCACAAGTCAGCTCTCGGGCCAGCTCGTGAATCAACAGATAGCTAGCGGTGGTATAGCGGGAAAGGTGGCTAGCGGGACTATCGGCCGCCGGATCAATCATAGCAAAGCGGACACGACCATCATCGTGTAGGGATGGGTAGTGGTAGAAACCTGGGTGGGTCTGCATCTGGATCTCGTTATAGCGTAGCTCAACGAGAATCTCAAATGCAGCAAACTGAATAGCCTGAGCGGGTGTAGAAGCGAAACCACTCCTAGAAGAACGGGTGTAAGTGCTAGCTGTCAAACTGCAGCGCAGGGTAACCACCGCGTGATACTCGTATACTGAATCTGCTAGGCGCTCCCGGTACACCCGATACACCGGGTCATCACCGTGAGGGTAGAGTCGACGCCATACATGTCGAAGAAGGTGAGGTGAAGTGTACGATGCCAGCTCCACCTGACACGCATACGGCACTGGAGCCATCTACACTCACAACCATTAGTTGGTTAGCAAAAACAATACATCAAATGCATGCAATGCAGCAAGCAGATGCAAACACTACCGGGACCCAAAAACCATCTAGCTACCGTTCAACTAACGCGTCGGCGGTCTAGCATGTCCTACAGTCAGCGCAGCTCTGATACCAAGTGTTGTGGCACCCCGGCTCAGAGCGACCATTTTACCTTGCATTACCAGCCCAGAGATCTAGTCTTCTGGCAACACACAACAACTTGGTACAGAAAACAACCGCTTTATTGATGCTAGCGGAAACATAGTTTGATATTACATCAGATAGCGAGGCCAAGCAGCACTTGCAAGCTCACAACAAGTAAAAGCATAATGGCAACCAATAACATGATTATTAAGCAGGTTAAATGCAAGTCTACAACAGACTACTCATGAAGTGACTCATGCATGTGCACCGAGTCCCTCGGACTCTCTTACCAAACGGGTTACCTCGTAACCAACATCATCAATACGGTGATCACTCCCGGATCACGAAAGAAACCAACACTTTGGTTCCCACAACAACGACCATCTTCATGGTCTCAACAATCTCATCACATAACCAGTGCCAACCATATACTTTAGTGTGCAAGATTAATGTAATTGTGTTGATCCATTGTGTGACCTACTTACGAGCTGTGTCCGTAACCGAGGACGCGGCTATCGATAGATTTAATTAACACTCTACAGAGGTTAGCACACTGTACCCACACCACGGAACCCATGGCCTCGCACTCCCATTTGGGTGGACCAACATCATTCCGACAGAACAAACCCATTGCCATGACACTCTCTCGGCCACTCCGACCAACTCCCCTCTGGGCTAAGTCCTGGGTGGCCCCGATGTCAACCAGTGACATCCAACGGCCACCGTCATGGCAAAACTTAAACGGTCCCAAACGGGGACAAGGTACCATAACAACAACGGGCACACAAGGTTATGTCTGCTTACCGGGCCAGGGTACCGCACGCCCATAACCTTCCCTCGTTGGAGGCACCGACCAGAGGCATGACAACGGACCGAATAAGGGCCTTCCCATAAAGGCAAATGTGGTTGCACTGGGAAGCTCGATTCGGTGGCACCATGACTCGATCAACAGTTATGTTCAAGTTGGATTATCATCAGGTTTAACTTGAAAGTAAACAAACTCGAGCCATAGTATGCCATGATCATGCAACTATATGACGTGCAACCGTAAGCACATATCACCGAAATGGAATGGATCAAAATCATAAAATAACTTAGGCATGCACTACTAATCATCTTGAAGCACTGGTTTTACCTTCATCATTTTTAGTTATCACAATTGCATGATGAGTATATGAATAATAAAGCATCATATAAAAATAACTCCGGTTATTCTCCAACCAAAGTCATGCTATCAAAGTATCACTACTGCACCCAACTAGTACATGCAATCAAATACTACAGCAAGCTAAGCATATGAAGCAAGACATATGAAATAACTTAAGCAAAGTTATTTAAATGATTTAAAGGCATGACATAATTCATATTCAAGTTGGAAAAATCATAGTTATTGAAATGACACCATGCAAATATTTGTGTGCCTTGCCTTAGCACAGAGGAGGGTCACACTCCTCCTGGTTCTCCTCTAGGCAAGCTTCTTCTTCTGAAAATATTTAAAATAGCAAAAATGAAATATCAAGAACCACTCTGAAATTCACCAGAAATTCTAGATAGCAAGGAAAAATCTCAAATTTGGTGTGCTGCTAGAATATTTCAATACAAACACAATGCAAAAAGAATCAACTCATTTGGATCCATGGTTTAGGAGATAGAGATGGTCAAAGTTTCTCGTCAAAATGAGCTAAATTTAAATAAATAGAAAAACCAGAGGGGGGGGGGGGTGACGTCGAAGCGTAAACCCGCGGGGCGCCTCCACTTATACCGCTTCGGGTGGCTTGAGTGGCTGACAGCGGGCCCCGCCCGTCAGGTTTAGAGAGAGGGGGGAAGAAACAGAGGAGGGGGTGGCGAGTCACCGGCGTTTCTCCGGTGAGGAGAGGTCGGCTGACGATCTGAGAGGGAGGGGTGGATGCGCAAGACTATGGCGAGTCTACACGTACCCGAAACGCGATGACAGGTGGTCGGAGGTGCTCGAAAACAGCATCTCTAGCGGCGGCTGCGGACGGGGTTCACCGAAGATGAAGAAGATGGAGAGGTTAGGCGATTCCAGGGGCTTCAGCGGGGTCAGCTAGCTCCAGTGGACCACCAGGGACACGCCGGAGTAGTCGGACGAGCTCGAGAGGCTCTGGAGGGGTGGGGAGCAGCAGGAGGGGATCGCCGGTGAGCTCGGGTCAGGGATGGCGGCCGGAGGCCTGCCCGGCCGGGCTGCGGCTTAACTACGGTGTTGTGGTGGTTGGGTGAGTGCAGTGAGGAGCTCGGAGAGGCGAGGGAGGGCTCTATTTATAGGCGGGCGGGGGCGGGCGGTGGGGGGAGGAGGGCATCGAGCTTCGCCGGAGAGCTCTGGAAGCGGCGCACGGCGACGAAGGGCGTCAGTGAGAGGGGGAGAACACGCCGTGGCTCATGCAGCCACTGTGGGAGGGCGGAGACGAGCACAGGGCTCGGGTGGCGACGGGCACAGGGGCACGGGCGCACTGTGCGCTTGGCCGTGTAGTGCCCATGCTCGCTGCGGCAAGCACCGGCGTCGGTGAGCGCCAGGGAGGAGTTAATGGCATTGAGACGAGGATGGTGGCGCGGTGCGGCATGCTGCGGCGAGCGGGGAAGCGAGCACGGACGCAACAGAGGCGTCGGCGGCATCAAGAGCACGTCGGCCGCATGCTAGCACGCTTGGACGAACGCGGTCACCGTGTGAACTCTGGCATCATTCGACCTGGGTTGTGCGCACTATGTCTTGTGTGTAGTCCTTGCAAGGTTAGGTCGATCCAAGCACTTGAGTTGAGCACAGGTCGACTGGGTGAGAGTGTAGCATCCTGGCAAGTTTCTGGACAGAAACTTGTGAGCTTAAAAGGGAAGAATCTAGAAAGAGTTAGGAGCTAATTTTTGGTGGTTAAGGGTTTCTTAGGAGGGTAATGAAGCCCTAAAAATTTCAGCTCCATTGGATCAAGGAAAAATACTTTTCATGTACAAAGTGCATTTTCTGGCCAGAACAGAAAAGATTTTTTGGAGCAAAATTTTTCCAAATAACCATGAAATATTTTTGCACAGGGAGGTGTGCCAAGGTCCAAAGAATATTCAGGAATTTTCTCAGATTTTTGTGGGCCAGAAAAATGAGGGTTGCTTTGGAGCAAATGTGACTGAAGTGTGATTTCAGAGAGAAAATGAATATTTTTCATTTAAGAAAATATACCTATGGCCATATTTTGATATATCAGAGAGGAAAGGAGGTGTTTGAGAGGGAGGTGAGTCGCTTGGGTGAAAATCAAAGAAACGCCCAAGTGGTTTAGTCCAACTGAGTTGATTCAAAACTCCAAATTCAAATAAAAAAGGCAATGAAGTCCAGAAAAAGAAAAAGAGCAAAAACCAGGGTGTCACATGATCCATATCAACTAACCCATGTCCGATCATCACGTGAGATGGGGTAGTCATCAATGGTGAACATCTCTATGTTGATCATATCTACTATATGACTCACGTTCGACCTTTCGGTCTCTAGTGTTCCGAGACCATGTCTGTACATGCTAGGCTCGTCAAGTTTAACCCAAGTATTCTGCATGTGCAAAACTGTCTTACACCCGTTGTATGTGAACGTAGAGTCTATCACACCCGATTATCATGTGGTGTCTCGAAACGACGAACTTTTGCAATGGTGCATACTCAGGGAGAACACTTTTACCTTGAAATTTAGTGAAGGGATCATCTTATAATGCTACCGCCGTACTAAGCAAAATAAGATGCATAAAAGATAAACATCACATGCAATCAAAATATGTGACATGATATGGCCATCATCTTGTGCTTTTGATCTCCATCTCCAAAGCATCGTCATGATCTCCATCGTCACCAGCTTGACACCTTGATCTCCATCGTTGCGTCGGGGTCGTCTCGCCAACTATTGCTTCTACAACTATTGCTAACGCATAGCGATAAAGTAAAGCAATTACATGGCGTTTGCACTTCATACAATAAAGAGACAACCCAAGTGCTCCTGCCGGTTGTCGATATTACAAAACATGACCATCTCATACAGTAACGTATATCACATCACGTCTTGACCATATCACATCACAACATGCCCTGCAAAAACAAGTTAGTCATCCTCTACTTTGTTGTTGCAAGTTTTACGTGGCTGCTACGGGCTTCTAGCAAGAACTGTTCTTACCTATGCAAAAACCACAACGGTGATTCATCAAGTTTGCAGTTTTAACCTTCTTCAAGGACCGGCCGCAGTCAAATTCGATTCAACTAAAATAGGATAAACAGACACCCGCCAGCAACCTTTATGCAAAACTAGTTGCATGTCAGTCGGTGGAACCGGTCTCATGTGCATGGACATGTAAGATTGGTCCGGGCCGCTTCATCCCACAATACCACCGAATCAAAATAAGATATTGGTGGTAAGCAGTATGACTGTCACCGCCCACAACTCTTTGTGTTCTACTTGTGCATATCATCTACGCATAGACCTGGCTCATGATGCCACTGTTGGGAACGTTGCATGAAAACAAAAATAATTCTACGCACACGCAATGATCTATCCATGGAGATGCATAGCAACAAGGGGGAGAGTGTGTCTCTGTACCCTCGTAGACCGTAAGCGGAAGCGTTTCACAACGTGGTTGTTGTAGTCGAACTTTCTTTGTGCTCCAACCGATCTAGTACCGAACGCACGGCACCTCCGCGTTCTGCACACGTTCAGCTCGGTGACGTCCTCGCCTTCTTGATCCAGCAAGACGGGCAAAATAGTAGATGAGTTCTGGCAGCACAATGGTGTGGTGACGGTGATGGTGACGCGATCTCCGCAGGGCTTCGGCTAAGCACTACGAAAATATGACCGAGGGAGAAAACTGTGGACGGGGGCGCCGCACACGGCTAAGACAATGTTGTGTCCTTGTGTGGCGCCCCCTCCCCATGTATATATAGGTGGGAGGGGAGAGGAGGCATCCTAGGGCAGCCAGGGTGCGCCCCAAGGGGTTGGCTGCCGGCCTAGGGCTCCTGCCCTCCTGCGCCCCCCCTTTTCCTTGTATGAAGAAGGGGGGAGGACAGAGGGGGGGAGAGGGAAGGAAGGGGGAGTCCTACTCCACACTTTCCTTTACCTCCCCTCTTTCCTTCTCCTCCTCATAGGCCGGCCTGCTATGGGGGATGCACCTGCCCCTTGTGGGCTGGTGTGTTCCCTATCTTGGCCCATAAGGCCCATAACTTTGCCGGGGGTGCCCGGAACCCCTTCCGGTGACCCAATAAGTACTCGGTACCCCCCGAAACACTTCCGGTGTCCGAATACCATCGTCCTATATATCAATCTTTACCTCTCGACCATTTAGAGACTCCTCGTCATGTCCGTGAACTCATCCGGGACTTCGAACAACATTCGGTCACCAAATCACATAACTCATATAATACTATATCGTCATCGAACGTTAAGCGTGCGGACCCTACAGGTTCGAGAACTATGTAGACATGACCGAGACACCTCTCCGGTCAATAACCAATAGCGGAACCTGGATGCCCATATTTTCTCCTACATATTCTATGAAGATCTTTATCGGTCGAACCGTTATGACAACATACGTAATTTCCTTTGTCCATTGGTATGTTACTTGCCCGAGATTCGATCGTCGGTATCTTCATACCTAGTTCAATCTCGTTACCGGCAAGTCTCTTTACTCATTCTGTAATACATCACTTCGTGACTAACTCCTTAGTCGTTTGCTTGCAAGCTTATGATGTGTATTACCGAGAGGGCCCAGAGATACCTCTCCGATATTCGGATTGACAAATCCTAGTCTCGATCTATGCCAACTCAACAAACACCTTCGGAGATACCTGTAGAGCATCTTTATGATCACCCAGTTACGTTGTGATGTTTGATAGCACACAAGGTATTCCTCTGGTATCCGGGAGTTGCATAATCTCATAGTCGAAGGAATATGTATTTGACATGAAGAAAGCAATAGCAATAAAACTTGAACGATCATTATACTAAGCTAATGGATGGGTCTTGTCCATCACATCATTCTCCTAATGATGTGATCCCATTATCAAATGACAACACATGTCTACGGTTAGGAAACCTTAACCATCTTTGATCAACGAGCTAGTCTAGTAGAGGCTTACTAGGGACACGGTATTTGTTTATGTATTCACACACGTATTTAGGTTTCCGATCAATACAATTCTAGCATGAATAATAAATCTTTATCATGAATAAGGAAATATAAAATAACAACTTTATTATTGCCTCTAGGGCATATTTCCTTCAGGTTCACAAGTATCAAATGATACATAATCAAGTGATTCCAAAAGTCCATCCGCATGGAGTTTCTTCATGTGCTTTACACCAATATGACCTAAACGGCAGTGCCACAATTATGTTGCACTATCATTATCAACTTTGTATCTTTTGGCATCAATATTATGAATATGTGTGTCACTATGATCGAGATTCAATAAGCCATTTAGATTGGGCGTATGACCATAGAAGGTTTTATTCATGTAAACAGAACAACAATTATTCTCCGACTTAAATGAATAACCGTATTGCAATAAACACGATCTAATCATGTTCATGCTCAACGCAAACACCAAATAACATTTATTTAGGCTCAACACTAATCCTGAAGGTAAAGGGAGTGTGCGATGGTGATCATATCAATCTTGGAAACACTTCCAACACACATCGTTACCTCGCCCTTAACTAGTCTCTGTTTATTCTGCAACTCCTGTTTCTAGTTACTAATCTTAGCAACTGAACCAGTATCAAATACCCAGGGGCTACTATGAATACTAGAAAAGGTACACATCAATAACAGGTATATCAAATATACCTTTGTTCACTTTGCCATCCTTCTTATCCGCCAAGTATTTGGGGCAGTTCCGCTTTGAGTGACCATTCCCTTTGCTGTAGAAGCACTCAGTTTCAGGCTTAGGTCCAACTTTGGGCTTCTTCACGGGAGTGGCAACTTGCTTGCCATTCTTCTTGAAGTTCCCTTTCTTTCCCTTGCCCTTTTTCTTGAAACAAGTGGTCTTGTTAACCATCAACACTTGATGCTCTTTCTTGATTTCTACCTTTGCCGATTTCTGCATCGTGAAGAGCTCGGGAATTGTTTTCATCATCCCTTGCATATTATAGTTCATCATGAAGTTCTAGTAGCTTGGTGATAGTGACTAGAGAACTCTGTCAATCACTATCTTATCTGGAAGATTAACTCCCACTTGATTCAAGTGATTGCAATACTCAGACATTCTAAGCACATGCTCACTGGCTGAGCTATTCTCCTCCATCTTGTAGGCAAAGTACTTATCAGAGGTCTCATACCTCTCGACACGGGCATGAGTCTGAAATACCAATTTCAGCTCTTGGAACATCTCATATGCTCAGTGGAGTTCAAAATGTTTTTGAAGTCCCGGTTCTAAGCCGTAAAGCATGGTGCACTAAACTATTAAGTAGTCATCATATCAAACTTGCCAAATGTTCATAATGTCTGCATCTGCTCCTGCAATAGGTCTGTCACCTAGCGGTGCATCAAGGACATAATTCTTCTGTGCTACAATGAGGATAATCCTCAGATCACGGACCCAGTCCGCATCATTGCTACTATCATCTTTTAGCATAGTTTTTCTCTAGGAACATATCAAAAATAGTGGAGCTATATCGCGAGCTAACAACAAAAATTTGCAAATACTATCAGGACTATGTTCATGATAAATTAAGTTCAATTAATCAAATTACTAATGAACTCCCACTTAAAATAACATCCCTCAAGTTATCTAAGTTATACATGATCCAAATCAACTAAACCATGTCTGATCATCACGTGAGATGGAGTAGTCTTCAATGGTGAACATCTTCATGTTGATCATATCTACTATCTGACCCATGTTCGACCTTTCGGTCTCCAGTGTTCCGAGACCATGTCTGTACATGCTAGGCTCGTCAAGTTTAACCCAAGTATTCTGCATGTGCAAAACTGTCTTACACCCGTTGTATGTGAACGTAGAGTCTATCACACCCGATAATCACGTGGTGTCTCGAAACAATGAACTTTCGCAATGGTGCATACTTGGGGAGAACACTTATATCTTGAAATTTAGTAAAGGGATCATCTTATAATGCCACCATCGTTCTAAGCAAAATAAGATGCATAAAAGATAAACATCACATGCAATCAAAATATGTGACACGATATGGCCATCATCATCTAGTGCTTTTGATGTCCATCTCCAAAGCAACGTCATGATATCCATCGCCACCGGCTTGACACCTTTATCTCCATCGTAGCGTCGTTGCGTCGAGGTCGTCATGCCAACTATTGCTTCTACAACTACCGCTAATGCATAGTGATAAAGTAAATCAATTACATGGCGCTTGCACTTGATACAATAAAGAGACAACTCTATGGCTCCTGCCGGTTGTCGATATTACAAAACATGATCATCTAATACATAAACATATTTCACATCATATCTGGACCATATCACATCACAACATGCCCTGCAAAAACAAGTTAGACGTCCTCTACTTTGTTGTTACAAGTTTTACGTGGCTGCTACGGGCTTCTAGCAAGAACCGTTCTTACCTACGCAAAACCTCAACGGTGATTATCAAGCTTGCTGTTTTAACCTTCTTCAAGGACCGGCCATAGTCAAATTCGATTCAACTAAAGTAGGAGAAACAGACACCCGCCAACCACCTTTATGCAAAACAAGTCGCATGTCAGTCGGTGGAACCGGTCTCATGTGCGTGGACATGTAAGGTTGGTCCAGGCCGCTTCATCCCACAATACTGCCGAATCAAAATAATACGTTGGTGGTAAGCAGTATGACTATCACTGCCCACAACTCTTTGTGTTCTACTCATGCATATCATCTACGCATAGACCTGGCTCATGATGCCACTGTGGGGAAACGTTGCAAGGAAAACAAAAAAAATTCTACGCACACGCAAGATCTATCCATGGAGATGCATAGCAACAAGAGGGGGAGAGTGTGTCTACGTACCATCGTAGACCGTAAGCGGAAGCGTTTCACAATGCGGTTGATGTAGTCGAACTTTCTTCGTGCTCCAACTGATCTAGTACCGAACGCACGTCACCTCCGCGTTCTGCACACGTTCAGCTCGGTGACGTCCTCCGCCTTCTTGATCCAGCAAGATGGCGAGGTAGTGGATGAGTTTTGGCAGCACGACGGTGTGGTGACGGTGATGGTGATGTGATCTCTGCAGGGCTTCGCCTAAGCACTACGAAAATATGACCGAGGGAGTAAATGGTGGACAGGGGGCCGCACACGGCTGAGACAATGTTGTCTGGTGTGTGCTAGGCGCCCCCTTCCCAAATATATATAGGTGGGAGGGCCAAGGAGCAGCCAAGGGGGCCGCCCAAGTAGGGGGAATCCTACTTGGGGTCTCTCCCAAGGTGGCGCCCCCCTGCCATGTATAGGAGCGGGGGAAAGGCAGGGGAGGGTGGAGCCCCCCTTTCCTTTCTGCCATGAGAGGGGAAGGCAGGAGGGGCTAGCTCTCCCCCTTTCCTTCCCTTTGGCTGGTTGGCCAGGGAGAGGGGCGCACCAGCCCCCTGTGGGCTGGTCTGTCCCTCCCTTGGCCATTAATCCCATATACATGCTGGGGGCTATTTGGGACCCCTTCCGGTGACCCGATGGCTATTCGGTGCATCCCGAAACACTTCTTGTGTCCGACCATTTCGTCCTATATATCAATCTTTACCTCTCGACCATTTTGATACTCCTCGTCATGTCCGTGATCTCATCCGGGACTCGGAACAACATTCGAACACTAAATCATATAACTCATATAACACTATATCGTCAACGAGCGTTAAGCGTGCGGACCCTACGGGTTCGAGAACTATGTAGACATGACCGAGACACCTCTCCGGTCAATAACCAATAGCGGAACCTGGATGCTCATATTAGCTCCTACATATTCTACGAAGATCTTTATCGGTCGAACCGTTATGACAACATACGTAATTCCCTTTGTCCATCGGTATGCTACTTGCTCGAGATTTGATTGTCGGTATCTTCATACCTAGTTCAATCTCGTTACTGGCAAGTCTCTTTACTCGTTCCGTAATACATCACCTTGTAACTGACTCCTTAGTCATTTGCTTGCAAGCTTATGACGTGTATTACCGAGAGGGCCCATAGATACCTCTCCGAAACTCGGAGTGACAAATCCTAATCTTGATCTATGCCAACTCAACAAACACCTTCGGAGATACCTATAGAGCTTCTTTATGATCACCTAGTTACATTGTGAAGTTTGATAGCACACAAGGTATTCCTCCGTTATCCGGGAGTTGCATAATCTCATAGTCAAAGGAATATGTATTTGACATGAAGAAAGCAATAGCAATAAACTGAACGATCAATATACTAAGCTAACGGATGGGTCTTGTCCATCACATCATTCTCCTAATGATGTGATCCCGTTATCAAATGACAACACATGTCCATGGTTAGGAAACCTTAACCATCTTTGATCAACGAGCTAGTCTATTAGAGGCTTACTAGGGACATGGTATTTGTTTATGTATTCACACATGTATTTAAGTTTTCGATCAATACAATTCTAGCATGAATAATAAACCTTTATCATGAATAAGGAAATATAAAATAACAACTTTATTATTGCCTCTAAGGCATATTTCCTTCAATGAAACATGCGTAGACAGGCCTACCCAGTTTGGCGTGATAGGCGCTTCGGAAGTCCACTACCTCGAAAGTCAGCCGTTCCTTTCGAAAGTTCTTCTCCTCGCCGAATACAACGTCTTGGGCGGTCTGGCCAAGTGATTTGGCTTTCTTCCCGAGAATTACCCCGTGGAACTGCATGTTGCTCTCGCTAAGCCGGGTAATCGAGATGCCCATTGCCTCCAATGTGTCGGTGTAAATGATATTATGCCCGCTGCCGCCGTCCATTAGCACTTTGCGCAGTCGGACTCCTCCCTTGACTGGATCCACCACCAAAGCCTGCCACCCGGGGGTCGGTATGTGAGCCGGGTGATCTGACTGATCAAAAGTTACTGGCGTCTTGGCCCAATCGAGGTATTTGGTGACAATCGGAACTGCCATGTTGACCTCTCAGCTGATGACTTTGAAGCGACTCTTACTCTCCACGTCGGCGAAAATCATGAGGACGTTCTCGACGTTGGGGTACCCAGAAGTACCCTTGTCTCCATCGTCGTCATCCTCATCCTTGTCTCCAGAGGAATCTTGACGCATTTCTAGCTTCAGGAGCCGACACTCCCGAGTGGTGTGTTTGTGCAAAATCAAATTG
Organism: Thinopyrum elongatum; assembly: GCA_011799875.1. Lineage (NCBI taxonomy): Eukaryota > Viridiplantae > Streptophyta > Magnoliopsida > Poales > Poaceae > Thinopyrum > Thinopyrum elongatum. The sequence continues at coordinate 681,963,623 of CM022303.1, read as the reverse complement.
CCCTCTTCATCTTACTTTGTATGTATCTGGCAGGGCTGATCGAGGATGTCACTCTTCTGGGCGACTTGCTTCTTCCTCTTCCAGTCCTTCTTCTGCTTTTGGAAGCCTTTGCTCTTGTCTTGGCTGGCCAGAGCCACAGCCTCAGAGCTCCCTCCAGCATTAGCCTTGCGCTTGTGCTTCTTTCCCTTGTTTTTCGACTGATGGACGTCGCCTGTCCGGCTTTTGCCGCTTCTCAGTCGGTCTTCTTCCTCTCCATTGGCATACCGATTGGCTATATCCATAGCCCGACTGAGACTCGGGGTCTCAGTTTGGCCAAACTTCATGTTCAGCTCACGGTATCTTACTTCGGCCTTGATGGCGCAGATCGCCTAGTGTTCAGTAACATTTTCCACCGTATTGTGCAGAGTGGTCCACCGCTGGATATATTCACGGAGAGTCTCGTTCTGCTTCTGCACGTAGTGCTGCAACTCGGCTGAACCCCCTGCTCTCTTGTATGTGCCTTCAAAAGTCTTGATGAAAACTCTCGCCAGATCATCCCAGCAAGATATGCTACCTGGCGGGAGCTGTGTTAGCCAAGCCCGAGCGGAGCCCTCTAGCATCAGCAGCAAATGCTTCATGGCCACATTATCATTGCCGACGCCGATCTGGATTGCCACTCAGTAATCTTCCAGCCAAATCTCAGGTTTGATTCGCCGGTGAACTTGCTGATCCCCGTGGCCAATCTGAAGTTACTGGGAATTTCTGTCGCACGTATGTAACGGATGAAACAGTCGGGACCGAGGATACAGAACCACTCGGGGTATCGTGATCTCGGCCTTCTCGCAGGGCGCGGCCCCTGTCGACCAAGCTCTGAGCAAGAACAGATCTCACATTGAACAGAGCACTACTGCAGGATGCTGCTAACGGGTCACTACGATCAGAGACCCTTCGACAAAACTGTGTGCGATGCAATAATCACAAACGGTGATGTAAAAAAACCGTCAAAAAAGATGCAAAACATTTGCGATGAAGGATTCATCAAACATGGTTCAGAATTTAGTTGCGTGTGCGATGAGGGGCATACGGTTTAGTTCAATGAATTGTTTGCGATGAGGCAAAAGAACAGAAACGGGCAGCCAGATGAAGGTTTGTGCGATATACAGCATACGGTTCACTTGGATGAACTGTTTATGATTAGGCAACACAAAAGAAATGGTCAGCCAGATCAAGGTGTGGGCGATATACGGCATACGGTTCACGCAGATGAACTGTTTGCGTTGAGCCAAGAGAACAGAAACGGTTCAATTTAACAAGATATGTGTGATACGCGGCAAATAGGTCTGTAATCAGAAATGTGTGCGAAGACCAATAATAACACAGACGATTGCTGCTAATAAGATGTGTGTGCTGTGCGCTGGGATTGCATACAGAACAACAACATATATATATACACACACTTATAAGGACATGGTGAGAATGACTGCTTAATCTATGAATGAAATCTATGCTTAATTACTAAATTTTAGTTGCAAAAATTAGATAGTGCTAGTGATTTTTAGCTGCATATTTTGAGAAAACGCAGTGTTACAAGGTTGACAAATGGCAATGTTACTAGATCAAAAAATATAAATCTTTTCAGTTTGACAAATGGCAACATACCCAATATGACATATGCAAATCTTACCAATGTACGTGGTTGCACACGGGTCAACCAAAACAACCGTTTGCGTTGAAGGGATGTACAAATCCTGCTCGGCACATTTTCTCTTGGCTTAGCGCCGAAGTTTGGCTTTGCATACCTTATTCAATCTGAACCGTTTGCGTTGAAGAGATGCACAAATCCTGCGCTGAACAGCTCGCTTGATTCCCGATGAGCCTGCGCATTGAATTTCAGACGAGTTTTGGATTTACTAGAATTTAAAAACAAAGTATCTAACCATTTTGCCGGCAATCAACAGTGCCCTGGTGTTTGAAATTCATTCCCATTTCTTGCATGGGACCTAAGCATGCACCCAAGGACACATATTTGATTTTTCAACCAATTTATATGCACTGGAGCATGTGCATGTAGTTCAAATTTGAATTATGCACATAAAATGCCTAGAAAACTCAATTAATGTATAAAAATGTCCAAACAAACCCCGAAAATTTCCAAAATTTAACACAACACTCATATTGTTCTATGTTGTACACTAGAGAAAAAATTGAAATCAAGAAGAGGCAACAGATATCGTTTCGTCCAGAAAGGTGAAACGTTCCCTACCGAAACCATCAGGCTTGTTGTGAGAAGCTCTGGTTTGTGAGAAGCTTATACCCAAACCTGCCCCAAATGGGACAAAAAATTTACCACGGCATGTTGATGCCGCTCCATGATAGCATGTCAAGTTTCATGAATTTCTGACGAGTTTTGGATTTACTAGAATTTTAAAACCAGGTACCTCAATGTTTGCGATCGAGTGACGGTGGCAGGGTGTTTGACATTCATTCCCATTTCTTGCATGGGACCTAAGCATGCAACCAAGGACATAGATTTGAATTTTCAACCAATTTATATGCATTAGAGCATGTGCCTGTAGTTCAAATTTGAATTATGCACATAAATGCATTGAAAACTCAATTAATGTATAAAAATGTCCAAACGAACCCCGAAAAATTCCAAAATTTAACACAACACTCATGTTGTTCTATGTTGTACACTAGAGAAAAAATTGAAATCAAGAAGAGGCAATGGATATCGTTTCGTCCAGAAAGGTGAAACGTTCCCTACCGAAACCATCAGGCTTGTTGTGAGAAGCTCTGGTTTGTGAGAAGCTTATACCCAAACCTAGCCAAAATGGGATAAAAATTTTACCACGGCATGTTGATGCCGCTCCATGATAGCATGCCAAGTTTCATGAATTTCAGACAAATTTTGGATTTACTAGAATTTCAAAACCAGGTATCTCAATGTTTGCGGCCGAGTGACTGTGGCAGGGTGTTTGACATTCATTCCCATTTCTTGCATGGGACCTAAGCATGCAACCAAGGACACAAATTTGAATTTTCAACCAATTTATATGCATTAGAGCATGTGCCTGTAGTTCAAATTTGAATTATGCACATAAATGCATTGAAAACTCAGTTAATGTATAAAAATGTCCAAACGAGCCCCGAAAAATGTTGACAATAGAAAAAAATTGAAATCAAGAAGAGGCAACGGATATCGTTTCGTCCAGAAAGGTGAAACGTTCCCTACCGTAACCATGAGGCTTGTTGTGTAGGCCCTATTGTTGTGAGAAGCTCCGGTTTGTGAGAAGCTTATATACCCCAACCTGCCCCAAATGGGACAATATTTTTATCACTGCCTGTTGATGCCGTTCCATGCTAGCATGTCAAGTTTCATAAATTTCAGACGCGTTTTCGATTTACTAGAATTTAAAAACCATGTATCTCAATGTTAACGGCCGAGCGATGGTGGCAAGGTGTTTGACATTCATTCTCATTTCTTGCATGGGACTTAAGCATGTAACCAAGGACGCACATTCCAATTTTGAACCAATTTATATGCACTGGAGCATGTGCATATAGTTCAAATTTGAATTATGCACATGAATGCATAGAAAACTCAGTTAATGTATAAAAATGTCCAAGCGAACCTCGAAAAATCCCAAAAATTGATACAACACTCGTGTTGTTCTATGTTGACACGAGAAAAAATTTGAAAGTAAGAAGAGGCAACAGATATCGTTTCATCCCCCAAGGTGGCACACTCCCTACCGAAACCATCAGACTTGTTGTGAGAGAAGCTGCGGTTTGCGAGAAGCTTATACCCAAACCTGCCTCAAATGGGACAATATTTTTACCATGGCATGTCGATGCCATTCCATGATATCATGTCAAGTTTCATGAATTTCAGATGACTTTTCGATTTACGAGAATTTTAAAACCATGTATCTCAATGTTAGCGGCCGAGCGACAGTGTCAAGGTGTTTGACATTCATTCTCATTTCTTGCATGTGACCTAAGCTTGCAACCAAGGACAAACATTTGATTTTTCAACCCATTTTTATGTACTAGAGCATGTGCATGTAGTTCAATTTTGAATTATGCACATAAATGCCTAGAAAACTCAGTTAACGTATAAAAATGTCCAAACGGTCCCCGAAAAATTCCAAAAATTGAACAACACTCCTGTTGTTCTATGTTGTCACGAGAAAAATTTTGAAAGTAAGAAGGGGCAACATATATCGTTTCGTCCCCCATGGTGGCACGTTCCCTACCGAAACCATCAGGCTTGTTGTGAGAGAAGCTCTGGTTTGCGAGAAGCTTATACCATAACCTGCCCCAAATGGGACAATATTTTTTTAGCCCAGCATGTTGATGCCGTCCCATGATAGCATGCCAGGTTCATGAATTTCAGACGGGTTTTGTATGTACTAGAATTACAAAAGCAAGCACCTCAACGTTTGCCGGAGAACCACGGTGCCGTGGTGTTCAAAATTCATCCCCATTTCTTGCATGGGACATAAGCATAAACCCATGGACACATATATGATTTTACAACCCATGTTGGTGCACCGGAGCATGTGCATGTAGTTTAATTTTGAATTGCGCACCTAAAATGCCTAGAAAACCAAGTTAATGTATAAAAAAGTCCAAACGAACCCTGAATAATTCCAATTTTTTTGACGACACACCTATAGTTGCATGTTCACTGCAGATAAAAGTGCTAGCAATTCAAACACCGTCCATTGCAGCTGTGACTCCATTATGTAATTCAAATCAAGATGAAAAATCAACTAGATCGCACACAGTTTATTATCACCAACCGTGTGAGATGCAGTACAAAATATCCTCGAGCACCGTCGGGGTATAGTATGCCTATGGCTTAAGCGAGAAGGTGTGTCAGCTACAGTCCACAGCAGGCGTGTCAAGCACACTAGCTCGCTCCCCAAATACTCCCGCCTCTGCATCCCTCGCAATCTAAAAAATATCTGCTCGCCCTTGATCCAAATTTTCAGTAGCCCCGCCTTGTTACTCCCACCTAGTAAAATTTTCAGTTGCCGCGGTATTTCCTCAAACACCACCTTGCCCCCCCTCCACACACACCACACACTCCTGATACGTCTCCAACGTATCTATAATTTATGAAGTATTCATTCTGTTATATTATCATTCTTGGATGTTTTACAATCATTTTATAGCAACTTTATATCATTTTTTGGGACTAACCTATTGACCCAGTGCCCAGTGCCAGTTGTTGTTTTTTGCTTGTTTTTTTTACATTGCAGGAAATCAATATCAAACGGAGTCCAAACATCGCGAAACTTTTTTTGGATTTTTTATGGACCAGAAAACATCCATTGGGCCAGAGCAGCACCTGGGGGGGTGCCCCGAGGGGAGCACAAACCACCAGGGCACGCCTGGGCCCCCAGGCGCACCCCGGTGGGTTGTGCCCACCTCGGTGGCCTCCCGCACCGCCTCTTTGCCCTATAAATCACCAAATATTCCAAAAACCCTCGGAGACACCCTAGATCAGAAGTTTCACCGCCGCAAGGCCTCTGTATCCACGAGATCCAATCTGGACCCTATTCCGGCACTCTGCCGGCGGGGGAAATCATCACCGGTGGCCATATTCATCATCCCGCCGGCCACCATGATGAGGAGGGAGTAGTCCACCCTCGGGGCTGGGGGTTTGTACCAGTAGCTATGTGTTTAATCTCTCTCTCTCTCGTGTTCTAGAGATGCACAATCTTGATGTATGGCGGGCTTTGTTAATATAGTCGGATCATATGGTGTTTTCCCCTCTCTATCTTGTTATGATGAATTGAGTTTTCCCTTTGAGATTTCGTTTTATCAGATTGAATACTTTTATGGATTTGAGAGCACTTGATATATGTCTTGCATACGAATACCCGTGGTGACAATGGGGTATTATATTGATTCACTTGATATATGTTTTGGCACTCAACTCGCGGATTCCCGAGGTGACATTGGGGTAATCTATGCATAGGGGTTGATGCACGTTCTTGTCTCTGTTTCTCCAGTAGAAATCTTGGGGCACTCTTTGAGGTTCTTTGTGTTGGATTGAGCATTACGAATCTGAATTTGCTTTGGTGTTATTTTAGTACGAACTCTTGGATAGATCGACCGGAAAGAATAGCTTTGAGGTGGTTTCGTACCCTACAAACAATTTATTCTTATGTTCTCCGCTAGATAGGAACTTTGGAGTGATTCTTCATCGCACGTTGAGGGATGGTTATATGATCCAATTATATTAGCATTGCTGAGAGATTGCACTTGCGAAAGTACGAACCCTAGGCCTTGTTTTCAAGCATTGCAATACTGTTTGTGCTCACTTTTGTCACTTGCTACCTTGCTGTTTTTATTTATTCAGATTATAAAATATATTTCTACCATCCATATTACACTTTTATCACCATCTCTTCGCCGAACTAGTGCACCTATACAATTTGCCATTATATTGGGTGTGTTGGGGACACAAGAGATTTCTTGTATTTGGTTGCAGGGTTCTTTGAGAGAGACCATCTTCATCCTACGCCTCCCACGGATTGATAAACCTTAGGTCATCCACTTGAGGGAAAATTGCTACTGTCCTACAAAACTCTATGCTTGGAGGCCCAACACGAGTCTACAAGAATAAAGTTGCGTAGTAGACATCAAGCTCTTTTCTGGGGCCGTTGCCGTGGAGGTGAGTGCTTGAAGGTATATCTTTAGATCTTGCAATCGAATCTTTTAGTTTCTTGTTTTATCACTAGTTTGGTTTATAAAAGAAAACTACAAAAAAATGGAATTGAGGTGGTCTCATATTATTCATCTTTATAATATCTTTCACGAAAATGATGGAAACGAAAATTGTGCTCAATTGATAGAGGAAGAATTCTATAAAATGTTTGACAAAAAATCTTTGAATGATGAGCATGATTGCAATGTTGTTGCTATGAACTCTTTGAGTATCCATGATGCTAACGATATGCAAAGCCATAAGCTTGGGGATGCTATGTTTGATGAAGATGATATTTTTAGTCCCCCAAGATTTGATGTGCAAATTTGTTATAATGATTGCATGCCTCCCATTTATGACGATTATATTGATGAAAGTGGGTTCGGAAGAGTGTCAACTCTAGGTACTAATGATCCCACTATTTTGGAGGGTGTTGAATCTTATTATGATAATTATGAAAGTGGATTTGGAGAGGTCATGACTTTATTTAGTGATGAATCCACTATTTTGGAAGAGGTTTCAATTGATTATGACAACAAAGTTGCTATCTATGATGATTATGGTGATGACATGTGTGCTATAAAGAATAATGATAACAATGAAACTTGTCATCATAATTTTAATGTTCAATTTGATTATGTCAATCAAGTAGCACATGATAGTTATTTTGTTGAATTTGCTCCCACTACTATTGATGAGAATAAATTTGCTTGTTTGGAGAGTAAGAAAATTTCTATGCTTGTGGATCATGAAAAGAATGCTTTATGTGATGGCTATATTGTTGAATTCATCCATGATGCTATTGAAAATTATTATGAGAGAGGAACATATGCTTGTAGGCTTCTCACTAATATCAAGTTTCCTTTCTATGTGTTGAAAATATTGAAGTTATGCTTGTTTTGCCATCCTATGCTAGTTGATTCTTGTTCCCATAAGTTGTTTGCTCACAAAATCCCTATGCATAGGAAATGGGTTAGACTTAAATGTGCTAGTCATATGCTTCATGATGCTCTCTTTGTGTTTTAATTCTTATCTTTTATGCGAGCATCATTGAAATCATCATGCCTAGCTAAAAGGCATTAGAGAAAAGCGCTTGTTGGGAGACAACCCAACACTTTAGCTACTGTTTTTATGTGTTCACATGGTTATGCTACTGTAGTAATCATGTTTTATGGCTTTTATTTCAATAAAGTACCAAGTAAAGCCTTTGGGATAGTGTGGATGATAGTTGACTTGATTCTGTGCAAAAACAGAAACTTTTGCACCCAGTAACAGAATTCTTTAAATTCACTGGAGCGTCTATGTCGGGGAAAACGACACCTATGGGATCGAGTGGATCCCTTCTCCGGTTTGGCAGGGAGGAGGGGTGCACAAAGAGCAGATCTAGCGATCAACACCAGGGATTTTTACCCAGGTTTAGGCCGCTGAGAAGCGTAAAACCCTAGTCCTGCTTTGAGTGTATATTCAGTGTTCTTGAGCTTCGGCTAGCTGCTACGCATGCAAACTGGGCCGGAAAGTCCAAAATAAAGTCCCCCCTGTATTGCCTTGGGCCTCCTTTTATACCGAAGGGGCTACCACAGTGACATACAGGCATACAGGAGGTGTAAACTGCTACAGTGCACGTGCTTATCTCTGGCATCTTAGGACAAGTGCATTAAATGCGCTGCTTACGTGCCCTCTAACTTTATCGGGGGCGGAAATAGAGCCCGTCCCATCCGCCGCCGCCTCACCCCGTCTTGACACGCACCCAAGATGATGAGGCATGCAAATGCCAAGCTGACTGGCCAGCCGCTGCGCTGGAGTGGTGGCAGGATCTTCACGAAGATCTGCATGCCACCACGCAGGTGCTTGCCTGGTTGGCTGGCTAATTGCCGTGCCGAGACGGTGGCAGGGCGGTGGAGCCTTGTCGTGTGCGGGCCTTGCCGTCGCCTCGCAGTCATCCCCGGCAAGAGTCTTGCCGGAGCCTTGCAGTCGTCCCCGGCAAGAACCTTGCTGGGAACTTCGCCTTATGGTCTTCACGAAGATCTGTATGCTACTACACATGTGCCCCTGAGTCTTGGTCTTGATGTTGTCGACGTGTCAGAGCTCTCAACCTCAAGGGTGGTGGTCTTGCTGAGGCTTCGCAAACCACCCCGGCAAGGAGCTTGCCGGGGCTCGCAAACCACCCCGGCAAGAATCTTTGCAGGGGGTTCAGCTTGTCTTCTGCTCTCTGATTACTGGCTACGATGCCGCCTTGGTCGTCTTGTATTTTGCCTCCAACTGCCCCCGCCAATCCTTGCCGCAGGTGCGGCTGCAACTGCCCGTGCACAAGTAAGGGGTACTAAAGGGACCAATCTTTAGTACACCGACAGTCTAAAAACTCTGATTTTTTTACAGTTGTTGGGTATATAAATTGTCTACGTTGTCCTAATTTTTCAGAATTTTTGGAGTTATATAATTATGACCTTAATTCAGATCTTTACGTACTGTTCTGTTTTTGACAGATTCTGTTTTCAATGCATAGTTTGCTTGTTCCCTAGTTTCTATGGCTTATATTGCTCAATATAAATTATGGAAATGATATGCTACAGTAGGAATTGTGTGGAAACAATTATGAATCTTGTCTTTGACAGTACCAAAGTGAATGATTTGTCTTTATCATACTATCCCATCTCACGAAGTTTCGTTAAGTTTTGTGTGATTGAAGTTTTCAAGTTTTGGGTGAGATATCGATATGAGGAGAATAAGGAGTGACAAAACCCTAAGCTTGGGGATGCCCAAGGCACCCCCAGGGTAATATTCAAGGAAGATCCAAGCAACCCAACATTATCGGTAACCTCACTTGGAGTTATGTTTTCATTTGTCACATGATATGTGTTTTACTTGGAGCGTCAATTTATTTTGGTAGGATTTGCTTTCTGTTATTTAGAATAATGTTTTGCATTTTTTATTTCGATAAAAGTGGCAATGATAGCCTTTGCCATGCTTATTTTGCAAGTCTACATGTTGCTGTTTCAAAACAGAAAGTTTATTGCTATTGAAAAAAATTCTCTAGAAAAATCAGATTGTGATAAAATGTTGAAACTTTTTGCAAAGTAAGCTCTGATAAATTTCTACAGTGTGCTAAATTTACAGAATTTTTGGAGTTAGATAAGTATTGATACTCTTGCATTCTTTACAGACTATACTGTTTTGGCAGATTGCTGTTATGTTTTGATTGTTTGCTTGTTTAATGATTCTATTTGAGGATAGAATTATTAAATATGCAGAGGCATTTAGTATGCAATGTTGAATAATAATTTTTGTGATTTGCTACAGTAGAGAATGATAAGGTTTTTGCATTGGTTTATACTAACTTATCTCACGAGTTCTTGTTGAGTTTTGTGTGGATGAAGTTTTTAAGATTTAGGGAAACCGTGATATGAGAGGAATTAAGGAGACACAAAAGCTCAAGCTTGGGGATGCCCAAGGCATCCCAAGTTAATATTCTAAGAAGTCTCAAGCATCTAAGCTTGGGGATGCCCCGGTAGGCATCCCACCTTTCTTCTTCAACAATTATCGGTAAGTATCGGTTGAACCTAAGTTCTTGCTTCTTCACATGATGTGTGCTATTCTTGGATTGTCATTTTATTTTGTTTTGCTTGCTGTTTTAATAAAATACTTAGATCTGAAAGTTTTTTTAAAATAAAAGAGAGTTCTCAAATAGCTACCTATTTACATGACTACTCGTTTGATCTTCACTTATATCTTTTTGGAGTAGTTTGTCATTTACTCTCGTGCTTCACTTATATCCTATGAGTAAATTATTGAATGAATTGAATATCCTAAAGTTGAAATTATATGTGCTTCATATGTTCATATCATGCCTAGTGGTACCTTCACATTGGGTTTAGAAAGTGAAATCTTTTGAAGCTTGACAATCACAATATTGGTCATACAAGCAATTCATGAATGATTAGTAGAAGGAAGAGAACTTTCACATGCAAATACACTATCTTGGAAATCTTTTGTGATTGTGAGCCCCCATCAAAATATTATATGCCAAAATTGTTGACGATGGACAAGGAAGACAACGTAATGGTTTATGTTTGTTCATATTCACATAGAAGTTATATTGTCATAGATCCTTCAACATGTGGTGCTTGCCCCCCATCTTTGCAAGCCAAAAATTCCGCACCAAGTAGAGATACTACTTGTGCATCCAAAGACCCTTAAACCCAAATCTTATTTTGAAGAGTCCACCATACCTACCTAAGGATTGAGTAAGATACTTCAAGTAAGTTGTCATCGGTGCAATAAGGCAATAAAAATTGCTTCTAAAAGTGTTAGATCATTTATTGTAAGAGAAAATTGAGCTTTGTACGAACTTGTGATGGCAAAGAATAAAAGCGAAAGACTACATAATAAAGGTCGCTATCATAAGGGGCAATATAACATGACGTTCTTTTGCACTAAGGGGTTGAGCATACAAACAAATAAGCGCATGGCAACCTCTGCTTCCCTCTGCGAAGGGCCTATCTTTTTCTTTTATGTATTTACTTTTTTGCAAGAGTCAAAGTTTTTCTCTCTATTCCTTTTTATTTTTCTCTTTTGGCAAGCATCATGTGGTGAGGAAAGATCTTGGCACATATATCCAGTTGGATATGGGTAGCATGAGTTATTTTTGTTGACATCACCCTTGAGGTGAATACATTGGGAGGCAAAATTATAAGCCCCCATCTTTCTATGTGTCCGGTTGAAATGTTTTGCTCATGTGTATGCGGTGAGTGTTAGCAATCATAGAAGACTATATGATGGTTGAGTATGTGGAGCTCTTACTTAGACTCTGTTGAATAAGTTGAATTGCAATTGTTTGGTGACTGAGAACATAGGTTGTTGAGTTTCAAGAGAATTCATTGTCTGAACCTTAACATGTGAATTGGTTGCCACTTTAACATGAGAAGTTTTATAAGAAAGAATTGCTGTTATGATGCTAGGAAAAGTGATTGAAATTATCATTGATCAAACTTATGCACTTTGCTAGCATTCACACTTCATAAATTATTTCTTTTATCATTTAACTACTCGAGGACGAGTAGGAATTAAGCTTGGGGATGCTGATACGTCCCCAACGTATCTATAATTTATGAAGTATTCACGCTGTTATATTATCATTCTTGGTTGTTTTACAATCATTTTATAGCAACTTTATATCATTTTTTGGGACTAACCTATTAACCCAGTGCCCAGTGCCAGTTGCTGTTTTTTGCTTGTTTTTTACATCGCAGGAAATCAATATCAAATGGAGTCCAAACACCGCAAAACTTTTTGTGAAATTTTTATGGACCAGAAGACATCCATTGGGCCAGAGCAGCACCTGGGGGGGTGCCCCGAGGGGGGCACAACCCACCAGGGCGCGCGTGGGCCCCCAGGCGTGCCCCGGTGGGTTGTGCCCACCTAGGTGACCTCCCGCACCGCCTCTTTGCCCTATAAATCACCAAATATTCCAAAAACCCTCAGAGAGACCCTAGATCAGAAGTTCCGCTGCCGCAAGTCCTCTGTATCCACGAGATCCAATCTAGACCCCTTCCGACACCTTGCCGGAGGGGGAAATCATCATCGGTGTCCATCTTCATCATCCCGGCGGCCACCATGATGAGGAGGGAGTAGTCCACCCTCGGGGCTAAGGGTTTGTACTAGTAGCTATGTGTTTAATCTCTCTCTCTCTCGTGTTCTTGAGATGCACAATCTTGATGTATCGCAGGCTTTGTTAATATAGTCAGATCATATGGTGTTTTCCCCTCTCTATCTTGTTGTGATGAATTGAGTTTTCCCTTTGAGATTTCGTTTTATCGGATTGAATACTTTTATGGATTTGAGAGCACTTGATATATGTCTTGCATACGAATACCCGTGGTGACAATGGGGTATTATATTGATTCACTTGATATATGTTTTGGCACTCAACTCGCGGATTCCCGAGGTGACATTGCGGTAATCTATGCATAGGGGTTGATGCATGTTCTTGTCTTTGTTTCTCCGGTAGAAATCTTGGGGCACTCTTTGAGGTTCTTTGTGTTGTATTAAGCATTACGAATCTGAATCTGCTTTGGTGTTATTTTAGTACGAACTCTTGGATAGATCGATCGGAAAGAATAGCTTTGAGGTGGTTTCGTACCCTACAAACAATTTATTCTTATGTTCTCCGCTAGATAGGAACTTTGGAGTGATTCTTCATCGCACGTTGAGGGATGGTTATATGATCCAATTATATTAGCATTGTTGAGAGATTGCACTAGCGAAAGTACGGACCCTATGCCTTGTTTTCAAGCATTGCAATTCCGTTTGTGCTCACTTTTGTCACTTGCTACCTTGCTGTTTTTATTTATTCAGATAATAAAATACATTTCTACCATCCATATTACACTTTTATCACCATCTCTTCGCCAAACTAGTGCACCTATACAATTTTCCATTGTATTGGGTGTGTTGGGTACACAAGAGATTTCTTGTATTTGGTTGCAGGGTTGTTTGAGAGAGACCATCTTCATCCTATGCCTCCCACGGATTGATAAACCTTAGGTCATCTACTTGAGGAAAAATTGCTACGGTCCTACAAAACTCTGCACTTGGAGGCCCAACACGAGTCTACAAGAATAAAGTTGCGTAGTAGACATCAACTCCCCAAAACCCCCGCTCACACAGACACACACCACCCCCGAAACCATTGGTAGGTCGCCGCCGCCTCCATCCTCAACCTCTGCCTGTGTGCCGGGGAGCTCGAGGAGCCAATGGCCAAAAAGAGGTTTATCGTGGCCTCTTCGCCCGACGCCGGCGAGGTGGCCGTCGAGGTGTCCCCGTCGTCCTCCGCGGGCTCTTTATCGATCCGCCGTCACCGGTCCCCCGATCCGCCCGCCGCCATGCCCCTACGCCTGTTCGAGGACTTCCCCGTCCTCCCTCGGACCCGGCAGCCGACGAGGTCCTACCTCGGGGTCCGACAGCGGCAGTGGGGGACGTGGGTCGCCGAGATTACAGATCGGGAGACCCGCACCCACCGGTGGCTCGGTAGCTTCCACACGGCCGAGCTCGCGGCCATGGAGTACGACCGCTGGCAGGTCCGCTACCACGGCGCGGCGGCTAGGCTCAATTTCCCCTTCAGTACACGTCCGGTCGACCTTGTTCTGCTGGAGCCAGGGGTGGTGAGCTCGGCTATGGCGCGGGAGGACCGCGAGGCATGGGAGCGCCTCAAGGCCTACATTCAAGAGCTCCGCCGGCAGCACCCGGAGCTCGTGGAGGCGGAGTGGACGATCTTTGCCGGCGTGTAGGGCGGCGAGGTTATCGCGCTCTCCTCCGATCACGAGGTCGAAGGCGGCGAGGACGGCGGCGCGGAGGGCGTCGAGGTGGCCGGCGAGGACGAGAAGATCGATGTCGACGAGTGGAGGAGTGTCTTTCCCAATGACCCCGACGACGGCACCGGCTCGGACCCGGCTCGCGGCACACCATACCTGACGAGGAAGGATTGGCTGGACCTCCACTTTGACCGAAAGTAGTTTAGCTTAGTTTAAATTTAGGTTTTATGTTCGGTTCTGCAAAACTATCTATGTTTATGTTTGAATGCATGCTACTTTTGATTGAACCTGCTTTGGACTTGATCAAATTGAAGTTTACAACGTTAAGTTTAGGGGATCGACTAGAAACGGCCAAAAATTGCTGGAGTATATATATATCCACTAAGGGTTTTAGTCCTTTAACTTTTAAAGGATCGGCTAGAGATGGCCTTATGCCTTATTTATTTCAGTTCTTCACAATGTGATGCTCTATATGTGCAACTATTTGCCGTGCAGTTCAATTTCATCAATAACAGTTTCAACAATACCACTATGAATTACGATATTTGGTTGCTGTTAAGGATATTGCAGTTAACATGCCTTTTCATTTTTTTAACAATAACTAGTGTACTTTAGACCTGCACAATACCAGTTTGAATGACTATTTGCTTGTTTTTAAATGTTATGCCTGATGCAGTTAACACACCTTTCAACTTCTTGTTTTACTTAACTAGCGTGCTTAAGCCTGCACACTGAAGCTATGATTTGTAGATTATATTGTCTATCATGGATATATTTGGTTGATGTTTAGCCTGTTGTGCTTAACATGCCTTTATATGTACTTATACAGGACAATATTGAGAACAGTGATGTTTTCCATCGAGGTTAGTTTCATCGCATTGCTTATATGTACTCACTGTTCAGGATATCGGTAGCTGGTACCATATAGCCTGGGGGCTGATAAGGGATTAATCGTCGAATCGGACATTTCACTGAATATATTTGTAACCCATTTATCAGTAGGTTAACTAGGGCCATATTTAATACTGAATGACTAAATATGCATTGTACTGAATGACTAAATATGCAATCCCAGGCTACATAGCAACAAGGAAGAGTGTTACCTTAATGTTCTGATGATGTCTAGATATACATGTAATAAAATCTTATATAATGGGATGGAGGGAGTGTTGTACTACATCATTTTGCAATTGTTGTTTAGCTTCTAATATTAACTTGGTACTTTTAGGTACATATGTCATTTCCAAAGATCCACACTTTGACCTTTTCTGCGTATGGGGCAATGAGATATTCATGAACCAGCATCAAGTGAGGAAACTGATAAAGATTGTTATTAAAATGGGTCAAAAGATGTCAATCGGACTATTTGTTTACACTTTATGCAAGACAACAGTGAACTGCAGGATGGTAAGTAAGAACCCTGTAGCCTTCTTTTTACTGCCCGTAATGAGTTGTGTTAGATGACAATGTCTGAATCTTTTTTCCATTGCAGTGGATCCTGAAGCAGTTTACTCAAGATTACCTCTCAAACTACATGATTGGCGGGCGGCCATCACAAGGGGTTGGACTAGAGTTGTGCGTGCCTTCTACATCCAGGAAAGCACAATAGGGCCATTCTGCTTCACCTTGTTGAGCAACCAGAATGACTGTCGCCTCTTTCTTTACCATCTATAATAGTACAAGTATAGAACCCTGGTTCATCATTCCTTATTTGGTGCTTATATAATTCTTAAGCATATGTACCTGTCAATCGAATAATGCATTGGTTGTTTGAACCTGATGGATATGAATAAAGCTATAGCCTACTTTCAATTTAAATTAGGCACAATCTTAAATAGCAGCAATTAAATTAGGGTGAAATTACGGTGTGCAGGTCATTACGGCGCACACGGTTAATAAAGCACAGCGCGTGCGACATACATCATAATCCGACATGGTTCACGGAGAGGAAACATGTGTAACAATGCACACAGTTGCCGTTTGTAAAGCGTGTGTGATGTCAAACACTATCACATACGATGCAGGAAAACTAAATGTATGTGATTGTCTAACCTATCGTACACGATTTATAATCATGAACTGTTTGTGATGTGCCAGGCATCGTAAACGTATAGACAGTTTGGTACATGCCTGGAAAACTTCCATGCCTAGAATCTGCCTGGTTTTAGGTAAAACCACAAAACTCCGACTGCGATGGCAATGCGAGCACAAACGAGTACCAAGGATGAAGCGTTTGGGATATTCGAGATATCGGAAACGGTTATATAGGGACAACTGTATGCATCAAGGCTGCCTATCCCCGACGATTTCTGGGTCGTGTGGAAAGGACCCCCCCTATCGCCCACACTCAGTTGGTGACGGTTCCAAATGCCGTCGCGGAAAGGGCTAAAAAGCCATTTGTATAGCACCGACGCGTACCAGTGGAGGGTCTCGAGTGTCCCTCGCATGACCAGCTGGACTTGGCTTACGATCACCGCCGTGTGTACGCCTATCGTCGTAGAGCGGACGCCCGTACGTGCCATCTCTGGGTGGGGGCATCAGGGCACGATCATGGTCGTCGTGACGCCGGGGCGAGTCGACCTGATCCCGCCTCCGGTCTTCAGGGTGGTCTTTTGAGGAGGAAGTGAGTCGGCGCCTGCCGGAGCCGAGTGGGCTATGTGCCGACTGGACGGTTTCCGCGCGCACCGACGTGCTGTGGATCCGATCTCTGGATTGGGACACTGCCGCGTTCTGCGACAATGACGTCTTCAGGAGCACCTGGATCTGCCGAATCCCCTCTCCAGCCGTGGAGCCGGAGGGTTGGAGAGAATCAACGATCCGAGTGGCAGCTGCCAGATTTTGCAATGGAGTACTAAGAACTTGATACTTACGAGGTTGGTCACTCGAGTAGAGCCAGCATTTGTGCCGACTAGAACTCGGTTGACGGCGCTCATGTTCGTCCAGCACCCTCTGAAGCCGTTCGAGGCGATCGCGCTCGGCCAGAGTGGCCAGGCGAGTCGACTCCATGGCTAACGCCTCGGGAGTTGTCCCGCTGATGGGAGTGTTCAAGAGCTGGTCGTTCCTGCGACGGAGCGCGTCCCGCTGCTCCCAAGTGAGAGCCTGAGGTACATATGGCTCGTGACCCGGGAAGCCGCCGTTGGTGTTGACGTGGGACGTGACTGCACGGCCATCTTTAGG
Source organism: Thinopyrum elongatum (assembly GCA_011799875.1). Lineage (NCBI taxonomy): Eukaryota > Viridiplantae > Streptophyta > Magnoliopsida > Poales > Poaceae > Thinopyrum > Thinopyrum elongatum. Next base: position 681,946,436 of record CM022303.1, on the reverse strand, counting down.
CTCTGCATAACCCGGGGGTACACGGTGCTCGGAGTAATCCGCCATGAGAATCTCGGCGGTTGACTCGACGCTCTCGGACTCGGACTCCTCTAAGGAATCGTCGAGTGATCCATTGGAGAGGTCGAGGGCGGGCTCGTCGAACTCGATCGCCGCCAGTTGTTCCGCCACTGCCTGGGTGGCAACACCGTGTTTGATCCAGCGTTGCAGCCACGAACGCCCAGAGCGCTTGCGACGGCGCAAAACGGTGGGGTGGGCAACCACTCGGTACGGAGCCGAGGGCTGTCGGAGAAGGACTCCATATGAGGAGGCACGGAAGTGTGTCGCGCCACGGACGGGCAGCGCCTCCACGTCCAGCGGGGCTTCACGTAGCCAAGCTGAGTCGCGGCGATGAAGGAGATCACTCCAAAACGGATTTCGCTGCCGACTGACATGATGATGAAGATATCCACTCACGCCGTGAAATTTTGCTAGACGCCTAGACCCACGGTGGGCGCCAACTGTCGGTGTTATGATCCTGACAATGAGTACTAGGGGTACGAATAAGGGGCAGAGACTAGCTACGGCGCAGGTGTAACACTCGGTGTTTAACGAGTTCAGGCCCCTCACTCGGTGGAGGTAAAAACCCTACGTCTCGTGCCCTGCGGGTTGATTTGATTTGATGGGTATGGTTACAGAGATTGAACGTGCCCGGCTATGAAGAGGGGTGCAGCTTATATAGAGTGCGCTGCAGCCCCATGTCTCCCAAGCCGCCGAGGCAATATGCCATTGAATGGACAGTTACTAGTGTAATGAGCATCTACTACAACAGTTACAGGTAACGGTAGCTATATAACTCTATTTAGTGGATGACTTAGGATTCTTCGACCGTTGCAGCTCCCACGATGCCTCCTTGTCCGGTACATCCGAGTGATAGTTCGTCCGCCGAGTGATGTGTGGTCGTCCGAGTGCTCCAGAGCCGTCCGAGTGAACCTCCTAATGTATGCATCTGAATGCTGTTATGGTTCAGGGACATACCTATGATCATGATAAGTCCCATGTGGGTCCCAAGTGATGGGTCCTTGACCCTACCTGTAATTTACAGGTGACCACATCAACAATTACTGTGGTCGTCCCTCGAGTTGCTGGTGTCACCCTAGCCGTCGTAGCATCTGTCTTGGGACGTTGCAGCGTGGTCATGTGGCAGCTTCTCGGCTACCACCATGGCCTTACGGTAGCCGGACTCTTAATTCACAGGAATCCAAACGTAGACATGCTTCCCACGAAATGGAGTGTACTTTTGGATTCCAATTCTGGTACTTGATACTCATCGAGGGCAGGATCCTCCTGTGCAACCAGACAAACTTGATGACCGACGTTGGATGGTTAAAAAGTTCGGCAATTCAATCCAAACATTTATGGTCGATTTGATGATCCCGTTGGGAGTTACCTTAAAAATCTCGAGGCCGCCGGACAGAGCAGACACTTGTGGCCGGAATGGATGCCCGCCTTGGAGATGCCTAAACCCCTGTCTACACCTAGCTAGATGTTCCCAAATCTACCTAATCCATTGAACAGACTCACAAAGGACAGTGCTACTTGATGGAGCATACGAGAATCCACTTATTTTATCTTACCACTAACCTCAACTGACAGAGATGCTTAACAGTGCTAACATCACCCCATGTCACCGTCGCATCATGCGTCATGAGATGAGATCTCCATGCATGTGGGCCTTCGGAGCCACGCGGTCGTCGCGATAAAGTTGCATACATCACATGCAACTGCCAAATGTAGGTTGGGTCAGCGATCCAGCACGTACCTGGCATGCATGATCGATCGATCGATCGTCGATGGAGGACCAACCCGATTAAAAGCGTGGATGGTAGATCGATCGAGCTTGACATGCCAGCATACGTCTCCGCCTTGCCAACGGCAAACTGCACCCTAGCTTAATTATGCATACGCTGTGATCAGTGGCGGACCTTGGGCTAAAATCATGGGGGGGCCGTTGGCTGGAGGGGCAACCTCCGTCACTATAAGCTGAATTTTAGTGGATAAATTGATCTAATGCAAAGATATATACACATGTTTTTCAATGAGCTGAGGGGCCACCGCCCAGGTTGGCCCCCATAAAGCTCCGTGGCTGTGATGTCCTAGCTTTAGTTGTTAGGTTGATATCCTCTGTGCAGGCCCAACGGCCTGCCAGGCCCTTGGTCAATGCGCCTTGATCGGGGGCGCCCAACCCATTATGGTTGGTGGGCCCCTGTGACCCGCGCTATATTAACAGAGGTGGGGGGCCGGGGCACGACTGACGAAGTTCACCGCCGCCACAAACCCCCACGGATACTCCCTTCCGATCTCACCAATGCACCCTGATCGGGTTAGCGCGGTGCTCACGGGAAGCACCACCACCACCTCTCCATCTCTCTGTCACCGCAGCCATCGCCCTCTCCACCATGGTCACCGGAGCGGGCACATCCGCCCAAGAAGAAGGTATAATCCCCATCTCCTCTCACCACTATCGGAATCCCCTAGCCTACACGATCTCGTGGTCCTATAAATGGTATCAGACAGGTTTGGGCATAGGGTTTTTTCGGTTGAAATCAAAGGAAAAGATCTTCCCCCCTCCCCTGGAACCCTAGAACAGGGAGAAAGAACAGAACCCTCACCGGAAAAGTTGCGCCGCCGCAATGGCCGCGCCGTTCCTCTCAACCCCGACACGCATCGGCAAGCCGAGGCGCCGGGACGAAGAACAACCCCTCACGGGACAAAGAGACACCTCACTGGGGAGGAAATGGTGCCGCCGCTGGGGTCACTTGACGGCGACGCGCTCACCCGAGGGTGGACGCGCACGCCAGCAAGGGGGCCAAGGGGGCACCGCCGTCCGGCCGTCGCCTCTGCTCACAGTGAATGGTGGTGGTTGGAGAAAGAAAGAAGAGAAGGGGAAGGGACAAAACAGGCGAGGCGCGGCGCGGTGGCTCTCCGCCGCTGCCGGTGGCCGGGCCGGACGGCCGGGGCCATGCCCTGTTTCCGCCGCCGCGGCGAAGAGAGAGTAGGAGGAGACAGAGGAGAAACGAAAGTGGCGCTAGGTTTCGGGTCGGGGGACTCAGTCCCATTTTTGTTCAGCCGAAAACCACGCCCGACCGTCCGATCGCACTGGACGGCCAGGATGGAAACCCTAGCCCCGGCCAGGCGTTTGGGCCAAAGAGGAGGTGGGGCGGCCCAAGCCGCGGCCAGGCCAGCTCGCGCGGCGCGGCTCGCCCAGCAGGCCGGTTTCGGCCCAAAGAGCGCGGACGGTTCTTTTCTGTTTATCTGTTTTCTGTCCAGACTTTGGGTAGATTGCAAATAGTTTTTCTATGCATTTTTTTTCCAACGAAAAATGTGTCTAGAGAATAGAAAAGTAAACAGAAAAAGTTTCTGAAAATGAAAATAGAAAATTTTCAAAAAAGAAAAGTTCATGAATTTTATAAAAGAAAATAATGAAGTTCATGAATTTTTATTTGGTAAAAGAAAAGTTTCTGTAAATAATAAAAAGTTCATGAATTTTATTCATGTTTTCCGCTGCGTAAATAATTAATGGTGCTCTTTTTATAAAGAAAATAAAAGTTTATATAGAATTAAGTTTTAAGAGCATGATTAAAGTGATTATTAAAATGAATATGATTATGTTATTTTTATGACCAACGTTGTTAATAACATGATCATGTTTTATTATTGAAATTAAAGGTGCATTTATTTCTAACATTTTGCCCAACGGTAATATAGATTTAATTGCATAGACAATTATATGTTTAATTTGACCAACGTTAGATTAATGCATATGATTGTTATAATGATCTCACTTAAATTGTGATTTCAGGAGGCTACCACTTGATGAGTTGCCTAAAAGATGTTCCGACACTCAGAGGTGACAACTACACTGAGTGGAGGAAGAAAGTAGACCTGGCATTTGTCTATGCTGAGGTGGACTGGGTTGTGGATGAACCACAGCCGGTCAGACCTACAGAGCCAGTCAGAGAGGCCACTGATGATGATGATGCATGGGAGAAAAAGAAAAAAGATTATGCTCCTGTGGAGATGTTATACTCCATAGACAACCAAAAGTGAGTCAATGCAAACAAAAAGTGCATGGCATTTATAAAGAATACAATTGAGAGCATTGTTGTGGGCTCCATTGCAGAGTGCACTTTTGCAGGGGAGTTGCTTACAAAGATAAAGAGCCAGTTCACTGGCTCTTCAAAGATATATGCCACCCAGGTGTTAAAGCAACTGGTGACAGAACACTACACAGGTGGTAGTCATGGAATAAGAGAGCACATCCTCAGGATGAGCAATATGGCAGCAAAGCTCAAGCCCATGGATGCGGATCTGGAGATCAAACCAAAGCTCCTGGTCCACCTGGTCATGGCTTCGCTGCCAAAGGAGTTTGAAACTTTTGTTGTAAACTACAATATGTCACCTGGAACATGGGACATTGAAAAGACAATAGCAATGTGTGTCCAAGAGTAGGAAAGACTTAAAGCCTCACATGGTGGTTCTATCAACTATGTGAAGGATAAGAAAAAGAATTACAATCTAAATAGCAACAGTTCCCCCTCAAAACCACATGGAAAAGCTCCCTATCAGCATCAGCGTCAGCAAAAGCCTTTCCCAGTGGACAAAGACACATGTCTCCACTGTAAGAAGACTGGGCACTACAAGAAAGACTGCCCTGATTGGCTGAAGTCCTTAATGGCAAAGCAAGGTAACAACATTGTTTCCTTAGTAAATGAATCCTTGTACACACAGTTTCCGAAATTTACTTGGTGGATTGACTCAGGAGCAACTGTTCATGTTGCAAATTCCTTACAGGGATTCCATTCGACCCGGACTACGCAAAGAAGAGAAAGAGGCATTGAAGTAGCAAATGGAATTCAAGCGGAAGTTGAAGCTGTCGGCGACATCTCCTTGGAGTTAGCTGATGGATTCAGGCTTCTACTTAGAGATGTTTTATATGTTCCTTCATGTAATAGAAACTTGATTAGTGTTTCATGTTTGGACAAAGATCATTATGAATGTTATTTTGGACATGGCAAATGTGCCATATGGTTTAATAATGCTTACGTGGGTGATGCTTTACTTCATGATGAGCTTTATTTATTATCACTACGTGAAAAAGTTTATTTTGTATGTAATGTGAAAGAACATGTTTCCGCGTTGAATAAAGAACAAAAGAAAAGAAAGAGAACTCACGACTCATCGAAATTATGGCACTGTCGTTTGGGCCATATTTCCAAGGGGAGAATAGAAAGACTCGTTAAAAGTGAAATTCTTCCTCCGTTAGAGTTCTCAGACTTAGAACAATGCATAGATTGCATTAAAGGAAAGTATACAAAACAAATCAAAAAGGGTGCAATCCATAGTACAAGCACACTAGAAGTGATTCACACTGACATTTGTGGACCATTTCCGGTGAAAAGTGTGGATGGATATGACTCGTTCATAACATTCACAGATGACTACTCTCGCTATGGATATATTTATCCAATCAAAGAAAGATCCGAAGCGTTGGATAAGTTTAAAATATTCAAAGCTGAAGTTGAAAATCAGCATGATAAAAGAATAAAGATAGTGAGATCTGACCGTGGGGGGGAGTACTACGGTCGACATACTCCATATGGCCAAGTCCCTGGACCTTTTGCAAAGTTTTTACAGGAGACTGGCATAGTAGCCCAGTATTCAATGCCGGGCGAGCCTCAGCAAAATGGAGTAGCTGAAAGGCGCAACCGTACACTTATGGATATGGTGCGCAGCATGATGAGTTACTCCACCTTGCCATTGGGATTGTGGATGGAGGCGCTTAAAACCGCCATTCACATTCTCAATAGAGTGCCAAGCAAGTCGGTGCCCAAAACACCGTACGAGCTGTGGACAGGACGAGTGCCCTCTCTACACCACTTCAGGGTGTGGGGTGCCCTGCTGAGGCCAAAATGTTTAATCCAAACATTGCAAAGTTAGATCCCAAAACAGTGAGTTGCCACTTCATTGGCTATCCAGACAGATCAAAGGGTTTTTGTTTCTACTGCCCAGACAGATATACAAAGTTTGTAGAAACAAGACATGCAGTCTTCTTAGAGGACGAAATGATGAGGGGGAGCTTGGTAGCTCGGAAAATTGATCTTGAGGAGAAGAGGGTGCATGCACCTAATCCGATGATTCAGGAGCCATTTTCTCACTACCAGTTGCAACTCCACCCATGACAACTATGGGGGTAGACCCGGAACCTGTCCGTCAGGAGCCGACTGAACCCGTCGTTGAGCATGAAAGGGAGGTGCAGCAGCCAATTTTAGAACATGTGCCAGAAGGTGAGGCACATAATGAGCCTAGGGGTGAGACCCTTAGAAGGTCTACAAGACCAAGAAAGTCAGCTATTTCTACTGACTTTAAAGTTTATAACACAGAAATAGTTCATATGGAAGGTGATCCCACTACATATGAAGAAGCCATTAGAAGCCCTCACTCATCAAAATGGCTAGAGGCAATGGAAGATGAAATGAAATCGATGAGTTCCAAAGATGTTTGGGACTTAGAGGAAATTCCTAAAGGAGCCAAAACAGTAGGCTGCAAATGGGTCTACAAAACAAAGTATGACCCTAATGGGAATGTAGAAAAGTATAAAGCCCGACTTGTGGCAAAAGGATTTACACAAAGAGAAGGGATAGACTACATTGAGACTTTTTCCCCAGTCTCATGTAAGGACTCCTTCAGAATCATAATGGCATTAGTTGCGCATTTTGATTTAGAGTTACATCAAATGGATGTAAAGACGACATTTCTGAATGGTGATTTAAAAGAAAGGGTCTACATGAAACAACCCAAGGGTTTTATCATGGAAGGAAAGGAAAATATGGGATGCCGCCTGAAGAAATCCATTTATGGATTAAGGCAAGCCTCTAGACAGTGGTATCTAAAGTTTAATGAGACAATTAAAGGTTTTGGATTTAAAGAAAATATTGAGGACAACTGCATTTATGCAAGGTTTAAAAATGGGAAATATATTTTCCTAATCTTGTATGTGGATGATATCTTGCTTGCTAGCAGTGATGTTAGTCTACTACTAGAAACAAAGAAGTTCTTGTCCTCAAATTTTGATATAACAGATCTTGGTGAAGCATCATATGTTTTGGGCATAGAAATTAACCGAGATAGAAGAAATGGAGTCTTAGGACTATCGTAGAAGGCAAATTTAGAAAAGGTTCTTAAAAAGTATAATATGCATGCGAGTAATGCCACACCTGCTCCTATAGTCAAGGGCGATAGTTTTGGGAGATTCCAATGTCCCAAAAACCAGTATGAGATCGATCAAATGAAAGCGGTACCGTATGCTTCGGCTGTTGGAAGCTTACAGTATGCACAAGTGTGCACTCGCCCTGACTTAGCTTTTATCATCGGAGTACTCGGTAGATATCAAGACAATCCAGGCATAGAGCACTGGAAGATGGTAAAGAAAGCATTGTGTTATGCGCAAGGCACGAAGGACCTCATGCTAACATACAGCAGATCTGATTCCCTAGAGATAAAAGGGTATTCAGACGCAGATTTTGCGGGGGACAGAGATGATAGAAAATCCACGTCTGGATACGTGTTCACTCTCGCAAGAGGGGCTATTTCGTGGAGAAGCTCCAAACAGTCAATAGTTGCATCGTCCACGATGTATGCAGAATTTATAGCATGTTATGAGGCCACGGGGCAGGCGATATGGTTAAAGAAATTTATACCCGACTTGAAAGTGGTAGATTGTATTCACAAACCACTAAAGATGTACTGTGACAACCAGCCCGCAGTATTCTATGCTCACAACAACAGGTCGAGTAATGCTGCCAAAACAATAGAGATAAAGTATTATGTTGTGAAAGATAAAATCCAGGATCACGCTATAAGTCTCGAGCATATAAGGACAAATGATATGCTTGCGGATCCGCTTACGAAAGGCTTACCACCCAATGTGTTCAAGGAATACTTAGCCGGCATGGGTTTAAGGGAAAGCCTTATGATTCCTGGATCATGAGAGGCCCAAAAGGAACAGAATTTGTTTCTGAGCAAAACGTATGTTGTAGCTGTATGATTCTATCGGCAATTAAGCTGTGACGATGAAACATGCTCTATGTACCAATATGTGATGAAACAAATAAACTAGAAAGTATAAGGTTAAAAGTAAAGTTGAGATCAAGGGGGAGAATGTTAGGTTGATCTCCTCTGTGCAGGCCCAACGGCCTGCCAGGCCCTTGGTCAATGCGCCCTGATCGGGGGCGCCCAACCCATTATGGTTGGTGGGCCCCTGTGACCCGCACTATATTAACAGAGGTGGGGGGGGGGGGGGGGGGGGGGGGGGGGGCACGACTGACGAAGTTCACCGCCGCCACAAACCCCCACCGATACTCCCTTCCGATCTAGGGTTAGCGCGGTGCTCACGGGAAGCACCACCACCACCTCTCCATCTCTCTGTCACCGCAGCCATCGCCCTCTCCACCATGGTCACCGGAGCGGGCACATCCGCCCAAGGAGAAGGTATAATCCCCATCTCCTCTCACCACTACCGGAATCCCCTAGCCTACAGGATCTCGTGGTCCTATCATTAGTTAGTTATAGAATAGGGCATCTCCAACGCTGATGTCCTAGCTTTAGTTAGTTAGGGCATCGCCAACTCGACTGTCAAACCATTCTAATCTCCAACGCTGATGCATAATACAAATGAAGTGGACGGCGGCCACCGCTGCAGAATAGGTTTAGGGACGGGCTGCTTTTTTTAATGAAAAATGTTCAAAATATAATGAATTTTGTCCGGTTTATGAAAATCCGTAGTGTTGGTTAGTTGAAACCTGGCCTGAAATGTATGTGAGCAGCATTTGATGGCCGGCCCCCGCATCAGTCTTCACGGACTGGTCCCCCCTCTGTCCGCGGACGGATGCCGGAGCAAATTTGCGGGTCAGGGTTGGAGATCCCCTTAGTGTTTTTTGTTGTAGCAACTTTCTGGATGTATTTTATTTCAAACATTTTTCGCACTAAATAGAACGTTGCATCAGTTTATTTTGAGAAAAGAAGGGTTGCACTTTATACAATATACTAGTAGAAGGCCCGTGCGTTGCCACGGGCTTTTAATTTATTTTTTTATTACATCTATGAATACATGATAGAGTTTTTTCTTGATTGCGCATATAATGTATATTATATTTCACATGTATAGAAAAAAATAGCCTGCAATAATTGGGAAATAATTGAAATCCACGTCACCTGCGATGTAACTCGATGGTGTATAAATAGAGAGCAATTATCCGATTAATTATATGTTACAAGCTAAGATCTGCTTGATGCGCTTAAAATATTTCCATACAAGGTCATAAACGTTGTCTTTAACTTCATTTGCACGGTACTTCACTAAGTATAATAAAAATTTATTTCTGAGCTCATAAGCATCCTACACGAGCAATATGCATAATTAGTATAAAGATTTAATCAAGTTAAAGTATACCTATAGTTTTCTCATGCACATCTGCAGTCTACTTTTTTATCTGAATCTATGAATGTTCGTTCGACTGTATTTCACAACTGAGTGTGGGCACATAAGTTGACTCGCGCCAACGGGCTTCCTTTGAACGATAACCGGTTGTCGTTTCCTTGATCTTCATGTGTTTCATTCCACCCTTACCCAACAGGAAGACAAAGTCCTTATACGGCTCACTAAATAACCTCTGGAATTACCACCACGACGCCATTGTGTGGTTTCAGATTGTGTAAACAAGGAAAGGAATCGAAATGCTCCACCACTCTGTTAATTAGCCATCTCAAATTTTGCTGAAAGCCTGAAAAAACAAATGTTAGTGCATGATTGTAATGTCGGCGATTTTAGGAGGCATGCACCAGTACATTATTCACATCCACATACCTCATATGGTTGTTCTTAAATTATTACAGCACATCTCTTTTAGGAGAAAAATAAGACACATGACAAGTTTACATGGCCACACGCCATGGTATACAGAATGCACGATTTCAGTTTTCTAAATCATTAAGGCAACATCCATGAAATGAAAAAATTCTGGTCTCGTAGTTGAAAGTAAAAGGAGTACTTACTTTGAGGATATTTCTAAGGTTTTGCAGAAACAATGAATTCTTTTCCGGTGCAACTGCCGAAAGCATAATAAATGTGAACGTACAGTGAAATATTGTAAAATAGGCATGAAAATACGTAAGCTAAGTATAACATGTTACCAGTCGCAATGCCAACAGAGGAGGGCTCCACAACCACTATCTTTTGTTCTGATGTAATATCACGCGCAAATGCATTAACCCAGTACTTATGTCTGAAATTCGTGTGTTTCTGCGTTCAACCTACTTTGAAACCAGTGCATAAAATTGAGTGCATGAGGTGCTTCAGCTATGTCAGAAAGAAAAAAGTACCTTAACCAACAGGAGCTACGGCAGAACCGGAAGTACAATATTTCCACTGCTGGCATATGTAATTGTTTCTTGACTAAAATAAAACAACAGGAGCGTTCTTTCAGGACCAGTAATATTCCTCTATCTCACCTTCACTTTTATCAAATTCTGGATTTAAGTTCTTGTTATGGACGAAGTCATATCTTCAAATTTTTCTATCAATCAAACATGATGAACAATATGCACATTTTACTTGCTTCCAGTAGCTCTATTCTGAAGAATGTTCCTGATTAAGCTGAATGCAACAAACCAGCTGGCACAAAGGTCTCCTAATTAGCAGAGTGAAAACCCATGCATTTGTCCCAAGACATTGGGACCAAACCTGCCTCGGAATTCCTTATAGCAAGCTAAATTTTCTATCTAATTGTAATTGGTTTTCTACATACAAATTCTTTAAAATATTCATCCCATGTCAATACATTAGAAAGATTATCAAGATTTTGAATGCAGCAGACTTGATAATGTTTCTGTTAAATACATGCAAAATTGATTCTTTTAGAAGAAACAAGGCAAATTTGTTACTATATATGTGAACTCGGGAACTTTTGAGCATGGCCTAAATTAATATCCAGTACAACAAACTCACCTAGAACTGCCTGTGGGCAATCCATACTGTACGATCAACGAAGCAAATCATTCGATCCTTCACCATGTTTTACAATGTCAAGTACCCAAGCTCATGCTCAATAGTATAGACAATGAATATTACGGCAAACCTCACCTGATCAAATCATTCAAGCTGCAGGTCACTAATACCATGCCGTGCAGTACCTAGAGCACCCTATTAGCCACTAATTAAGGTTGTGCCTTGGTGCGTCCAAACCTGCCAATAAATACAAGACATGAACGGATGAAAATCGCTGACCCATGTGCTCACGTGGCCGGAACATAATTATTTGACCAACCTAACACTGCACCGCTCACTCTTGCCATTTTTTCTCTTTCTTGGGGCCTCTAGGGATAGTGTGATTCTCCTGGAAATCCTCTGACCTCTGCAACTGCAGAACCGAAAATCATGACGGCCCAGCTAGCTAGGGTTAATACGAATACGATCTAAGACTGGTGGACGTGTTGACACCAGATTTTGGCATGGTATGAAACGCAATTAAGATGGCCTCATATGAAAAAATGTTCTACATGAATTGTTTTCGTCTCGTCGAATCGGTTGATTTTGATATAAAAATCATCTCAATCCGAGTTCGTATGCAAAAGTTAGAGGCAACACTTTGCGGACCGGTCCTGAGTGAAAAAATGACGCGAGGGACCAGACACCCACCTAGGTGGTGTCTGATGGGTCGCGTGAGTTATTCGGCCTTTGCCGGCTGAATGAAGCTTGCCGGCCGAGTAAAAAGCTTGCCGGCGTGGAAAGCTTGCCGGCGCGAAAAGCTTGCCGGCGTGGAAGCTTGCCTGGGTGAAAATCTTGTCGGTGTGGAAAGCTTGCCGGGGTGAAAACCTTGCCGGCGTGGAAGTTTGCCAGCTGAATGAAGCTTGCCGGGGTGGAAACCTTGCCGGTGTGAAAGCTTGCCGGGGTGGAAACCTTGCCGGTGTGGAAAGCTTGCCGGGGTGGAAACCTTGCCGGCGTGGAAAGCTTGCCGGAAAAAAGCTTGCCGGAAAAGTGGAAGCTGTCAAAGTCAATCCGACCAGGAGTTGGAGATGGGCTCGAAAGGTTATTCAGACGACCTCGGATGGAAAAGTGTTCTACACAGAAGTTGTGCGTATCGTCAAAAAGGTCAACTTTGCTTTTGGAGTCATCATCGTCGGAGATAGTATATGGCCTGCAAAGTTGTTACAAGACTCGGACAGTTCAGAAAACTACATAATTGAATCCGACCCACAGTTAAAGATGGGCCCTAAGAGTCATAAATACGGCCTTAAAAAGAGAAGTGACTCGCGCTGTATTATGCAGATCATCGAGACGGACAAGTTTGATGTTGAACTCGACTCCATCCTAGTTAATATGCGATTTCTACGGCCCGCACAAGAAGCAGGACAGAAGTATGGGACAGATTCAGGCTGAATCCGAGTTGGACTGAAACTAGAACTGTAGGACGTGAATTGATATAATTTTCTTGTAAGGAAAGCCTAGATGAATCCTTTACTTGTATGGGAAGTCCAGCCGCCTCTTATATATCTTAGGGGTGACGGCCGATTGAAACAACACACAATCGATCTATCAATATATCACCTTTTACCTTTAGCTTTATCTCTCTCCCTTGTTCTTCTTCTTCCTCGTTCTTTGTTCATTCTTCTAGTTGCAGGGCGGAGATCTACGAGGCCCTAGGGGCGATCAGGTCGACCTAGGGCAACCCATAGCCGCCGCGCGCCCTGACGGGGTCCCCCCCGGGCGTGTGGGGTTTCGGGTCCTGAAAAGCACCCGCCGGATTGCTTGCGTACCGCGCTTCCGGACGGGTCTCCTTCGACGTGAGCTGCGGTGCATCACCCTCGGTGTTGGAGGTACACGGTGACGTGTTCGTGTGTCAATACACTTTTTGGCGACTCCGCTGGGGACAAAGCTTCGAGCGGTCTCCAGCCTATTCTTGCTATGAGGAGAGCATCATCAAGCGGCTGCAATCTACGACGGTAACATGTATCATCAATCCCCTTGCGTAGATGCAAATAGTCATTATGTTGGTTTTGCTAGATCTCCCAATGGACATGTCATGTCGGCTAGCCCAAACGAGCAAAAGCCGACTAGTTATTCTGTTGGAGAAGCTTGGAATTTACACAATCGCGACATGCAACTTATGGATCCGAACTTTTGTGCATCGGCAACACCTTTCAATATGCCGGTGAACAACACGATGATTTCGAGTGATCAATATAGGACACCTCATGTACAAGAGGGCGTCTCACAGTTTTATCCATCGGCAGCCGACTCGCAATATGCGGGTTCATCCCCAAACATGCCGATGGATGGGGGAATCGGCCATGCTTCTATTAGCTATTCGGCCGGTTATCCTCAGTCATCATATACTACACCTCATGAGATTAATTGTTTAGCAGCATATCCAACTAAGAGTATTCATGACTCGGCTCACCGTCGTGGTTATGGCCGAGTGAATGTAGATTCTACAGGAGCATCTGTGCCTAATATTGCAGGAGATGAGGTGGCTTTGGCTGCTTTAAAAAGTTTAGACCAAAATAAGAAAATTAGCGATCTTTGCCTTGAGCAACACGAAAAGGGCTTGGTTCCTGATTATGAGGCGATAAAAGCTATGGTTTTGCAAGAAGACAAAGTGTTTCCAATTGATCAAATTGGCGAGAGAAAATATGGTTCAACAACAGTGCATATGTCTTCATCTATCATTGTAGCATGTTATACACCCCCTATACAATTGCAAAAATTCGGCAACATAAGTTCATTGCCGAAAAATCATAAAAGCATTGGGGGCAGGCCGATCCACGCAGGTCCGAATTTAAAGAAAAATATGTGGCCCGAATGGACAAGATCAAGCCATAGCTTGTTGGAAATTGCGTCAATAATTTTACCACACCGACTCTTTAAGGAATTACCAGCAGAATATCGACAGGCTTATGAAGCACTCAAGAAGAAGCGTGAAGAGGAAGATTTACAAGAATACGTCAAGTGCTTTCCTCCATGCAGCAACCATGGTGGCCCTTCTGCGATGCTGAGGCAAGATAAAAAAGAAGCTTTGCAAGCAAATCAACAATAGAAGATTGGCTCGGCTAATACTGTTGATTCGGTTGAAAACAATTCAAATATGACTAAGTCGTCTGTAGCCGAGTCGAACGATTCCTTTAAAGCCAAGACAATGGTGGATTCGGTTGAAACCAGATTAAGTGCATCGAGCCAGTCAAGGCCGAGTGCATCGCCGGCTAGTGCCGTGTGCATCAAGCCAGTTTTTGTCGGCTGTATGAAAATAGAAGAAGCAAGCTTCACTGAGCAAAGGAACGGTAAACGCAACAAATTGGCCATGCTCGATTTTTCTGAATGTGAGGGAGCTTACATACTACCCTACGAGTTCCATGCCAAAGAAATTGATGAAAATCAAGAGCAAAGTTATATGGCCAAACAAAATTCGGTTAATGATGAACATCAAGAACAAGAGCACTCAGCTAATGAAGAGTATCCGAGTGAAATCTACTTCTCAAATCCAAATGACATGGCACGAGATCCAGAAGAGGAAGATGAGGCGTTGGAGAATTACCCAGAAGTGGAGCAAAGTATTGTTCCAGTTGTGCAACCATCGTGTCCTCCAGATGTCTTCACAAAGGTACACCTAGCAGACAGTTTACTCAATTTCCAATTTGATCAAAATCATATTGTTGATGCACCCGTTAGCAAGATTCTAATTAATTTTGGAAGACCAATTGAGATGAGTAATCTGTTTGTTAGAAATAAACTTGTCACTAATCATGTTGGTCAATATATGGTACCATTCATAGAGACTAAGAGTGACAATTTATCACAACCAAAGTTGTGCCCATCATGTCAACTAAACTTTATATTCATATGGACAGCTTTGTTTGTTTCATGCCTGGCTAACATTTGGTCTCAGATGAGATGTATATTCTGTAATTATTTTGGTTGCAGAAAAATAATGCCAGGTTCAAAGTTCTCCAGGATAGCCGATTCAAGAACATCGGAAAAGGAGGACAAAAATCGATACATAGCTGAGTTGCATGTCGTTAAGCCAGCACCACTCAGTTGTTTAATTCCAAAGCCGGTTTCACATTATCGGTTAATGGACGAGCAGTGTATCTTTAGTCCGGGCATAGGTGATCACATCATCGGCACATCACCGACTAATCCTATTATTATAATTGATCACAATATTGAGCCGTCAAGACAAGAGCAAATGCAATGTTTGTTCGAGCAGAATGTCAAAGACTGCAACGTGATTCATCAATCTACACAATCAGACAACACAGGACGATTGGAGTTTGTTGAGGCACGAGCATATGGCCAGTCAGATCAGATTGGCCTTGATGGCGATCAAATGTTAACTCGGCTATCTCAAACCGATTCATCTAAAGGTGGACAGGTACACAGCAATGATGACGGGATCAAGACTTCAAGCAAGGATATTGTTAAAAATTGCATCAACAACAATCTTGAAGATGGGAATTCCATCAAAGCTATAATAGAGACATCTAGCACTGGGGGCAACAAGAAAATCCAAAGATCAATGCAAGTCAAGCCAAAGGAGATAAAGGCCGCAATAAGCACAAGCGCAAGAAATCCAAAGTCACTTTTGCACAATTATTAGATAAATATCAAAAGAAGAGTGAAGAAAAAAGTGCTTATTGGTCAACTGATGCAAAAGCATCAAGATCACCCCCTAGGCGCAAATATGAGGATCGGTATTGGCAAAGTGAGAATTTTAATGCAACATATTCATATCCTTATTTTGGGCCGCCAATGCCAATGCCGTGGATGCCTCCCTATGCTCATGTAGATCCATATCCATCACGGGACAGATATGATACAAGGGCACATTCTCCATCTTATTTTAGACCATCTCACCAATATTATGCAGCTCCGAAAAGATCAACATTTGAACAATCACATGTTAAAGACCGTTTCAATCATAAGGAATCGGTTCGGACCTCATGGACGAAGAAAGAGGTGGTCAAGCAAGTATACCGGGTCAAGAAAGATGGTCGTAAGTGTGCTACTTCAGATTTGATCTCAAATAACGAAGAGTCAATTAAAGTGTTGACATTGGTTACAAAAGGCAAAGAAGTGGAGCAATCAATTGTTAAAACTAAAAGGGCCAAATCTGAAGAAAATAAGTTTAGAGTGCACAAGGCCAAAAAAGAATTGCCATTGATCAAAACAGAATCACAGCCGAGATGCCCACTCGGCTTATCGTATTGGCAAAAGAAGGAATTACAAAATCTTAGTGCACAAGAGCTGAGACAGAAGAACATGGCGTGGGTTCCCAAGAGGATCAATCATAACAAAAATAATGTGCATGCTTCTATTGCAACAAGTACAATAAAAGTGAAGAAAGAGAAGAATGGAAGCGGAAAACAATTAAGCCGAAAGTGTGCATCATTCCATGAAAATCTTCGGTTAGCACATCATCCATATTCTTCAAACATGCCATTGATGTCTTTGCCATGGAATTCATCCCTAGGTATGATCAATTACCCTCCATGGATTTATTTTGATCCATGGATGCAACATAATTTTCTATATCATGAGAGGGTATTACCAAATCACTATACACTTTGTTAGCTACATTTTTGTTGCTAATACAAAGGGGCCGAAATATTTTATTGTTATTTTATTTGTTTATTTCGGCTATACATACTTTGGTGGGTGAATTCTACATGGACCTTATGACAATGGCCGATATTTATGTATCGCCCTAAGAATATGTCAAAGCATGGCCGGTGTAGTATTCTAACATCGTTCTTAGTTTGATTGGAGAGCGAGACAAGGTACGTGTTCATAGAAATTTATACGTATACCTATATTATACTTGCATGGAGTTGAGACATTATGACCGATGCCATTCAAAATATGTTGCATAGACTAATTCATAGCAAAATTGGTGAGTGAGCTTATGCTTTGATTTAATATGATTTGACCTACAAATCTTTCAAATTTACGAGAGGCCAAATCATTGTCATTTTATTATTGAGCATCGGATTTATGACATGCATAATATAGATATTAGCCTTGTCTCTCTAGTACTATGGAGATTATGTTTTAATGGTTGAAATCATAACAATGGCCAAGGTGTTGGTGTTGTTTATATATCTCCTTATGGTGCTATTTTGTGAAGCCTCGTGCCAATTAGAATATTTTTGCACAAATAATCAAGCCGAATATGAAGCATTATTATTCGGTTTAGAGATGTGGCTTTCCATAGGTGCTACACATATTGAGGCTTTTGGTGATTCGTTATTAGTAGTGCAACAAATATCCAAAGTCTTTCAATGTTTTGACGAATCACTTAATGTTTATCTTGATAAATGTCTAGATATAATTTCTACTTTGGATTATTTTAGCATTGCTCATATATCTAGACATGACAATTGGAGAGCAAATGAGTTGGCACAACAAGCATCCGGCTATCATGTTGATCATGGCATGTTTCATATTTCTCAAAGGCCAATGTGTAGTCTTGCCAACATAGGGGAGGCCGAACCGGAGCCCACCGTTTCGGCCACTAATGAAATATTTAATGCAGGAGAAAATCAAGATTGGAGGAAACCCATCATTGATTATTTGTGTGATCCTAGTAGAAGGGTGGACAGGGCTGTTCGGCGTATGGCTTTCAAATACACAATGAGAGATGATGGTCTCTATCGCCGAACGGTTGATGATGTTCTTTTAAAATGCTTGGACGAGGACCAAGAGAGAGTCGCTATGGGAGAGGTCCATGAAGGTATTTGTGGCACTCATCAGTCGGCTCCGAAGATAAAATGGTTATTACGACGTGCTGGGTTTTATTGGCCGACTATGATTAGTGATTGCTTCAGATATTACAAAGGGTGTGAAGCTTGTCAAAAATTTGGTGATATTCAATTGGCTCCTGCTGCTATGTTACATCCTATTGTCAAGCCGTGGCCTTTCAGAGGATGGGGTTTAGATTTTATTGGAAAAATTCACCCGTATTCCTCAAAGGAGCATCGGTTCATGTTGGTAGCAACCAATTATTTCACTAAATGGTCTGAGGCAGTACTTCTCAAGAACATGACACATACAGAGGTAATCCAATTCATAACTCAGCACATTATTCACAGATTCGGCATTCTTCAAACATTAACTACAGATCAAGGTTCATCTTTCATGTCACATCAAGTCAGAGAATTTGCCGAATCTTATAACATAAAGTTGCTCAATTCTTCTCCATATTATGCCCAAGCTAATGGACAAGCTGAGTCCAGCAATCAAATTTTAATCAAGATTATCAAGAAGAAGATTGAGGATAATCCGAGGAGATGGCATGAGTTGTTGTCTGAAGCTTTGTGGGCACATAGGATCTCAAGGCATGGTGCTACGAAGGTGACTCCATATGAGCTAGTATATTGTCAAGAGGCTGTTTTACCGGTGGAAGTAAATTTGCATGCTTTGAGAATAGCCAAACAAAATGATTTATCGGCAATAGACTTTTATAACTTGATGATGGACAATATTGATGAGGTTGCCGATAAACGTTTGGCTGCTTTGAAGGCCATAGAGAGAGACAAGTTTAGGGTTGCAAGAGTAGTTCCTGGAAACTCTTATTTGGTGGAATCTGTACAAGGGGCACTGTTACCTCGAGCTCTCCATGGCAAGTACTTGAAGAAATACCACCCGAGTGTGTGGCAAGAAGCCTAAGTAGGTAATGGCCGATATATGATTATCGCCCTTAGCACAAACATGGCCGATACATAATTATCGTCCTGAGAAAAATAAATGGCCGATGGAGTGTTGACATCGTCCTTAGAACAAACAAGGTACAAATTATTTTTCGGCACACAAGCTTTGCCGAAAAACAGGGGGGCATGTGTTGACACCATATTTTGGAATGGTATGAAACGCAATTAAGATGGCCTCATATGAAAAAATGTTCTACATGAATTGTTTTCGTCTCGTCAAATCGGTTGATTTTGATATAAAAATCATCCCAATCCGAGTTTGTATGCAAAAGTTAGAGGCAACATTTTGCGGACCGGTCCTGAGTGAAAAAATGACGCGAGGGACCAGACATACACCTAGGTGGTGTCTGATAGATCACGTAAGTTATTCGGCCTTTGCCGGCTGAATGAAGCTTGCCGGCCGAGTAAAAAGCTTGCCGGCGTGGAAAGCTTGCCGGCGCGAAAAGCTTGCTGGCGTGGAAGCTTGCCGGGGTAGAAATCTTGCCGGTGTGGAAAGCTTGCCAGGGTGAAAACCTTGCCGGCGTGGAAGTTTGCCGGATGAATGAAGCTTGCCGGGGTGGAAACCTTGCCGGAGTGAAAGCTTGCCGGGGTGGAAACCTTGCCGGTGTGAAAGCTTTCCGGCGTGGAAGCTTGCCGGTGTGAAAGCTTGCCGGGGTGGAAACCTTGCCAGTGTGGAAAGTTTGCCGGGGTGGAAACCTTGCCGGTGTGAAAGCTTGCCGGGGTGGAAAGCTTACCGGTGTGGAAAGCTTACCGGGGTGGAAACCTTGCCGGCGTGGAAAGCTTGCCGGGAAAAAGCTTGCCGGAAAAGTGGAAGCCGTCAAAGTCAATCCGACCAGGAGTTGGAGATGGGCTCGAAAGGTTATTCAGATGATCTCGGATGGAAAAGTGTTCCACACGAAAGTTGTGCGTAACGTCGAAACGGTCAACTTTGCTTTTGTAGACATCATCGTCGGAGATAGTATACGGCCTGCAAAGTTGTTACAAGACTCGGACAGTTCAGAAAACTACATAATTGACTCCGACCCACAGTTAAAGATGGGTCCTAAGTGTCATAAATACGGCCTTAAAGGAGAAGTGATCTGCGCTGTATTATGCAGATCATCGAGGCTGACAAGTTTGATGTTGAACTCGACTCCATCCGAGTTAATATGCAATTTCTACGGCCCGCGCAAGAAGCAGGACAGAAGTATGGGACAGATTCGGGCTGAATCCGAGTTGGACTGAAACTAGAACTGTAGGACGTGAATTGATGTAATTTTCTTATAAGGAAAGCCTAGATGAATCCTTTACTTGTACGGGAAGTCCAGCCGCCTCTTATATATGTTAGGGGTGACGGCCGATTGAAACAACACACAATCGATCTATCAATATATCACCTTTTACCTTTACCTTTATCTCTCTCCCTTGTTCTTCTTCTTCCTCGTTTTTCGTTCGTTCTTCTAGTTGCAGGGTGGCGATCCACGAGGCACTAGGGGCGATCAGGTCGACCTAGGGCAACCCATAGCCGCTGCGCGCCCTGACGGGGTCCCTCCCGGGCGTGTGGGGTTTCAGGTCCTGAAAAGCACCCGCCGGATTGCTTGCGTACCGCGCTTCCGGACGGGTCTCCTTCGACGTGAGCTGTGGTGCATCACCCTCGGCGTTGGAGGTACACGGTGACGTGTTCGTGTGTCAACATGACGCAGCCGATGAACTCACTGCAGCTGGCCTCCTATGCATGAGGAGGGCCGCGACGCAGCCACGAAACACCCATTCCTCCTGGAGCAAACGAAATTAGCAATGCAAGATTTCACGAAGTACCAGCCGCATCCTTACGGACGTACCTGACGCCGGAGCCGGTGCTCTCGTCCTTGCGGCGCCGCACGACCTGCTCCTCACCCTCGGGGACGTAAACCTCCAGGTCCATCTCCCGCATCGGCAGGGCTTCACGCGCTCGTGGGGATCCTATCGTATGATCGATCTGGACCGGAGGCGGCGCCGGGTGAGGATGGGTGGCAGGCTAACCCTAGCGCGCTGCGAGGTCGGGGTCGTGGGTTTGTGCTTCGTGCGTGCATGCGTCTTTGTGTGGGCTGGGCTCCCGAGCCACCTCTCCTTGGTTCGGGAAAAATAATTGGGATCCCATCAATAAAAGGAAATAATCGGGATGAATTAAAATAAATCGGTGGCGAAAGGGAAGAAGAAAATCGGTGGAACGAGGAGGACCAGCGAGGGGAGGGAACGAGCGAACGAAACGACGTACGTACTGAGACATTAGGAGTAGAGATACCTTTTTTGGTGGAGAACATTACATATATGTATTCCACTCCAGCTTACATTTTTTTTAACACAGTACAGACGCAAGCGCTCATATACATGTGCATACACTCACCCCTATGAACGCACACACGCACACCCTACCCCTATGAGCAGCTCCGAAAGACTGAGCCGGCATATAATCTTGAAATTTAAGAAGTCATCGTAGGCACCTCGTCGTCGACGGCAACGTCTCCTCCCACTGAATGCGCATCGCCGAAAATCCTGAAATAATCCAAGAATAAATGCGAGCACCAGGACTTGAACCCTGGTGGGCTAGGGATACCACAGTCCCTAACCATCCAGCCACAGGTTGGTTCGCTCGGCTCCAGCTTACATGACAACTCTTACAAGAAAAGAAACGACTTGGGAAAATGTTCACATGTATATATACTAGTAGACACTAGACACCAAGTACTACACACACGTATTTAACAAGTTGTTTGGCTGTTGGCGACATGTCTCACTACACACCAGTAGGATACTATGCTTGATAACGATCTTGACTAATTGGTTTTTTAGGGGATCTTGACTAATTGTTGACAAGCAGACATCCAAATTAGTACGACGTGATTGTGATCTATGGTTAGCATCTTACTCCTGGCATACGTGGTCGACGTACGTTGGTACTGCATGGATCAATCATGCACGCTGACGCTGGTTATGGACGGACGACCCAACGTACGTTGTCGGTCCACTCTCCACTCCATGACGTTGAATAAGCAACAAACTTGAGGTGGCTTGAACAAACTTAATCATATGCACTTAAACAAACTTAATCATATACACGTTGAATAACGACGTTTTTGCAAGTTATTTTCAGCTAGCTAGTAGCCACACTACTGGATGAACACATACACACGTACCCGCCCAATATCAAGCGTACACACCATGTTACACCCTGGGCCAGTGCATGATTAAACGCACACACACGTGTACAAAGGACGTGTGTTCACTTCACTTCACTGCTCATCGAAATGGACAGCAATGGCAAAGTTGGGTGGATGCATCAGGATTCGTTCTCTAGCCAGCAAGTACTTTCTCTAATCCTCTACTAGCCCTGCTAGCTGTGTGTTCGCACAGTAATGTGACCAACGTGTCCCTCCTCTTCTGAACGGTGAGGGGGCGGCCGAGGCCTCTGCACTTGCCTTCTCGAGCTCTATCCTTGACGTGAGAAGAAAGAACTGCCATTAATTGCATGTACTGCATGATGATCCATTTATTCCCGGGGCCCTATTCATATTTTACTTCCGGTGCCAAAGTTTCGGGCTGCTGGGCGACTGTTCAAATACAGTCATTTTGTTATATCTTTTTCTATGTGTTTGCTAAATATCATGTGCTTGTAAATTTCGCACGTGTCAGTCAATTCCATCGAGGCCGAAGACGGGGAGACGTGACGAGCGGCAACGAGGAGTGTCGACCCGGCAAGGCTGAGACATGACCTCGTCGGAGATGGGGAAGGCGTTGTAAGCGGCAAAAAGCTGTGGTGTCCCAGGTGGAGGCGATGAAAGGGGTTTGATAGTGTTGATGCATGGAGGAGGGGTGCCGGCAATGGACAATAGAAGGTCGGGGGGGGGGGGGGGGGGGTTAGAGGGATGGCCTTAGGCGGTTGCAATATAGCGGTGGGAGGCCGTGGGAGGAAAACGGGGCCTCAAAAGAGTTTAACTTCTCAAAAGATTCCCTTTTGAGGTGTTAAAGTGCACTTAGCCGAGCTCTCAAAAGGTTTAATGACTCAGGCTTCTTAGGGGAAGCGTCGTCTCCCTTTCAAATTTGAGTAGACGAAACGAGTTCTCAGTAAACCATCCCCCTCGCGCGGCCAACTCCACGGCGGCACCTTCCTCCTTCCCCGACGTCCAACACACACACTTGTTGGCACCCCGCCTACCTTGCGCCCCACTTCAATTCGTTCGCCAGTGGTGCCATTGTCGCTGAAATCGACACATCTAGCCGCCGCAACCGCCATGGGATGGGCACAGTAATCGCCCAAAAAAAAATACTTAGAGCATCTATAGCCGCATACATCTAATCTGACCCCTCAGACATCCGCGGGCTCGTCCGCGGACAGTGATCGGTCACCTCTCAAATATTCATTTTCACAGCCATCACTAGTAGAAAACAGTCCTTTCGTCCAGAGCATTAGTCCCGGTCTGGTTTTGGCCCGGGACTAATGGTACCACTAGTCTCGGTTCCAACGGCTAAGCATTAGTCCCGGTTCATTTTTGACCTATAGTCCCGGTTTGTGATGACAGGCTGGTGTCAGGCTGGGGCCCCTGCGAGCCCTTTTAGTCCCGGTTTGTATCGCAAACCGGGACTAGAGGTAGACTTCTAGTCCCGGTTTGTATAACCAACCGGGACTAAAGACGTCCCTATATAAACCCTTCGTTCAGGCCGAGCCCATTCTCTGTTTCCCCTTTCTCTCCTCTGTTCTCTTGCCCTTGCTTGAGCTCATCCTCCATTTTTGCCAAAGATTTATCAAGATTTGAGGCACCCCATCTATCCAAGTGTTCACAAAGGTTAGCAACTTTGTCCTTTCATCTCTCATTGCTAGATTAGCTCGTGCAATGCTCTATAAGTATAGTGATTTGTGGGTTTTAGTTTGGAGTAATTATGTGGGAGTTTATTTGATTTATATGCAATTTGAGCTCAAATTAACTTCTTAGTTTGTATGTGTAGGTGTGGTTTACTTAGTGCCTTCCCGTCCCCGTCCTCACCGCCGTCGATCGCCCGCGCCGTCCCGTCGCCGGCATCACCTTGGTGAGGCTCTTGTTCTTATCCTTTTTGTGAAAAAAAATCTTGTTTGCATGATTTAGATAGTTGCTTGTATAATTTTCTTACTTGTATGATTGTTAGTTATATGTAGTGCCATGGTCTTCATATCCGTCCCCGTCGGCCCTCGTCCGGTTTATGATTCAGATGTGGTATATTCTCTTTTATAACTATTTGTTGGATTTCGCGTTTATGACAATTATGCCCATTAAGTTGACATAGATTTTTTTATCTAGGAGGTATGTGAACCGGAATTTGTAACCGACCCTCTTGTCGAGAAGTTAAATTTAGTTGAAAAAGAAAATGAGTATTTGAAAGAAAAATTGAAAAGAATTGAAGAAGAGAAGATGAAATTGGAGTTGTATGTTGCCGATGTCGTCGATGATCACAAGATCAAGATGGATGCAATGCGCTTGAAGATTAGAAAGATTAGAAAATATGCCGTTAATAAAGAGGCTTGGTATCACTATGCAATTGGATCAATTGCTACCTTAGTTGCGATCTTGATCGCATTTGTTGTTGCATTTAAGTGCTTTAGCTAGATAGTTGTATGTTGTTTTATGAGAATAAGTGTGTATGAACTTTATGTATGAACTTGTATTAATTTGGTCTTTTCGGTGTTGTGTAACGAAGATGAGCCGGCAATGGATGTACAATGACCGATGCTCTCCCCAGTTCATTGATTGCGTGCATAGTTTTCTGCGTGCGGCTGAGGCAAACAAGCGGGATGGTTTTATGTGTTGTCCATGTGCTGTCTATAAGAATGATAACAATTACTCTAGCTCAAGAGTCATTCACGTCCACCTGTTTACGTCCGATTTCATGTCCGGCTATAACTATTAGACCAAGCACGGAGAAAGAGGGGTTCTAATGGAAGAGAATGAAGAAGAAGAGGATGATGACAACTATCCTGGGTTCCCTGAATAGGATGGTACTACAATGGGGGAAGAAGCTGAAGAAGAGGCATCAGATGAGACCGCTGATGATCTTGGTCGGGCCATTGCTGATGCAAAGAGAAACTGCGCAAGTGAAAAGGAGAAGTTGAAGTTGCAGCGCATGTTAGAGGATCACAAGAAATTGTTGTACCCAAATTGCGAAGATGACAAGAAAAACCTGGGTACCACACTGGAATTGCTACAATGGAAGACAGAGAATGGTGTATCTGACAAGGGATTTGAAAAGTTGCTGAAAATGTTAAAGAAGATGCTTCCAAAGGATAACGAATTGCCCGACAGTACGTACAAAGCAAAGAAGGTTGTCTGCCCTTTAGGATTAGAGGTGCAGAAGATATATGCATGCCCTAATGACTTCATCATCTACCGAGGTGAGGAGTACGAGAGTTTAAATGCATGCCCGGTATGCGGTGCATTGCGCTATAAGATCAGCCACGATGACCCTGGTGATGTTGAGGGCGAGTACCCCAGGAAGAGGATTCCTGCCAAGGTGATGTGGTATGCTCATATAATACCACGGTTGAAACGTTTGTTTCAAAACAAAGAGCATGCCAAGTTGATTCGATGGCACAAAGAAGACCGTAAGAAAGATGTGAAGTTGAGAGTACCCGCTGATGGGTCGCAGTGGAGAAAAATCGAGAGAAAGTGGTCGGACTTTGCAGGTGACGCAAGGAACTGTTGGTTTGGTTTAAGTGCAGATGGCACTAATCCTTTTCAGGAGCAGAGCAGCAATCATAGCACATGGCCTGTGACTCTATGTATCTATAATCTACCTCCTTGTTTGTGCATGAAGCGGAAGTTCATTATGATGCCAGTGCTCATCCAAGGCCCCAAGCAACCCGACAACGATATTGATGTGTACCTAAGGCCATTAGTTGAAGAACTTTTATATCTGTGGAATAAAAAAGGTGTACGTGTGTGGGATGAGGACAAACAGAACGAATTTGACCTACGAGCGTTGCTGTTTGTAACCATCAATGATTGGTCCGCTCTTAGTAACCTTTCAGGACAGAAAAACAAGGGATACCACGCATGCACGCACTGTTTAGATGATACCGAAAGTATATATTTGGATAAATGTAAGAAGAATGTGTACTTGGGACATCATCGATTTCTTCCGATCAAGCATCTTTTAAGAAAGAAAGGCAAGCATTTCAAAGGTAAGGCAGATCACCGGAAGAAGCCTGACCACCGTACTGATGATCATATACTTGATATGGTCAAGGATTTAAAAGTAATCTTTGGAAAGGGTCCTGGTGGACAATCTGTTCCAAATGACACTGACGGACAAGCACCCATGTGGAAGAAGATATCTATATTTTGGGACCTACCCTATTGGAAAGTCCTAGAATTCCCCTCTACAATCGACGGGATGCACGTGACGAAGAATCTTTGCGTGAACCTGCTAGGCTTATTGGGTGTGTATGGGAAGACAAAGGATACACCGGAGGCACGGGAGGACCAGCAACATATGCACGAAAAAGACGGCATGCATCCAAAGCAGTATCAAGGTCCTACCAGCTACACTCTTACCAAAGAAGAGAAGGAAATCTTCTTTGAATGCCTGTTCAGTATGAAGGTCCCGTCTGGTTACTCATCGAATATAAAGGGAATAATAAATATGGCAGAGAAAAAATTCCAGAACCTAAAGTCTCATTACTGCCACGTGATTATGACGCAATTGCTTCCGGTTGCATTGAGGGGGCTTATACCGGAAAACGTTCGATTAGCCATTGTGAAGCTATGTGCATTCCTCAATGCAATCTCTCAGAAGGTAACCTATCCAGAAATCCTACCAAGGTTAATTACAGAATGATTTGGTGCAATGTCTTGTAAGTTTCGAGTTGGTGTTCCCCCCATCCTTCTTCAATATCATGACGCATGTCCTAGTTCACCTAGTCATTGAGATTGCCATTCTGGATCCTGTATTTCTACATAATATGTTCCCCTTTGAGAGGTTCATGGGAATCTTAAAGAAATATGTTCATAACCACACTAGGCCAGAAGGAAGCATCTCCAAGGGCCATGAAACAGAGGAGGTCATTGAGTTTTGTGTTGACTTTATTCCTGACCTTAAGCCGATTGGCATTCCTGAATCACGGCATGAGGGCAGACTGGGTGGAAAAGGCACGCTAGGAAAGGATTCAGTAATATGTATGGACGGGCATTCTTGGGCACAAGCACACTACACAGTTCTACAAAATTCCACCTTGGTGGCTCTGTATATCGAGGAACACATGGATATTGTACGCTCCAAGAACCCGGACCAGTCTGAGCCCTGGATCAAACGTACACATATGGCCTCATTCGGCGGTTGGTTGCAAACACGTCTCATGCATGATGACACTATTGGAGATGAGCTGTACTTGCTGGCCAAGTCACCATCTTCGACTATATTGACTTTCAAAGGGTACGAGGTAAATGGGAATACATTTCAAACGATCGCCCAAGATAAAAAGAGCACCAACCAAAACAGTGGTGTCCGCTTTGATGCAGCAAACACCAATAGGCCAAAGGACACATATTATGGTTACATAGAGGAGATATGTGAACTTGACTATGGACATGATTTGAAGGTCCCTTTGTTTCGGTGCAAATGGGTCAATCTGACAAGAGGCGGGGTAAAGGAAGACCCGTGATGTCGCTTGAACTACGTCGGTATTTTCCCAAAGAGGAAGGGATGGTGCAGCACAGCTACGGTAGGTATTTCACTCAGTTATGAAACTAAGGTATCAATCTAGCAGGAGAACCAAACAGCACTATGTAAACGGTACCTGCACACAAATAACAAATACTTGGCACCCGATGATGACGAGGGGTTGTCAATCCCTCTACGGGTAACGGTGCCAGAAATTGTCTAGTTGACGGGATAAAAATTATGATAGATTGGACAAATAGATCTCGAAAAAACGCGAAATAAAATAAACAGCAAAAAGTGGAGCAAGGTATTTTTGGGTTTTTCGTATAATAGATTTGAAAATAAAAGCGAATAAAAATAGATCTCAAAGCAAATATGATACAGAATAGACCGGGGGGCCGTAGATTTCACTAGTGGCTTCTCTCAAGAAGATAGCATATGGTGGGTAAACAAATTACTATTGGGCAATTGATAGAACATCAAATAATTATGACGATATCCAGGCAATGATCATTATATAGGCATCACGTCCAAGATTAGTACACCGACTCCTGCCTGCATCTCCTACTTTACTCCACACATTGACCGCTATCCAGCATGCATCTAGCGTATTAAGTTCATGGAAAAACGGATTAATGCAATAAGAACGATGACATGATGTAGACGAGATCTATTCATGTAGGAATAGCCCCCATCTTGTTATCCTTAATAGCAACGATACATGCGTGTCTTGCTTCCCCTTCTGTAACTGGGAAAGAACAATGCACGATCGAACCCATCACAAAGCACCTCTTCCCATGGCAAGAAAAATTGATCTAGTCGGCCTAACTAAACCAAAGATTCGAAGAAGAAATACGAGGCTATAAGTAATCATGCATAAAAGAGATCAAAGAACTCAAATAACTTTCATGGATATAGATCTGATCATAAACTCAAAGTTCATCTGATCCCAACAAACACGCCGCAAAAAGAGTTACATCAAATAGATCTCCAAGAGACCATTGTATTGAGAATCAAAAAGAGAGAAAAAGCCATCTAGCTATTGCCTACGGACCTCTAGGTCTACAATGAACTACTCACGCATCATCGGAGAGGCACCAATGAGGATGACGAATGATACGTCCATTTCGCATCATGTTTTCCTACGGTTATTTATAATGTTTTTATGCATAATAAAGCTTTTGGGAGTAATTCTAATGCCTTTTCTCTCATAATATGCAAGGTTTACACAAAGAGGGAGAATACCGGCAGCTGGAATTCTGGACCTGAAAAAGCACGTCAGAGCTATCTATTCTGCACAACTCCAAATAAGTTGAAACTTCACGGAGACTTTTTATGGATTATTTGAGAATTATTGGAGCAAACAACTACCATAGGAGGCCCACCAGGTGGGCACAACCCACCTGGGTGCGCCAGGGAGCCCAGGCGCGCCCTGGTGGGTTGTGCCCTCCTCAGCCCACCTCTGGTGCCCCTCTTCTGGTATATAAGTCATTTTGACCTAGAAAAAATAAGGAGAGGACTTTCGGGATGAAGCGCTGCCGTCTCGAGGTGGAACTTGGGCAGGAGCACTTTTGCCCTCCGGTGAAGCGATTCCGCCGGGGGAACTTCCGTACCGGAGGGGCAAATCATCGTCATCGTCATCACCAACAACTCTCCCATCTTTGGGAGGGCCATCTCCATCAACATCTTCAACATCGCCATCTCCTCTCAAACCCTAGTTCATCTCTTGTGTTCAATCTTTGTACCGGAACCTTAGATTGGTACTTGTGGGTGTTGATTGCATCTTGTAGTTGATTACTATATGGTTTATTTGGTGGAAGATTATATGTTCAGATCCATTATGCTATTTAATACCCCTCTGATCTTGAGCATGATTATCATTAGTGAGTAGTTACTTTTGTTCTTGAGGTCACGGGAGAAATCTTGTTGCATGTAATCATGTGAACTTGATATGTGTTCAATATTTTGATGATATGTTTGTTGTGATTCCCTTAGTGGTGTCATGTGAACGTCGACTACATGGCACTTCACCATATTTGGGCCTAAGGGAATGCATTGTGGAGTAGTTATTAGATGATGGGTTGCTAGAGTGACAAAAGCTTAAACCCCAGTTTATGCGCTACTTCGTAAGGGATAGATTTGGATCCAAAAGTTTAATGTTATGGTTAGATTTTATCTTAATAATTTTCTCGTAGTTGCGGATGCTTGCGAGGGGGTTAATCATAAGTAGGAGGTTTGTTCAAGTAAGAACAGCACCTAAGCACCGGTCCACCCACATATCAAATTATCAAAGTAGCGAACACAAATCAAACCAACATGATGAAAGTGATATGATGAAATTCCCGTGTACCCTCAAGAACGCTTTGCTTTTCATAAGAGACCGTTTGGCCTGTCCTTTACCACAAAAGGATTGGGCTACCTTGCTGCACATTATTTACCGTTACCGTTACTTGCTCGTTCCAAATTATCTTGCTATCAAACTATCTGTTACTGACTATTTCAGTGCTTGCAGAAAATACCTTGCTGAGAACCACTTGTCATTTCCTTCTGCTCCTCGTTCGGTTCGACACTCTTACTTATCGGAAGGACTACGATTGATCCCCTATACTTGTGGGTCATTAAGGCTCTTTTCTGGCGCCGTTGCCGGGGAGTGAAGCGCTCTTGGTAAGGGAAAATTATTACTACGTGCTGAAATTTACTGTCACTTGTTACTATGGAGAATCATCCTTTGAGGGGTTTGTTCGGGGTATCTTCACCTCGACCGGAACCACAAGTAGTTGTCCCTCAACCTACTGCACCTACTGAAAATATTGTTTATGAAATTTCTTCGATTATGATAGAACAACTGCTAGCTAATCCTTATGCAGGAGATGGAACTGAACATCCTGATATCCACTTGATATATGTAGATGAAATTTGTGGATTATTTAAGCTTGCAAGTTTACCCGGATATGAAGCTAAGAAGAAGGTTTTTCCTTTATCTTTGAAGGGAAAAGCATTGGCATGGTATAGTCTATGCGATGATATTGGATCTCGGAACTGGAATCGATTGAAATTGGAATTTCACCAAAAAAAATATCCTATGCATCCATAGTGCAGAATCAGGCTGTAGTGCCGGTTGGTAAGGGCCTTTAGTGCCGGTTCTGCAACCGGCACTAAAGGGTGGGGACTAAAGGTCCCCCCCCTTTAGTCCCGGTTCAACACATACCGGGACCAAAGGCCCACCACGTGGCACGAGCGCCCGCCGGTGGCTGGGAGACCTTTAGTCCCGGTTGGTAACACCAACCGGGACTAAAAGGTTTAGGGGTTTATGGGTTTATGATTTATTTTTCGTTTTAGTTTTGTGTTTTGCATTTAATTCTTTTTCATTTCAAACATATTTTACGCTACTACATATTGTACACGTTATGCATATATATAAATAGAATTTCTCGTAGAACCGATGATATATATATATATCATCGAATTTCTCGCACGACCATTCACATACATATATATATACAATTTCTCCTACAATTTGCAGATCATTACATGGAGGCATTAGGTCGATCTAGCTAGGTACGGTGTAATGGTATTCTCCTTTGGGATCTATGACCTAGTCTAGCAAAAATCCTGCTATTTCCTCTTGAATCGCTCGTACGCGATTCTCTGGTAGGAGCTTATCCCGCATGTCCCTCATCTTTAAAGAAGGAGATCAATATGCATGTATTAGTTGTGTGTGTATATATTAGATAATGATGTAAAAATTGTGAATAGTGTTCTGGCAAAAGTACCCATCGGTTTCTATCATCTTTGCTCCTTTCGGACGCCATCATGCGAATGTTCTCGCAAATGTAGTATGCACATAAATTAGTCCCCGGCGCCTGCTTCAGGGCCTTTACGAGAATAGAATTCAATCAGATAATAATTAATCAAGCATGATAATGGTATTGAAACTAGAATTAAAGAGATGTTAGCTAGCTAGTACTACTTAATTAATTACCTTGGGTCGCACCCATGTCAGTTGTTGTTTCCATTGGCCTTTAAGCTTTTTGATGAAGTTTTCCCAAGCCCTGCCCGCCAGCAAAGAAAATGAATAAAGGAGTTATTAATTAGTTGATATCAGGAAACGAACTAAAGAGGCCGACATAGTGCGATAATGATTGAAAATACCTGTCGACCATCCCCCTCACGATTGAGTATTGATTAGCATCTTTAAGTAGTGAGTCCAGTACTTGAACTTTTCCCTTGTCAACTTCAATGATTAACAAGATCCAGAGGAAACTGCATGCGCACACGTTTGTATAATTAAGCAGGCATGTGCATAAGTCATCAACTACACTTATTAACATCTAGTAAGCAAAAACAGAATTTGTAGTACAAGACAGTGTCACTCACCCGAAGTTGTAAGGAAGTAGTATTTCTGGTTGGGTATTTAGTCGCACCAAGAACTCTAGCAAGATTTTCTCTGTGTATGGTCGATCATATTCACATGACCATGTCTCTTCATTAATGGTATTTGGGTCAATGAACCCAATGCCATAGCATCCAGCTTTTTCATTTCATAGATCTTCATTCTGCATAATACCCCAGAAAAGAATATAGTGAGGATAATTACAGTTAATGAACGAGCACTACAGCTAGCTAGAGACTTAACTTACAGAAAGAAATCACTTACAGACAATAGCAACTGACGATAGATTTGTCGAGTGCGTCTTGATTGAATAACTGAAACAGTTCTTGAAACTCAACCCACAGAGCTTTTTCATGGAAGTAATGCTCTTCTTTGACTTGCACCATGAGGGACTCTTTATCGGTAGTCTTGGCTTCTCTCATGTACCATTGATGCAATTCATACATTCTCGTTGATAGACGCTTGATCTCCTTAGGCTTGACCATAGGTTCGCCGCGGGCATATTTCCGTTTTAGTTCCTCCTCTTTAAACGTTTCGATGGGCTCGATGCCTAGGAGTTGTTCTACAGTGACACCGGCCTCTTCAGCCTGCCTTCTATGATCGTCGGTTATTACCAGCTGATCGGTGCCGGTACTCACATGTGTTGGTACAATGAGCGGGGGGATCGATTGCACCGCCTGTTCTCCCAGCTGGGGAATAGTTTTCCCACTTTTTTTGGCAGCTTCTTGGCTCGAGCTCGAGCTCGACTCCTTTTTTTTTTGCTTCATATGACTTCTTGATTTGGCGCTCATAGTCTGAGTCAATATGCTTGGGAGCTGGTGGTTGAGCCATACAAATAAAGTGGTCAATGACATGCTCAGGTACTTTCTCCTCTGGCGGCGGGGGCGGTTTCGGTCCAAAATGGGCCTTCACTTGGGCTTGCACTTCAATCTCATTTTCCTCATCAGTCAGGTGGTAAGGCAACCTCGAAAGAGGCTTGAGGCTTGGACCAAATCTGTATTTCTTGCCTCCTGTTGTACCGCTAGCCGCCGTAGCTGCGGCGCCTCTCTTCCACTGTTGCTTAGGCGACAGAGTTCGCTGAGGCGGCGGAGACGGCTGACGCGGTGCCTGACTTGGAGGAGGAGTCGGCTAATGCGGTGTCGGACTTGGAGGAGGAGGAGTCGGCTGACACGGTGCCGAACTTGGAGGAGGGGAAGTCGGCTGACGTGGTGGCGGGCTTGGAGGAGGAGGAGTCTGCTGACGCGGTGCCGGACTTGGAGGAGCGGGAGTCTGCTGAGGCGGCGGCGGACTTGGAGGAGGACCCGGCTGACACAGTGTCAGTGGCCTTGGAAAGACGATGCAATCCTTTCTCCATAGAATTATACGATGTACGGCCTCTCCCAGTGTGTGCTCGTCGTCACCTCTAGGAATGTCAAGCTCTAGCCCCGAATATTGTGCGACCACTTCATCAACCCTGACACAAGCATAGCCAGCTGGAATTGAATTGCAATGGAAGGTTGCTTCAGGGGGATTTGTATAAGCAACACCGTCCGCCACCTTCATGGATATGTTCTTCATTTTAAAGTGTAGCTCACAAGTTGCCGTATCTATGATATCATCCACAGGGTATCTGATGTTTGCTTGAACTACATCGATATTTCCCCAAAGAGGAAGGGATGATGCAGCACAGCAACGGTAGGTATTTCCCTCAGTGATGAGACCAAGGTTATCGAACTAGTTGGAGAACCACACAACACCACGTAAACAGCTCATGCACACAAAGAACAAATACTTGCAACCCAACGTAAGAGAGGGGTTGTCAATCCCTCACGGGTAAAAGGATAGGTAAAATTATATTAGATTGGATAAATAGATCTCGTGGGAACGCGAGATAAAATAAATAAGTAAAAATTGCAGCAAGGTATTTTTGTATTTTTGGATTAATAGATCTGAAAATAAACGCAAATAAAAATAAATCACGAAGGCAAATATATTAAAGAAGAGACCCGGGGGCAGTAGGTTTCACTAGTGGCTTCTCTCGAGAAAAATAGCAAATGGTGGGTAAACAAATTATGGTTGGGCAATTGATAGAACTTCAAATAATCATGACGATATCCAGGCAATGATCATTATATAGGCATCACGTCCAAGATTAGTAGACCGACTCCTACCTGCATCTACTACTATTACTCCACACATCGACCGCTATCCAGCATTTATCTAGTGTATTAAGTTCATGGAAAAACGGAGTAATGCAATAAGAACGATGACATGATGTAGACAAGATCTATTTATGTAGAAATAGACCCCATCTTGTTATCCTTAATAGCAACGATACATACGTGTCGTTTCCCGTTCTCTCACTGGGATCAAGCACCGTAAGATCGAACCCATCACAAAGCACCTCTTCCCATTGCAAGATAAATAGATCAAGTTGGCCAAATAAAACCCAAATATCGGAGAAGAAATATGAAGCTATAAGCAATCCTGCATATAAGATATCAAAGAATACTCAAATAACTTTCATGGATAAAAACATAGATCTGATCATAAACTCAAAGTTCATCGGATCCCAACAAACACACCGCAAAAAGAGTTACATCAAATAGATCTCCAAGAGACCATTGTATTGAGAATCAAACGAGAGAGAAAAAGCCATCTAGCTACTAACTATGGACCCGTAGGTCTACAATGAACTACTCACGCATCATCGGAGAGGCACCAATGAGGATGCTGAACCCCTCCGTGATGGTGTCTAGATTGGATCTGTGGTTTCTGGAACTTGCGGCGGCTGGAATTGATTTTCTTCGACTCCCCTAGGGTTTCTGGAATATTGGGGTATTTATAGAGCAAAGAGGCGGTGCGGGAGCTCTCCGAGATGGGCACAACCCACCAGGGCGCGCCTGGGGGCCCAGGCGCACCCTGGTGTCTTGTGCTCACCTCGGGCCCCCTCTTCGGTACTTCTTTGGCCCACTGGATGTCTTCTGGTCCAAAAAATATCTCCAAAAAGTTTCGCTGCATTTGGACTCCGTTTGGTATTGATTTCCTGCGAAGTAAAAAACAAGCAAAAAACAGCAACTGGCACTGGGCACTATGTCAATAGGTTAGTCCCAAAAAATGATATAAAGTTGATATAAAATGATTGTAAAACATCCAAAAAATGATAATATAACAGCATGGAACAGTCAAAAATTATAGATACGTTGGAGACGTATCAGCATCCCCAAGCTTAATTCCTACTCGTCCTCGAGTAGGTAAATGATAAAAACAGAATTTTTGATGTGGAATGCTGCCTAACATTTTCATCACATATTCTTTTATTTGTAGCATGGACATTTGGACTTTTATATGGTTCAAAGCAATAGTCTAGTTTTGACATGAGGACTTTAATACTCAAGCATATCAACAAGCAACCATGTCTTTCAAAATATCAACACTAAAGCAAGTTATCCCTAGCCCATTATGCTCAATCATTGATTCATTCATGAAACACACTTGAATATTAGCTACACCCAATGCTCAAGTATGATCATAGTGCCCCTTAGTTGGTTCTTTATAAGTGAAGATGGAGACTCAAGTAAAAATATAAATTGCATAAAGTAAAAGAAAGGCCCTTCGCTGAGGGAAGTAGGGATTTGTAGAGGTGCCAGAGCTCAAAGCTTAAATTGAGAGATAAAAACATTTTGAGATGCATACTTTTCCCACCAACAAAAATGACTTAGAGTTCCCAATACTTTCCATGCTAGATATATCATAGGCGGTTCCCAAACAGAAACTAAAGTCTATTCATTTTTCCACCATTTCTTTCACTTTCCATGGCTAGCCGTATCCATGGGTGCCCTCCATACCAATACTTTCCAAGGAATTTATTATTTGACAACATAAAGTAAATTCATTTTTCATTTCAGGGCTGGGCATCCCTAATACCTTTGTCGTACTCTCATGCAATGACAAGTGAATAAACACTCATCGTGAGAATAACACATCTAGCATGGAAAAATATCGGCCACCCCTCACCGCCTCGCGAGCGGTACGAGCACACAAAAGAGAAATTTATTTTGAAAATTAGAGATGGCACATACAAATTTTCTTAGAACAGCACGGAAATACCGCATATAGGTAGGTATAGTGGACTCATATGGCAAAACTGGTTTAAAGTGTTTTGGATGCACAAGTAGTGATCATACTTAGTGCAAATGAAGGCTAGCAAAAAGGTTGAGAAGCATCCAACCAAGAAACGAAAAATCTCGTAAGCAAGCATTAAGCATAATTAACACCAAATAATGCACCACAAGTAGGATATAATTTCGTTGCATAACTATTGACTTTCGTGCTTGCATAGGGAATCACAAACCTTAAGACCAATATTCTTACTAAAGCATAATTACTCATCAACATGACTCACATATCACTATCATCATATCTCAAAAAATATTACTAAGAATCAAGTTTATTTTGTACAATGATCTTCATGAAATTTTTTATTATATCCTTCTTGGATATCTATCACTTTGGGACTAGTTTCATATGTTGCTTTTAATAAGCTCAAACAAATATAAGTGAAGAACATGAGCATAATATTTCTTTCTCTCAAATTAATCTAAGTGAAGCAAGAGAGAATTTCTTTAAAATTTCACTAACTCCCAAATAAATCTAAGTGAAGCATGAGAGCATATCTTAAAAAATAACAAAGCACACCGTGCTCAAAAAGATATAAGTGAAGCACTAGAGCAATTCCATAGCTCATAAAAATTTAAGTGAAGCATAGGAGCAAGCATAGCATAATTTTTGGCTCTCCCAAAAAGGTGTGTCCAGCAAGGATTAAAGACTTAAAATAAAAAGCAAAACAAGCAAAGACTCATATCATACAAGACGCTCCAAGCAAAACTCATAATATGTGATGAATAAAAATATAGCTCCAAGTAAAATACCGATGGTCGTTAGAAGAAAGAGGGGATGCCACTCGGGGGCATCCCAAAGCTTAGTTGCTTGATACTTCTTGAATATTATCTTGGGGTGCCTCGGGCATCCCCAAGCTTAGCCTTTTGTTAATCCTTATTCCTTCATCCATCGTAATCTCACCCAAAACTTGAAAACTTCAATCACACAAAACTCAACAAAACCTTCGTGAGATCCGTTAGTATAAGAAAGTAAATCACTACTATAAGTACTGTTGCAAACCCATTCATATTTTATTTTTGCATTATATCGACTGTATTCCAACTTTTATATGGCAAAAACTCTTCAAAGGAAACCATAGAATCATCAAAACAAGCACACAACGCAAAGAAAACAGAATCTGTCAAAAACAGAATAGTCTTTAGCAATCTGAAAACTTCGAATACTTTTGTAACTCCAAAAATTCTGAAAAATTAGGACAACGTGAGAAATTCATTTATTAATCTTTTTCAAAAATAATCAAATCAAAATCACTCGGCTGTTAAAAATAAGAATTGTTTTCCTGAGCTCAAAAGTTTCTGTTTTTCAGCAAGATCAAATCAACTATCATCCAAATCATCCCAAAGGCTTTGCTTGGCACAAACACTAATTTAAACAACAAAAACACATCTAACCAGAGGCATAATTGGGTATTTTATTGAAAACAGCAAGAAAACCAAAAAGCTAAAAGATACAAGTTGGGTTGCCTCCCAACGAGCACTATCATTTTACGCCCCTAGCTAGGCATAAAGCAAAGGATCTAAGTATTGTCATCTTTGTTTCGAGATCCATAAGATGCCCTCATGATTGATTCATATGGTGGCTTAATTCTAGTTCTAGGGAAGTGTTCCATGCCCTTCCTTAGTGGAAATTTAAATTTAATATTGCCTTCTTTCATATCAATCACGGCGCCAATAGTACGTAAAAACGGTCTACCAAGTATAATTGGACAAGACGGATTGCAATCAATATCAAGAACAATAAAATCTATGGGCACATAATTCCTATTTGCAAGAATAAGAACATCATTAATTCTTCCCATAGGCTTTTTAATAGTAGAATCCGCCAAGTGCAAATTTAAAGAGCATTCTTCAATATCGGTAAGACCAAGCACATCACATAAAGATTTTGGAATTGTAGAAACACTAGCACCCAAGTCACATAAAGCAAAACACTCATAATTTTTAATCTTGACTTTGATAGTAGGTTCCCATTCATCATGTAATTTTCTAGGAATTGAAACTTCTAATTCCAACTTTTCTTCAAAAGCTTTCATCATAGCATCAACAATATGTTTAGTAAAAGCTTTATTTTGTTCATAAGCATGGGGTGAATTTATCATGGATTGCAACAAAGAAATACAATCAACCAAAGAGCAACTATCATAATTAAAGTCTTTTTAATCCAAAAGAGTGGGCACATCACTAGTTAAAGTCTTGACCTCTTCAAACCCACTTTTATCAAAATTTTCAACAAGATTTTCACACTCCAAATTATCGGGACGCCTTCTAGCTAAAGTTGACTCTTCTCCAGTCCGTTTTTCATCAATCTTAATTTTACTAAACAAGGAATCAATAGAAGAAACACCAATCATTTTAAGATCTTCGTCACTTTTATGAAAGCAATTACTAGTAAATGCTTTTTCTAAAAATTCTCGTCTAGCTCTAAGCATAGCGGTTCTTTTCTTACTTTCATCCATAGAAACATAAAGAGCTTTAATTAATTCTTCAACCTTAGGCACAAAAAAATTCATCTTGAGATTTTCTACATCATGAGAAATTCTATCAATACTTTTAGACATATCATCAAACTTATTCAGCTTTTCTTCTATTATAGCATTGAAAACCTTTTAAGTATTGATAAATTCTTTAATATTATTCTCAAGATCAGAGGTGTTCCTATTATTATTATAAGAAGGATTACCATAGGAATTGCCATAATTATTAGAGGAATTACTAGGAAAAGGCCTAGGATTATAATTACCTCTATAAGCATTGTTATTGAAATTGTTTCGCGAAATAAAGTTCACATCTATGGCATCACTATTTTGCTCAATCAAAGTAGTCAAAGGCATATCATTAAAATCAATAGGAGCATTTTTATTAGCAACCAATTTCATAAGAGCATCAACTTTTTCACTCAAAGAAGAAATTTCTTCAACCGAATTAACTATTTTACTAGTAGGAGCTCTTTCGGTATGCCATTGTGAATAATTTGCCATAATGTTATCAAGCAATTTAGTAGCTTCCCCCAAAGTAATTTTCATAAAAGTACCCCCCACGGCGGAATCTAAAAGATTACGCGAAACAAAATTCAATCCCGCATAAAAAATTTGTATGATCATCCAAAGATTTAACCCATGAGTTGGGCAATTCCTTAGCGTCATTTTCATCCTTTCCCAAGATTGTGCAACATGCTCATGCTCAAGTTGCTTGAAATTCATAATCTGGGTTCTAAGGGAAATAATTTTTGCGGGCGGAAAATACTTAGTGATAAAAGCATATTTGCACTTATTCCAAGAATCAATACTATTGCGAGGCAAAGAAGAAAACCAAATTTTTGCGTGATCTCGAAAAGAAAACGGAAATAATTTCAACTTCACAATATCATTGTCCACATCTTTTTTCTTTTGCATATCGCATAAATCCATGAATGTGTTAAGATGGGACGCGGCATCCTCATTAGGAGTACCAAAAAATTGATCTTTCATAACAAGATTCAACAAAGCGGCATGAATATCACAAGACTCCGCGCTAGTGGCGGGAGGAGCAATCGGAGTGCTAATAAAATCATTGTTGTTGGTATTTGAGAAATCACACAACTTGGTGTTCTCTTGAGTCATTGTGACTACGCAACAAGATTGCGCTCAAAAACAGATCTGACGAGAAAACGGCGAACGAAAAAGAGGGCGAATAAAATGGAAAAAAATTCTGAAGTGGGGGAGAGGAAAATGAGAGGCAAATGGCAAATAATGTAAATTGCAAGGAGATGAGATTTGTGATTAGGAACCTTGTTGATGTTAATGATGTCTCCCCGGCAACTGCGCTAGAAATTCCTTTTGATGTTTGCTTGAACTACGTTGGTATTTCCCCAAAGAGGAAGGGACGATGCTGCATAGTAACGGTAGGTATTTCCCTCAGTGATGAGACCAAGGTTATCAAACCAGTAGGAGAACCACGCAACACCACGTAAACAGCTCCTGCACACAAAGAACAAATACTTGCAACCCGACGTAAGAGAGGGGTTGTCAATCCCTCACGGGTAAAAGGATAGGTAAAATTGTAGTAGATTGGATAAATAGATCTCGCGGAACGCGAGATAAAATAAATAAGTAAAAATTGCAGCAAGGTATTTTTGTATTTTTGGATTAATTGATCTGAAAATAAAAGCAAATAAAAATCGATCGCGAAGGCAAATATATTAAAGAAGAGACTCGGGGGCAGTTGGTTTCACTAGTGGCTTCTCTCGAGAAAAATAGCAAACGGTGGGTAAACAAATTACTGTTGGGCAATTGATAGAACTTCAAATAATCATGAAGATATCCAAGCAATGATCATTATATAGGCATCACGTCCAAGATTAGTAGACCGACTCCTGCCTGCATCTACTACTATTACTCCACACATCGACCGCTATCCAGCATTCATCTAGTGTATTAAGTTCATGGAAAAACGGAGTAATGCAATAAGAACGATGACATGATGTAGACAAGATCTATTTATGTAGAAATAGACCCCATCTTGTTATCCTTAATAGCAACTATACATACTTGTCGTTTCCCCTTCTGTCACTGGGATCAAGCACCGTAAGATCGAACCCATCACAAAGCACCTCTTCCCATTGCAAGATAAATAGATCAAGTTGGCCAAACAAAACCCAAATATCGGAGAAGAAATACGAAGCTATAAGCAATCATGCATATAAGAGATCAAAGAAGACTCAAATAACTTTCATGGATAAAAACATATATCTGATCATAAACTCAAAGTTCATCGGATCCCAACAAACACACCGCAAAAAGAGTTACATCAAATAGATCTCCAAGAGACCATTGTATTGAGAATCAAACGAGAGA
The DNA here is from genome assembly GCA_011799875.1 of Thinopyrum elongatum. Classification (NCBI taxonomy): domain Eukaryota; kingdom Viridiplantae; phylum Streptophyta; class Magnoliopsida; order Poales; family Poaceae; genus Thinopyrum; species Thinopyrum elongatum. Next base: position 681,905,610 of record CM022303.1, on the reverse strand, counting down.
GAGAAAGCCATCTAGCTACTAATTACGGACCCGTAGGTCTACAATGAACTACTCACGCATCATCGGAGAGGCACCAATGAGGATGATGAACCGCTCCATGATGGTGTCTAGATTGGATCTGTGGTTTCTGGAACTTGCGGTGGCTGGAATTGATTTTCGTCGACTCCCCTAGGGTTTCTAGATTATTGGGGTATTTATAGAGCAAAGAGGCGGTGCAGGAGGTCTCCGAGATGGGCACAACACACTAGGGCGCGCCTGGGTGCCCAGGCGCGCCCTGGTGTCTTGTGCTCACCTCTGGCCCCCTCTTCGGTACTTCTTTGGCCCACTGGATGTCATCTGGTCCAAAAAAAATCTCCAAAAAGTTTTGCTGTGTTTGGACTCTGTTTGGTATTGATTTCCTGTGAAGTAAAAAACAAGCAGAAAACTGCAACTAGCACTGGGCACTATGTCAATTGGTTAGTCCCAAAAAATGATATAAAGTTGATATAAAATGATTGTAAAACATCCAAAAAATGATAATATAACTGCATGGAACAATAAAAAAGTATAGATACGTTGGAGACGTATCAGTATCTATCTAGCAGTGCATCATCGCCCGGGGCGGAACCCACGCTGCTTCTCGGCATGAATGGGACGGTGCTATCCAATGCTGGATTCGCTAGCTGCTGCCGCTGCTGAGACCCCCTTTCCTGGCTAAGTGAGTCGATCTGCTACTGCTGCCGCTGGAAAGCGAGTGCCAACTCCGCGTGCTTTGATTCTACGATGCGAAGGTGGTCTGCTTCCTGCTTCCTCTCATCCTCCTCCAGCTTCGTCTTCTGCTCCTCCTGCTGCTTCTTTCTCGCATGGCTTCTGTAGTCGGCGTTCCAGTCCGCAAACCCCTCAAACCACGGAACAACGCCTTTGCCTCGTGTTCTTCCTGGGTGTTCAGGATTCTTCAGGGCACGCGTAAGCTCGTCGTTCTCTCTGTTGGGCTCGAACACCCCCGTTCAAGCCTCTTCTATTGCAACAAGTAAATGCACATCGGCTCCTTTAAGACTTGCCCGCTCCAAAACCTCGCCTGTCTTTGGGTCCAGCTTCCCCCCATGCGCATAGAACCAAGTCCTGGACCTGGGGGGCCAGCTCAATGTAACCGGAGTGACCCCTGCATCCATCATCTCTTGCTCAGCGAGATCCCACTTAGGCCGGGCCACCTCGTAGCCACCTAGCCCCAGCTTATGGTGCCACTCCTTTTTCGCGGCATTAATCTTGTTTATTCTTGACCGTTCCTGAGCTACTTCCGATTACTTGAATTTCATGAAAGCGTCCCAGTGAGCTCTTGCCTTCTCCAGTGTTCCCTTGAATTCTGGAGTCTTCTTTCCTGCATTGACGTACGCCGCCCATATACTTTTCTTGTGGTTGTTGAATGCTATCACCATCTTCCTAAGAGCAGCGTTCTTGACTTTCTCCACATCTGCATCTATGAAATGATCTGGTAGGGTGAAATGTGACATGAGAGATTCCCAAAGCCCATCTTTTTCTCTTTGGTCGACAAAAGTAACATCTGGAAGTTCCTTTGCTGGCTTTTTCCATTCTTGAATGGAGATCGGGATTTGGTCCCTGACAATAACTCCGCATTGACGAATGAACTTGTTCACATTCTTCTTAGGTTCGCGTGGTTCGCCATTAGGTTTGATGGCATCGATGTTGTACTTTACGCCATCCTTCAACTTTTTGGCTGGGCCTCGAACTGTCCTGCTGCTTGTAGAAGATTTGCTCGATCTAGAGGGCTAAAAGAAGAAAGATCGATTCATTAATATATATATATAAATCAATTAAAACATGTGATGATCACCAGATGCCTGCTTATATAAATATACCTCGCCGGTCTTTGTTATTTCAAGAACAACATTTCCTTCGTCATCGAATGTCTGGACTTCATCTATTCGTTCGTCTTCATCAAATATCATACCCTCACCGGTAGGGTTCAGATATTGCGAGCCGTCATCTTCTTCATTCCCATCTAGGCTCGGGGAGCGTATGATGTCGAACAGGGCCTCTTCTCCATCTCTGCCGGTATTGTCCATAGCTTTTATTTAAGTAATCCAGAAGAAAGATAAAACAATTTAGTATTCAAATAAGAATGCATGCATGCAATCAATAAGGAAAATCTGAATCATAGTAGATAATATGCATCTCGAAAAATCCAGATAATTGATATGCATCATCGAATATAATCTCGAATACATCGTCTCGAATATTATCAAATAATTATAATCTCGAATACATCACTAGCTAATATAGATCGAATACTATCGAATAATCTAGTTCACTCGCGGTGGACACCCAAAGAGAAGGAACCATCATAGGATCATAGCTCGGGTGAGATCCTTGAAGAACTTGCCAGGTATTGGAGAACCTAACGTCCAACGCAACCATGTAGGGATTTAACAAAATGGCGCCATTCTAGATGTGCAGAAAATGGTCCATATTTTTCCTGATCTCATCTACCCTTCTATATGTCACGTTGTCTAGTGTCAAAGGATTCAAGAAAATGATGGCTTCATCATTAGCCGGAAGTAACAGGTGCAAGATGGTACGAAGCTCTCCAAATTGTTTTGGAACGGAGTCCCGGATAGGATAATTAGCTTTTTGGTACGAAGTTCAGCAAGAGCCTTCCGAATATCGCTATTTGGAAGGCCTTTGCTGAAATTCGTACCAAAAAGCCAAATATCCTATCAGGAACTCCGTTCCAAAACAACTTTGGAGAGCTTCGTACCATCATGCGCCTGTTACTTCCGGCTTATGATGAAGCCATGGATTTCTTCAATACTTTGACAGACAACGTGACATATAGAAGAATATATATATAGATGAGATCAGAAAAAAAATGGATCAACTTGTGCACATCCATAATGGGGGCATTCTTGATAAATCCCTTATTAAAGGACTAAGAGAATCTATTGTACTATACATACATATACTAATTAATTGCAAATACATAACAAACTTTTGCAAATACAACATTAAAATATGCAACTTTTGCAAATACTAATTGCTATACATTGGATCAAATGTCAAAATTCTAGTTACATTGGATGTCAAAATTCAAACTTCCTCTCGACATATATCAAATGTTGCTATTTGATCATATTTCCTAGATCAAACTTTGACATATGATCAAATGTTGCATATATATGTCAAAATTCAAACTTTGACATATATCAAACTTTGACATATGTCAAAATTCTTGCATCTAGTTACATTGGATCAAATGTTGCATCGTGAAATATGCAACATTCAAACTTTTTTCAATATACATCTAATCATAGTGAAAAAAATGTCAAAATTCATCTAATTAACATTTTATATCTAAAATTCATCTAACATTTCTATAACTAAAAGTATAAAAAACTAAAAAAACATTCATCTAACATTTTATCTAATTCATCTAACATTTCTATACTAAAAGTAAAAAACTAAAAAACAGAAAATAAGAAAATAAGAAAATGTGTGTGGTGTGTGTGCGTGTGTGTGTGTGTGTGCAGGCTCGATCGATGGGAGGGCGGCCATGGCGGCAGGGCGCACAAGCGGAGCGACGGCCGGCGAGGTGGAAGCGAGTCAACGGCGATGGCGACTGCGACGGCGACGGCGAGGCGACGGCGGCCAGCTCAGGAGGGGGCGCGCGCGACGGGGGTGGCAACGGGAGCGGCGCGTCGGGGGCGCGACGGCGTCGGGCCGGTGGTGCGGTCGGGGGCGCGCGATCTCCTCTGTTCGTGTGTCGAAGAGACGAAGAAGCAGAGGGAAACTGAAAAAATTTCAAGTGTGTTATATATTGCGGAGGCCTTTAGTGTCCGTTGGAGCCACCAACCGGGACTAAAGGTCATTTGGCCAGGCCAAGCGGCGGGAAGCTAGGCCTTTAGTCCCGGTTGGTGGCTCCAACCGCGACTAAAGACCCCCCCTTTAGTCGCAGTTGGAGCCACCAACCGTGACTAAAGGTTTGCTGCCAGGCAAGGGGCGCGGTGGATGTTAGTCCCACCTCGCTAGTTGAGGAGCGCCTCGACCTGTTTATAAGCCCCGGCGCGGGCACTGCATTGAGCTCCTCTCTAATGCAGGCCTTGGGCCTACCTCTGCAGCGCTGCCCTGTGGGCCTAGTGGGCCTTGCGGGCCTGTATCCTGGCCCAACTAGAGGTTGGGTTTCTAGTCATATGCCGGACGTTGTGGCCCAGTAGGCAGGCTTCTTTTATTAATTTATTTTTTATTTATTTTCTGCTTTATTTATTTTCTTTTATTTCTGAGTTGGTTTTTGCTTTATTTAGAGTTTGTTCGTGAATCTTTTTCCTTTAGTTAAAAAAAATATAAACTTTCTGTTAGTGCCAGATTTTTCAAATTTGAATAGTTTAAATTTGAATTATTTGAATTTGTGTGAATCACTAGTTGTGAATAACTTTACTTTAAAAATAGATTTTTCAGTGATTCTTTTTCTACTGTAAATATAGTTGTTTTTATCATTATATTCAATTTGGTAATACTTAGGTTTTTAAAAGATTCACGAAACCGTGATTCTTCGAAAGAGATTGTACATTTTGTACACGAAGTGCATCCAGTTTTTGCAGTAACCCTCTCAATTTTTTTGCACATGCTATTTGGTGAATGATGATACCATGCCAACTTTCACCTTTTCAGAGTTCATTTAGTGCTTTTCAATTTCAGGGTCATTTAGCTCAAAAAAACAGTAAATGCATGAAAAATAGCAAATGAAGTCAGAAAGGGCTGAAATTTGATGACGTGGCTTTGAATGGTGCATACCGAATGCACAAAAAGTCTGGAGTTGAAATAAGTTTTAAAAAATGAAATGCCTTTGTAACAGATGAGTTTTCGTCCGAACCCTGATACTTCGAAAGAGATTTTCCATTTTGTACCCGAAGTGCATCCAGTTTTTGCCGTAACCTCTCACACTTTTTTGCACATGCTATGTGGGTGAAATGATGATACCATGCCAACTTTCAACCTTTTTAGAGTTCATGTGTGGTGCTTTCAATTTCAGGGTCATTTAGCTCAAAAAAATTAGTAATGTATGAAAAATGCAAATGAAGTCAAAAAGTGTTGAAAATTGTGACGTTTGTCCGAAGCACAAAGTACACATTTCAAATGCCAAAACACATAAGAACCCATAACTATTACAAAGATTCCCTACTACGGTTTGTCCAAAGTGGGACTTTCCAGATATATATATAAGTCCGGAAACTCACTAGAGAAAAAGTGATGACAGTGAAGCCGGTCACATCCCAGAGTGATATCTTGGTGTAAAACTTTTTCTTCGCGTGTGTCCCTTTGCGCCGTAACCATGGACAATCTTTATCATTTAACTGGTGCTCGGGTCAATATTCACTTTGAAGGGAGCAATTTGATGAACTTTTCATAATCTTCTGACATGTCTGTCTTGTCATCCACTTCCACGATGTTCCTTTTCCCTGAAAAGAACTATGTGGCGCTTTGGCTCATCGTATGATGTATTCGCTCCCTTATCTTTTCTTTTTCTTGGGTTGGTAGACATGTCCTTCACATAGAACACTGCGCCACATTATTGGCTAGGACGAATGGTTCGTCTGCGTATGCAAGATTGTTGAGATCCACTGTTGTCATTCCGTATTGCGGGTGTTTCCGTTACCCCCCTCGTGTCATATGACCATTTTTACCGAAAAACAAGGGAACCTTCAAACCACGTTCATAGTCAAGTTCCCATATCTCCTCTATGTAACCATAATATGTGTCCTTTGCCCTCTTGGTAGCTGCATCAACGCGACACCACTGTTTTGGTTGGTGCTCTTGTTATCTTGGGCGATCGTGTAAAATGTATTCCCATTTATCTCGTACCCTTTGAAAGTCATTATATTCAAGATGGTAACTGGGACAGCAAGTACAGGTCATCTTCAACAGCGTCGTCAGGCATGGCACGTGTCTGCAACCCACCGCAAAAGTCCCCGTTTGTTCACGTGAAATCTAGTTGTCAGACTGCTCCGGGTGTTTGGAGCGTAGAATATTCTTGTGTCCTGATATATGGAGCCACCAAGGCGGAATTTTGTAGAACTGTGTAGTGTGCTTGAGTGAGAGAATGCCAGTCCATCATATTATTGCTTTCGGTCCTAGCGTGCCATTTCCACCCAGTTCTGCCCTTATGCCGCTATTCAGGAACACCAATCATTGATGGTCACAAACAGATGCATGTAGGTCAAATTCTTCCTGATTGTCCTCATCCCACGCACGTACACCTTTTTCATTCCACAGTTGTAAGAGTTCTTCAACTAATGGCCTTAGGTACACATCAATGTCGTTCCCGGGTTCTTGGCCTTGGTGAGCACTGGCATCATAATGTACTTCCGCTTCATGCACAACCAAGGAGGAAGGTTATACATACATAGAGTCACAGGTCAGGTGCTATGATTGCTGCTCTGCTCCCCAAAAGGATTAATGCCATCTGCGCTTAGACCAAACCATACGTTCCTTGCGTCATCTGCAAAGTCCCTCCACTCCTCTTTTTTCTCCCACTGCGACCGTCAGCAGGTACTCTCAACTTCCCTTCTTTCTATGGTCTTCTTTGTGCCCATCGCATCAACTTGGCATGCTCTTAGTTTTTGGAACAAACGTTTCAACCGTGTATTATAGGAGCATACCACTTCACCTTAGCAGGAAATCTTCTTCCTGGGGCGTTCGCCCTCAACATCACCAGGGTCATCGCGGCTGATCTTATAATTGCAACACCGCATACCGGGCAGCATTCCAATCCACGTACTCACCGCTCTAGAGGATGCAGTCATTAGGGCATGCATGTATCTTCGCACCTCTAATCCTAGAGGGCAGACAGCCTTCTTTGCTTCGTACGTACTGTTGGGCAATTCGTTATCCTTTGGAAGCATCTTATATAACATTATCATCAACTTTACAAATCCCTTGTCAGATACACCATTCTTTGCCTTCCATTGCAGCAATTCCACTATGGTGCCCAGCTTTTTCTTGTTAGCTTCGCAATTTGGGTACAACGATTTCTTTGATTCTCTGACATGCGCTGCAACTTCAGCCTCTCCTTTTCGCTTGCGCAGTTTCTCTTTGCATCGGCAATGGCCCGACCAAGATCATCACGGGCTCATCTGATGCCTCTTCTTCAGCTTCTTCCTGCATTGCCGGCTCAGCTTTTCCTCCATTGTTGTACCATTGTATTAGGGAACCCATGGCCAGGATAGCTGTCGTCGTCTCTTCTTCTTCTTCATTGTCTCCTCATAACCCCTCTTTCTCCGTGCTTGGTCCAAACATTATAGTGGGGCATGAACCGGACTCAAATAGGTGGACGTGAATGGTTTCGTGACTTAGAGTAATTCTGATCATTCTTACAGCCAGCACATGGACAAGACATAAAACCATCCGCCCGCTTGTTTACCCAGCCGGAAGCAGAAAAGTACGCACCCATTAACGAACTAGGAGAGCATCGGTCATCGTACATCCATTGCCGGCTCATCTTCATTACACAGCACTGAAAATACCAAATTAATACAAGTTCATACACACTTATTCTCATAAAACAACATACAACTCTCTAGCAAAGCATTTAATGCAACAACAAATGCGATAAGATCGCAACTAAGGTAACAATTGATCCAACAGCATAATGATACCAGCCTCACTATCAAGGCATATTTTCTATTCTTTCTAATCTTCAGCGCATTTTCTCCATCTTGATCTGTGATCATCACGACATCAGCAACATACACCTCCAGTTTCATCTTCTCTTCTTCAATTCTTTTCAATTTTTCTTTCAAATACTCATTTTCTTTTTCAACTAAATTTAACCTCTCGACAGAGGGTCAGTTGGAATTTTCGGTTCACATACCTCCTAGATAAAAATATATATGTAAACTTGATGGGCATAATTTGTCATAAACACAAATGCAACAAATAGTTTAAAAGAGAATATACCACATCCGAATCATAAACCGGACGAGTGCCGACAGGGACGGATATCAAAACCATGCCACTATGTATAACAAACAACGTACGGGTAAGAAAATTATACAAGTAATTGTATATCTAATCACAACACATGTTTTTTTTATATAAAAAAGATAAGAACAAGAGGCTCACCAAGGTGGTGCCCGCGACGGGACGGTGTGGGCGATCGACGGTGGTCGTTGGGACAGGGACGGAAGGCACTAAGTAACCAAACCTATATATGCAAACTAAGTGTTAATTTGAGCTCAAATTGCTGTAATCAAATAACTACACATGCATATAATTACTCCCAAACTAAAACCACAAAATCACTATACTTTAGAGCATTGCAAGACCTAATCTAGCAATGAGAGATGAAAGGACAAAGTTGCAACCTGTGTATCACTTGGATGGATGGGGGCCTTCAAATCTTGACAAATTTTGCAAAAATGAAGGATAGCTCGAGAAATGGGGAAGAACAGAGGAGAGGAAGGAATGAAAGGGGAAAACAGAGAGAATGGGCTCGGCTCGACGAAGGGTTTATATAGAAGCATCTTTAGTCCCGGTTGGTTTAACAAACCGGGACTAAAGGTGCATCTCTAGTCCCGGTCCGTGCCACAACCGGGACTAAAGGGTTTGGTGGGGCCCCAGCCTGACACCAGCCGGCCACCACCTCTTTAGTCCCGGTTCGTGGCGCTTCTGACATGTCTGTCTTGTCATCCACTTCCACATGTTCCTTTTCCCTGCAAGAACTATGTTGCGCTTGTGGCTCATGTATGATGTATTCGCTGAGGGGTAAGGGTGGGGTTGAGTGGTTATTGAGGGGAGGGTGTAGTGGGTAGGATAGGGGAGCGGTGTGGAGGGTCAGGGGGAGAGAGGAAAGGGGGTGGCAGTGGGTGGGGGGTGGGATGGGTGAGGAGGGGTGGTGGGAAGGTGGGATGGGGCGGGGGGGAGAACGGGGCGGGAGTAGGGGTGGATGAAGTGGTTAGCGGGAGGAATAGGTAGGTGTAGGAGGAGGTAAAATGTGTAATAGGAAGGGGGGGAGAGCGAGAATTGGAGTGTTGGGGTGGAATTTGATGGGGCGGAGGAGAAAAGTAGCGGGTAGCAGAGGGTGGGGGGGAAGTGTAGAGAGAGGTGAGAATGGGAAGATGTGTGGGGGAGTGGGGGGTCGGTGGGGGGAGGGAAGGGAGGATGCGAACAATAGGGGGGGAGTTGAGGGGGATGCTAGTGGGGGAGGACGGGACGGAGTGGTTTGTCTGCGTTTTTTGACTGATGAAAGGGTGTTGCGGTGGCTAAGTGTGTATAGGTGTTGGGGGTTAGGGGAGGTGTGATGGGTAGGTTTAGGATGTATCGGAGGTGTGTGGTGGGTGGGAAAAGAGTGGGAGTGTGAAGGTATGGGAGGTGGGGGGAGATGGAGGAGTGGGGGGTTGAGAGGGTAGTGGCGGGTGGGTATAGGTTTGGAATTAGAGGGGGGATGCGAGGGGAGGTGAGAAATGGTTAGGGGGTGGAAAGCAGGGGAGCGGGAGGGAGGGGACAGGGGGGTGAGAGGTGGGCGGAGGAGTGGGTGGAATGAGGGTTGGGTCGGGAAGTTTTGGATGAGAAGATAGCGGAGATGGGGGAAGATATGAGAGATGTAGGCGGTGGGGGTGACGAGTTGTTATGTTGGGGGGTGCGGCGGTGGGGGGAATGGAGGAGTAGGCAAAGTGTTTGATTATGGGAAGAATGGGTGCGAGAAGAATAGGTGTAGAAAGGGTGAGATGTTCTGGTGAGGATGTGGGGGGGGAGGGATGGTGGGATATAAGTGTGGTTAGGGGGGAGGAGGGGGGAGCGGGTGGGGGTGGTGGGGGGTGGAGGGGTATGGTGGGGTAGGAGACCTAGGAGGAGAAATGGGATTGGTGGGGGGAGTGGATGTATAAGGCGATTGGAGGTTGAAGAGATGGGGAGGGTAAGTGGAGGGAGGGTAGAGTTGGTGGGGGGGGTAATAGGACTTGAGTGGTGTAGTTGTGAGGGGGTTGGAAGCTTGGTCAGGGAGGGATCTGTGGGTGGGGGATTCGTGCAGGGGAGGGAGTTTAATGTTAGTGGAATGACGGTTTAGGTTGGGAGCGTGATGAAGAGGGGAGAAAATGGGGGTTTAAGCTTTGAAGTGGGTGTGGGGGGTCCGGGGTTGTGGGGGGGTGGTAGGATAAAGTGTCTATATTTTGTTTCGTGGGTGGGGCAGTATATGGTGGGGAATTGCGAAGTAGGTGGTAAATGGAAGGAAGGAGACTAAGAGGTGGCAAAAAGAGGGGGATAGTGGGGGACAGGGAGAGGGGGTGGGGATTGGGAGAATGTTGGTGGGCAAGGAAGGAGTGAAAGCGGGAGGAGGGGAGGAGGATATGGGGAGGAGGTAAGTTATGATGGATAAACAAGGGATGGGTGGGGTGCGTGAGGTGGATTTACTAGAGATGATGTTAAGAGTAAGGGAGTAGGAGGGGAGGGGAGGGTGCGGGGTGAGGGGTATGTAGTTTTGTTGGATGGGGCGCGGAGCAGAGTGTGAGGGGAAGGAGTGAACGGATAGGGAGGGTGGGAGATTGGGGGAGGGAGGAGGATGTGTGGTTAGGAAAGCGGAAAGTTCGGCGGAAATGGAGAGGGTGCGGGGGGTTGGGGTGTGGAACGGTTGGCTAACATAGGTGAAGTAGGGGGCGAAGATTGGGGAGGGGTGTAAGGGAGAGAAAGAGAGTTGTGGTGGGGTGTGCATCTCGGGGGGGGTGTGGAGGGGGAAGTAAAAAGTGGGTGAAGGGGTTCAGGGGGAAAGAAGGAGGGCGGGCGAAGAAAATAATGAGGAGAAGGGGGGGGGGGGGGGGAGGTGGGTGGCATGGGGGGGAGGAGAGGGACGATAGGGTGTGGGATGGTGGGGGGGAGTGGGGGTGGAGGAGGCTTTCTTCTCGTTTTAAGAAGTTGGATCCCTCTCGTGTCTTTTCTTTCTTGGTTGGTAGACATGTCCTTCACAAGAAAAACCTGCGCCACATTATTGGCTAGGACGAATGTTCGTCTGCGTATGCAAGATTGTTGAGATCCACTGTTGTCATTCCGTATTGCGGGTGTTCCGTTACCCCACCTCGTGTCATATTGACCCATTTTACCGAAACAAGGGACCTTCAAACCACGTTCATAGTCAAGTTCCCATATCTCCTCTATGTAACCATAATATTGTGTCCTTTGCCTCTTGTTAGCTGCATCAAGCGGCACCACTGTTTTGGTTGGTGCTCTTGTTATCTTGGGCGATCGTGTAAAATGTATTCCCATTTATCTCGTACTTTGAAAGCATTATATTCGAAGATGGTAACTGGGACAGACAGTACAGGTCATCTTCAACAGCGTCGTCATGCATGGCACGTGTCTGCAACAACCGGCAAAAGTCCCCGTTTGTTCACGTGAATCTAGTTGTCAGACTGCTCCGGGTGTTTGGAGCGTAGAATATTCTTGTGTTCCTTTATATGGAGCCACCAAGGCGGAATTTTGTAGAACGTGTAGTGTGCTTGAGTGAGAGAATGCCAGTCCCATACATATTATTGCTTTCGGTCCTAGCTTGCATTTCCCCCCACCCACTTATGCCCTATGACAAGCCTTGCTATACATTGGATCAAATGTCAAAAATCTAGTTACATTGGATGTCAAAATTCAAACTTCCTCTCAAATGTACATCTGTCATTCTTGCATCTATGTCAAAATTCAAACTTTGACATATGATCAAATGTTGCATATTTGATCATATTGCACTAGATCAAACTTTCACATATGATCAAACTTTCACATATGATCAAATGTTGCATATGTCAAAATTCAAACTTTGACATATGATCAAACTTTGACATATGTCAAAATTCTTGCATCTAGTTACATTGGATCAAATGTTGCATCGTGAAATATGCAACATTCAAACTTTTTTCAATATACATCTAATCATCTAGTGAAAAAAATGTCAAAATTCATCTAATTAACATTTATATATCTAAAATTCATCTAACATTTCTATAACTAAAAGTATAAAAAACTAAAAAAACATTCATCTAACATTTATATATCTAATTCATCTAACATTTCTATAACTAAAAGTATAAAAACTAAAAAACAGAAAATAAGAAAATAAGAAAATGTGTGTGTGTGTGTGTGCGTGTGTGTGTGTGTGTGCAGGCTCGATCGATGGGAGGGCGGCCATGGCGGCAGGGGCTCACAGCGGAGCGACGGCCGGCGAGGTGAGGCGAGTCAACGGCGATGGCGACTGCGACGGCGACGGCGATGGCGACGGCGCACGAGCTCGAGGAGGGGGCGGCGCGCGACGGGGGTGGCAACGGGGAGCGGCGCGTCGGGGGCGGCGACGGCGTCGGGGCCGGTGGTGCGTCGGGGGCGGCAGCGATCTCCTCTGTTCGTGTGGTCGAAGAGACGAAGAAGCAGAGGGAAACTGAAAAAATTTCAAGTGGTGTATATATATGCGGAGGCCTTTAGTCCCGGTTGGAGCCACCAACCGGGACTAAAGGTCAATTTTGGCCAGGCCAAGCGGCGGGAAGCTAGGCCTTTAGTCCCGGTTGGTGGCTCCAACCGCGACTAAAGACCCCCCCTTTAGTCGCAGTTGGAGCCACCAACCGTGACTAAAGGTTGCTGCCAGGCAAGGGGCGCGGTGGATGTTTAGTCCCACCTCGCTAGTTGAGGAGCGCCTCGACCTGTTTATAAGCCCCGGCGCGGGCACTGCATTGAGCTCCTCTCTAATGCAGGCCTTCTGGGCCTACCTCTGCAGCGCTGCCCTGTGGGCCTAGTGGGCCTTGCGGGCCTGTATCCTGGCCCAACTAGAGGTTGGGTTTCTAGTCATATGCCGGACGTTGTGGCCCAGTAGGCAGGCTTCTTTTAATTAATTTATTTTTTATTTATTTTCTGCTTTATTTATTTTCTTTTATTTCTGAGTTGGTTTTTGCTTTATTTAGAGTTTGTTCGTGAATCTTTTTCCTTTAGTTAAAAAAAATATAAACTTTCTGTTAGTGCCAGTAGTTTTCAAATTTGAATAGTTTAAATTTGAATTATTTGAAATTTGTGTGAATCACTAGTTTGTGAATAACTTTACTTTAAAAATAGATTTTTCAGTGATTCTTTTTTCTACTGTTAATATTAGTGTGTTTTATCATTATATTCAATTTGGTAATACTTAGGTTATTTAAAAAAAGATTCACGAAACCGTGATTCTTCGAAAGAGATTGTACATTTTGTACACGAAGTGCATCCAGTTTTTGCAGTAACCCTCTCAATTTTTTTGCACATGCTATTTAGGTGAAATGATGATACCATGCCAACTTTCAACCTTTTCAGAGTTCATTTGTAGTGCTTTTCAATTTCAGGGTCATTTAGCTCAAAAAAATCAGTAAATGCATGAAAAATAGCAAATGAAGTCAGAAAGGGCTGAAATTTGATGACGTGGCTTTGAATGGTGCATACCGAATGCACAAAAAGTCTGGAGTTGAAATAAGTTTTAAAAAATGAAATGCCTTTGTAACAGATGAGTTTTCGTCCGAAACCCTGATACTTCGAAAGAGATTTTCCATTTTGTACACGAAGTGCATCCAGTTTTTGCCGTAACCCTCTCAACTTTTTTGCACATGCTATGTGGGTGAAATGATGATACCATGCCAACTTTCAACCTTTTTAGAGTTCATGTGTTGTGCTTTTCAATTTCAGGGTCATTTAGCTCAAAAAAAATTAGTAAATGTATGAAAAATAGCAAATGAAGTCAAAAAGTGTTGAAAATTGATGACGTTTGTCCGAAGCACAAAAGTACACATTTCAAATGCCAAAACACATAAGAACCCTAACTATTACAAAGATTCCCTACGGTTTGTCCAAAGTGGGACTTTCCAGATATATATATATAAGTCCGGAAACTCACTAGAGAAAAAGTGATGACAGTGAAGCCGGTCACATCCCAGAGTGATATCTTTGGGTGTAAAACTTTTTCTTCGCGTGTGTCCCTTTGCGCCGTAACCATGGACAATCTTTATCATTTAACTGGATGCTCGGGTCAATATTCACTTTGAAGGGAGCAATTTGATGAAACTTTTCATAATCTTCTGACATGTCTGTCTTGTCATCCACTTCCACGATGTTCCTTTTCCCTGAAAGAACTATGTGGCGCTTTGGCTCATCGTATGATGTATTCGCTCCCTTATCTTTTCTTTTTCTTGGGTTGGTAGACATGTCCTTCACATAGAAAACCTGCGCCACATTATTGGCTAGGACGAATGGTTCGTCTGCGTATGCAAGATTGTTGAGATCCACTGTTGTCATTCCGTATTGCGGGTGTTCCGTTACCCCACCTCGTGTCATATTGACCCATTTTTACCGAAACAAAGGGACCTTCAAACCACGTTCATAGTCAAGTTCCCATATCTCCTCTATGTAACCATAATATGTGTCCTTTGCCCTCTTGGTAGCTGCATCAAAGCGGACACCACTGTTTTGGTTGGTGCTCTTGTTATCTTGGGCGATCGTGTAAAATGTATTCCCATTTATCTCGTACCCTTTGAAAGTCATTATATTCGAAGATGGTAACTGGGACAGCAAGTACAGGTCATCTTCAACAGCGTCGTCATGCATGGCACGTGTCTGCAACCAACCGGCAAAAGTCCCCGTTTGTTCACGTGAAATCTAGTTGTCAGACTGCTCCGGGTGTTTGGAGCGTAGAATATTCTTGTGTTCCTTGATATATGGAGCCACCAAGGCGGAATTTTGTAGAACTGTGTAGTGTGCTTGAGTGAGAGAATGCCAGTCCATACATATTATTGCTTTCGGTCCTAGCGTGCCATTTCCACCCAGTCTGCCCTTATGCCGCTATTCAGGAACACCAATCATTGATGGTCACAAACAGCAATGCATGTAGGTCAAATTCTTCCTGATTGTCCTCATCCCACGCACGTACACCTTTTTCATTCCACAGTTGTAAGAGTTCTTCAACTAATGGCCTTAGGTACACATCAATGTCGTTCCCGGGTTGCTTAGGGCCTTGGATGAGCACTGGCATCATAATGTACTTCCGCTTCATGCACAACCAAGGAGGAAGGTTATACATACATAGAGTCACAGGTCAGGTGCTATGATTGCTGCTCTGCTCCCCAAAAGGATTAATGCCATCTGCGCTTAGACCAAACCATACGTTCCTTGCGTCATCTGCAAAGTCCCTCCACTTCCTCTTGATTTTTCTCCACTGCGACCGTCAGCAGGTACTCTCAACTTCCCGTCTTTCTTATGGTCTTCTTTGTGCCATCGCATCAACTTGGCATGCTCTTAGTTTTGGAACAAACGTTTCAACCGTGGTATTATAGGAGCATACCACTTCACCTTAGCAGGAATCTTCTTCCTGGGGCGTTCGCCCTCAACATCACCAGGGTCATCGCGGCTGATCTTATAATGCAATGCACCGCATACCGGGCATGCATTCCAATCCACGTACTCACCGCTCTAGAGGATGCAGTCATTAGGGCATGCATGTATCTTCTGCACCTCTAATCCTAGAGGGCAGACAGCCTTCTTTGCTTCGTACGTACTGTTGGGCAATTCGTTATCCTTTGGAAGCATCTTATATAACATTATCATCAACTTTACAAATCCCTTGTCAGATACACCATTCTTTGCCTTCCATTGCAGCAATTCCACTATGGTGCCCAGCTTTTTCTTGTTAGCTTCGCAATTTGGGTACAACGATTTCTTGTGATTCTCTGACATGCGCTGCAACTTCAGCCTCTCCTTTTCGCTTGCGCAGTTTCTCTTTGCATCGGCAATGGCCCGACCAAGATCATCAGCGGGCTCATCTGATGCCTCTTCTTCAGCTTCTTCCTGCATTGCCGGCTCAGCTTCTTCCTCCATTGTTGTACCATTGTATTTAGGGAACCCATGGCCAGGATAGCTGTCGTCGTCCTCTTCTTCTTCTTCATTGTCTTCCATCATAACCCCTCTTTCTCCGTGCTTGGTCCAAACATTATAGTGGGGCATGAAACCGGACTCAAATAGGTGGACGTGAATGGTTCGTGACTTAGAGTAATTCTGATCATTCTTACAGCCAGCACATGGACAAGACATAAAACCATCCGCCCGCTTGTTTACCTCAGCCGGAAGCAGAAAAGTACGCACGCCATTAACGAACTAGGGAGAGCATCGGTCATCGTACATCCATTGCCGGCTCATCTTCATTACACAGCACTGAAAATACCAAATTAATACAAGTTCATACACACTTATTCTCATAAAACAACATACAAGCTCTCTAGCTAAAGCATTTAAATGCAACAACAAATGCGATCAAGATCGCAACTAAGGTAACAATTGATCCAACAGCATAATGATACCAAGCCTCACTATCAATGGCATATTTTCTAATCTTTCTAATCTTCAAGCGCATTTTCTCCATCTTGATCTTGTGATCATCGACGACATCAGCAACATACAACTCCAGTTTCATCTTCTCTTCTTCAATTCTTTTCAATTTTTCTTTCAAATACTCATTTTCTTTTTCAACTAAATTTAACCTCTCGACAAGAGGGTCAGTTGGAATTTTCGGTTCACATACCTCCTAGATAAAAATATATATGTAAACTTGATGGGCATAATTTGTCATAAACACGAAATGCAACAAATAGTTATAAAAGAGAATATACCACATCCGAATCATAAACCGGACGAGTGCCGACAGGGACGGATATCAAAACCATGCCACTATGTATAACAAACAACGTACGGGTAAGAAAATTATACAAGTAATTGTATATCTAAATCACACAAACATGTTTTTTTTTATATAAAAAAGATAAGAACAAGAGGCTCACCAAGGTGGTGCCCGCGACGGGACGGTGTGGGCGATCGACGGTGGTCGTTGGGACAGGGACGGGAAGGCACTAAGTAAACCACACCTATATATGCAAACTAAGTGTTAATTTGAGCTCAAATTGCATGTAAATCAAATAAACTACCACATGCATATAATTACTCCCAAACTAAAACCCACAAATCACTATACTTATAGAGCATTGCAAGAGCTAATCTAGCAATGAGAGATGAAAGGACAAAGTTGCTAACCTTTGTGATCACTTGGATGGATGGGGGCCTTCAAATCTTGACAAATTTTGGCAAAAATGAAGGATGAGCTCGAGAAATGGGGAAGAACAGAGGAGAGGAAGGAATGAAAGGGGAAAACAGAGAGAAATGGGCTCGGGCTCGACGAAGGGTTTATATAGAAGCATCTTTAGTCCCGGTTGGTTATACAAACCGGGACTAAAGGTGCATCTCTAGTCCCGGTCCGTGCCACAAACCGGGACTAAAGGGTTTGGTGGGGCCCCAGCCTGACACCAGCCTGCCACCACCTCTTTAGTCCCGGTTCGTGGCACAAACCGGTACTAGAGGTTCAACACGAGCCGGGACTAATGAGTGTCGCCCGCCTATCCGTTGGAACCAGCTCTAATGGTCACATTAGTGCCGGTCCGTATTTGACCCGGGACTAATGAGGTGAACATTAGGTCGTTTTTCTACTAGTGCTAGTTCATCATGATCGGAATTACATATATAATTT
Source organism: Thinopyrum elongatum (assembly GCA_011799875.1). Taxonomy (NCBI): domain Eukaryota; kingdom Viridiplantae; phylum Streptophyta; class Magnoliopsida; order Poales; family Poaceae; genus Thinopyrum; species Thinopyrum elongatum. Next base: position 681,888,071 of record CM022303.1, on the reverse strand, counting down.
TTAGCCTCGTGAAGGAGAAAGTATCGCTCTAGCTTGGGGGAGGCTTAAGTCAATGTTATATTCATGCCCCCATCATGAGCTCTCGAGAGAAATTATCATTCAGAATTTTTTTGCTCGGCTTTCTCGTGATGATCAATCCATGCTCGATACTTCTTGAACTGGTTCTTTTATGAAGAAGACTATTGAATTCAGGTGGGATCTTTTGGAAAGAATTAAACATAACTCTGAAGATTGGGAACTCGACGAAGGTAAAGAGTCAGGTATTAAGCTTGAATTTGATTGTGTTAAATCTTTTATGAATACCGATGCTTTTCACAAGTTTAGCACTAAATATGGACTTGACTCTGAGATAGTAGCCTCTTTTGTGAATCATTTGCTACCCATGTTGATCTCCCTAAGGAGAAGTGGTTCAAATATCACCCACCTATCAAAGAAGAAATTAAAGAACCCGACATAGCTAAAGATGAAACCATCATTTACAATGTTGATCCAGTCGTGCCTACTACTTATTTTGAAAAACCACCTTTCCCTGTTATGATAAAGGAACATGCCAAGGTTTCGATTGTGGTCAATAAAAGTAATATAGATGGGCATGTAGAACCTAGTGTTGCTATGGTTAAAGATCTCTTGGTAGAAAATATTGATGCGCATGTTATTTACTTCTGTGATGAAGCTGCTAGAATTGCCAAACCCGATGAAAAAGATAAACATAGACTTGTTGTTGGCATGCCTGTTGTCTCAGTCAAAATAGGAGATCACTGTTATCATGGTTTATGTGACTTAGGTGCTAGCGTGAGTGCTATTCCTTTTACCTTATACCAAGAAATTCTGAATGACATAGCACCCGCTGAAATAGAAGATAAAGTTGTTACTATTAAACTTGCTAATAGAGACACCATCACACCACTCGGGATTTTTAGAGATGTTGAAGTCTTGTGTGGGAAAATAAAATACCCTACTGATTTTCTAGTTCTTGATTCCCCACAAGATGACTTTTGTCCCATTATCTTTGGTAGACCTTTCTTGAACATTGTCAATGCTACTATAGATTGTCTTAAACAAACTGTCGATGTTCGCTTTGGTGATGAGTCTCATGAATTTAATTTTTCCAAGTTTAATAGACAACCTCACAAGAAAGAATTACCTATTAAGGATGAAATAATTGGTCTTGCTTCTATTGCCGTGCCTCCTACTGATCCACTAGAACAATATTTGCTAGACCATGAAAATGATATGCATATGCATGAAAGAAATGATATGCATATGCATGAAAGAAATGATATAGATAAAATTTTCTTTGAACAATGACCTCTGCTTATATATAATTTGCCTATTGAAACTCTAGGAGGTCCTCCTCCACCAAAAGGTGATCCTGTGTTTGAATTGAAACAATTGCCAGACACTTTGAAATATGCTTATCTTGATGCGAAAAAGATGTATCCTGTTATTATTAGTGCTAACCTTTCAGAGCATGAAGAAGAAAGATTATTGAAAATTATGAAGAAGCACCAAGCTGCTATTGGATATACTCTTGATGATCTTAAGGGCATTAGTCCCACTCTCTGTCAGCACAAAATTAATATGGAACCTGATGCTAAACCTGTTGTTGATCATCAATGACGTTTGAATCCTAAGATGAAAGAAGTGGTAAGAACTGAAATACTAAAGCTTCTGGAAGCAGGTATAATCTATCCCATATCTGATAGTTGATGGGTGAGTCCCGTTCATTGTGTCCCTAAAAAATGAGGTATTACCGTTGTTCCAAATGATAAAAAGGAACTCATTCCACAAAGAATTGTTACTGGCTATAGAATGGTAATTGATTTTAGAAAATTAAATAAAGCAACTAGAAAAGATCATTACCCTTTGCATTTTATTGATCAAATGCTAGAAATATTATCTAAGCACACACACTTTTGTTTCCTTGATGGATATTATGGTTTTTCTCAAATACCTGTTTCACAACATGATCAAGAGAAAACCACTTTTACTTGCCCTTTTGGAACTCATGCTTATAGACGTATGCCTTTTGGTTTATGCAATGCACCTGCTACCTTTCAAAGATGTATGACTGCTATATTTTCTGGTTTTTGTGAAAATATTGTCGAGGTTTTCATGGATGATTTTTCGGTATATGGATCTCCTTTTGATGATTGCTTAAGCAACCTTGATCGAGATTTGCAGAGATGTGAGCAAACTAATCTTGTCTTGAATTGGGAGAAGTGCCACTTTATGGTTAATGAAGGTATTGTCTTGGGGCATAAAATTTCTGAACGAGGTATTGAAGTGGATAAAGCTACAGTTGATGCAATTGAGAAATTGCCATGTCCTAAAGATATCAAAGGTATTCGCAGTTTCCTCGGTCATGCTGGTTTCTATAGGAGGTTGATTAAAGATTTCTCTAAAATTTCTAGGCCTCTTACAAATCTTTTACAAAAGGATGTTCCATTTGTTTTTTATGATGATTGTGTAGAATCCTTTGAAACACTTAAGAAAGCCTTAACTTCTGCACCTATTGTTCAACCACCAGATTGGAACTTGCCTTTTGAAATTATGTGTGATGCTAGTGATTATGCTGTTGGTGCTGTTCTAGGACAAAGAGTTGATAAAAAGTTAAATGTTATTCATTATGCTAGCAAAACTCTAGACAGTGCCCAAAAAATTTATGCTACTTCTAAAAAAGAATTTTTAGCAGTTGTATTTGCTTGTGACAAATTCAGATCCTACATGGTTCCCATTGATCATGCCGCTATAAAATATCTCATGGAAAAGAAAGATGCTAAACCTACACTCATTAGGTGGGTTCTCTTGCTACAAGAGTTTGATTTACATATAACTGATAGAAAAGGAGCTGAGAATCCCGTAGCTAATAACTTGTCTAGGTTAGAAAATATTCTTGATGACCCACTACCTATTGATGATAGCTTTCCTGATGAGCAACTTGCTGCAATAAATGTTTCTCATAACACTCCTTGGTTTGCTGACTATGCTAATTATATTGTTGCTAAATATATACCACCTAGTTTCACATACCAACAAAAGAGAAAATTCTTCTATGATTTAAGACATTACTTTTGGGATGATCCACATCTTTATAAAGAAGGAGTAGATGGTATTATTAGACATTTTGTACCTGAGCATGAACAGGAACAAATCCTACGCAAATGTCACTCCAAAGCTTATGGAGGAAATCATGCGGGAGATAGAACTGCTCACAAGGTATTGCAATCTGGTTTTTATTGGCCTACTCTCTTCAAGGACTCCCGTAAGTTTGTTTTATCTTGAGATGAATGTCAATGAATTGGTAATATTGATAAGTGTCAAGAAATTCCTATGAATTTTTCACTTGTTGTTGAACCATTTGATGTTTGGGGTTTTGATTATATGGGACCTTTTCCTTCCTCTAATGGGTATACACATATTTTGGTTGCTGTTGATTACGTTACTAAGTGGGTAGAAGCTATTCCAACTAGTAGTGCTGATCATAACACTTCCATTAAAATGCTTAAAGAAGTTATTTTCCCAAGGTTTGGAGTCCCTAGATATTTAATGACTGATGGTGGTTCACACTTTATTCATGGTGCTTTCCGTAAAATGCTTGCTAAGTATGATGTTAACCATAGAATTGCATCACCATATCATCCTCAGTCTAGTGCTCAAGTTGAACTTAGCAATAGAGAAATAAAATTAATTCTACAAAAAACTGTTAATAGGTCCCGAAAGAATTGGTCTAAGAAATTGGATGATGCACTTTGGGCCTATAGAACAGCATATAAAAATCCTATGGGTATGTCTCCCTATAAAATGGTTTGTGGAAAGGCTTGTCATTTTCCTCCTGAGTTAGAACATAAAGCATATTGGGCAATTAAAGAACTCAACTATGATTTCAAACTTGCCGGTGAAAAGTGGTTATTTGACATTAGCTCATTAGATGAATGGAGAACCCAAGCTTATGAAAATGCCAAGTTATTTATAGAAAAAGTTAAAAGATGGCATGATAAAAGGATCCAAAAGTGGGAATTCAAAGTTGGAGAATATGTTCTTTTGTACAACTCCCGTTTTAGATTCTTTGCTGGAAAGGTTCTCTCTAAATGGGAAGGACCTTACGTTATCGAAGAAGTTTATCGTTCTGGAGCTATCAAAATAAATAATGCTGAAGGTACTAACCCGAAGGTTGTCGATGGGCAAAGAATTAAACACTATATCTCAGGTACGCCTATTAATGTTGAAAGCAATATTATTAAAACTATGACATCAGAGGAACACATAAAAGAAACCTTTCGGAACACTCCAGAATAACTAAAAAGGAGGAGGTACGTGATACGGTAAGTAAACGGACTCCAAAAATCCGCAAAAATATTTCGGTCAGTTTTGGAATATGACAAAAATTAGGAAAATAAGAAACAACCAGGAAGGCAACCCTGGTGGGCACAAGACACCAGGGCGTGCCTGGCTTCCCAAGCGCGCCCAGGTGGGTTTTACCCACCTCGGGTACCTTCATGGCTCCATTTTTCTCTCGTTTGCTTGTTTCCCAAGATAAAAAAAATCTTTATATACCCCCCGAACCTATTGACCACCATATCACGGAGAAATCTTCTATTCTTCTTTCTTGCTGTTTTCTAACAGATCTAGATCGCCATGGCCGGTTCGAGCTCCTCCAAGGATAAGTTCTTGGAGAACGTCATCAACCCGTATCTGCTCGAGGTGATGCAGCACCCTCAAGCCATTGAGATGCGTGAGGGGGTGCTCCACATCCGGTACGTCCAGGGCCCCAAGGGGACGGGAACCGTGCATGCTCGGCTCGAAGCTATTGAGCAGGAGGTCTTCAAGTGCAAGAGGATGGTGGAATGTGGACTCAATGCCAATCACCTCATGATCGCGGATAACACCCGTGATCTCAAGGTGGATGGCAAATCCATCAAGGACATCGTCTTCACCTTCAACGAGCAAATCAACTTTCTGCAAAGTCAAATCTATGATCTCCAAAACCAAGTCTTTTAATATGAGGCAAGGTTTAAAGGTATGAGTTTGGCTGCTAGTTGCAGGACTCGTGAGACTCGCTCCTCCTCTTATGATGGTGAGCCATTGCCACGGAAACCAGAAGATAAGATTGCTACTACCTCGTCACCACCACCACCTTCTTCACCACCAAAGGAGACTTGAGTTCATGGTATGGACACTCCCCTTGGCTTGAGCCAATCTTGGGGGAGGTGTCCCGGTATCGTATCACCACCACTATCTTTTGCTTTCATCTATTTTAGTTCGATCCTTAGTTTTCCTATGATTTAGTTGAATAAAAGTTTAGTTCGATCCTTTCTTTTCGAGTGTTTGCTTAGTGATCTATCAATCGATGTAATCATGTACGAGATATATAATAAAGAGTAGTTTGAGTTTTGTTTGTTTACTTTACCGTTCCAATAAAAAGAAAGGAAAATAAATGAAAAAGATCATATGCTAATCTTATGGTAAGTAATGACATCACATAAGGAAAAGTATAAGTGGTAAAATTTGTTGGAGATTGACAAACATAGCATTGGTCAATGACGCAATTCTTGAAAGAATTAATAAGGGAAGAGAAGATTCACATGCAAATACACTGATGTTTGCTTGAACTACTTCGGTATTTCCCCAAAGAGGAAGGGATGATGCAGCACAACAACGGGAGGTATTTCCCTCAGTGATGAGACCAAGGTTATCGAACCAGTAGGAGAACCAAGCAACACTACGTAAACAGCACCTGCACACAAAGAACAAATACTTGCAACCCGACGTGTTAAAGGGGTTGTCAATCCCTTTCGGGTAACGGCGCCAGAAATTGGCAAACGGACGTGAGAAAGCTGTAATAGATTGATAGATGCAAATAAAAGCAAATAAAATTCAGCGAGGTATTTTTGGGTTTTTGATAATATAGATCTGAAAATAAAAGATGCAAATAAATAAAAAGGCAAATAGCAATATAGATCTGAAAGTATATGATGAGAAAATAGACCCGGGGGCCGTAGATTTCACTAGTGGCTTCTCTCGAGAAAAATAGCATACGGTGGGTAAACAAATTACTGTTCGGCAATTCATAGAACTTCAAATAATTATGACGATATCCAGGCAATGATCATTATATAGGCATCACGTCCAAGAACAGCAACTAGCACTGGGCACTATGTCAATAGGTTAGTCCCAAAAAATGATATAAAGTTGCTATAAAATGATTTTAAAACATCCAAGAATGATAATATAACAGCATGGAACAATCAAAAATTATAGATACGTTGGAGACGTATCAGCATCCGCAAGCTTAATTCCTGCTCGTCCTCGAGAAGGTAAATGATAAAAACAGAATTTTTTATGTGGAATGCTACCTAACATGTTCATCACATATTATTTTCTTTGTAGCATGGACATTTGGACTTTTATATGATTCAAAGTAATAGTCTAGTTTTGACATGAAGATTTCAATACTCAAGCATATCAACAAGCAACCATGTCTTTCAAAATATCAACACTAAAGCAAGTTATCCCTAGCCCATTATGCTCAATCATTGATCCATTCATGAAACACACTCGCATATTAGCTACACCCAATGCTCAAGTACGATCATAGTGCCCCTTAGTTGGTGCTTTATAAGAGAAAATGACTCAAAATAAAATAAAAATTGCATAAAGTAAAAGAAAGGCCCTTCGCAGAGGGAAGTAGGGATTTGTAGAGGTGCCAGAGCTCAAAGCGAAAAAGTAGAGATAAAACATTTTGGGTGGCATGCTTTCCTGTCAACGAAAACGATCGAGTAGTTCCCAATACTTTCCATGCTAGATATATCATAGGCGGTTCCCAAACAGAAAATAAAGTTTACTCCTTTTTCCACCATACTTTCACTTTCCATGGCTAGCCGTATCCACAGGTGCCTTCCATACCAACACTTTCCAAGGAATTTATTATTTGACAACATAAAGTAAATTCATTTTTCATTTTTGGACTTGGCATCCCTAATACCTTTGCCGTACTCTCGTGCAATGACAAGTGAATAAACACTCATCTTGAGAATAACACATCTAGCATGGAAATATATCAGCCACCCCCTACCGTTTCATGAGCGGTACGAGCACACAAAAGAGAAATTTATTTTGAAATTAGAGATGGCACAAACAAATTTGCTTAGAACAGCATGGAAATACCGCATATAGGTAGGTATAGTGGACTCATATGGCAAAACTGGTTTAAGGATTTTGGATGCACAAGTAGTGATCATACTTAGTGCAAATGAAGGCTAGCAAAAGATTGAGAAGCATCCAACCAAGAAACGAAAAATCTCATAAGCGAGCATTAAGCATAACTAACAACGAATAATTCACCACAAGTAGGATGTAATTTCATTGCATAACTATTGACTTTCGTGCTTGCATAGGGAATCACAAACCTTAACACCAATATTCTTACTAAAGCATAATTACTCATCAATATGACTCACATATTATATCAACATATCGCAAAACTATTACAAGAAATCAAGTTTATTTTGTCCAATGATCTTCATGAAAGTTTGTTATTATATCCCTCTTGAATATCTATCACTTTGGGACTAATTTCATTTATTGCTTTTGATACCTCAAACAAATCTAAGTGAAGAACATGAGCATAAAATTTTCTTCTCTCAAAATAATTTAAGTGAAGCAAGAGAGAATTTCTAAAAAAAATCTAACTCTCAAATAAATCTAAGTGAAGCATGAGAGCATTTCTTCAAAAATACTAAAGCACACCGTGCTCAAAAAGATATAAGTGAAGCACTAGAGCAATTCCATAGCTCATAAAGATTTAAGTGAAGCATAGAGAGCAATTCTAACAAGTCATAGCATAATTTTGGCTCTCTCAAATAGGTGTGTCCAGCAAGGATTCATGAATAAAAATAAAAAGCAAAACAAGCAAAGACTCATATCATACAAGACGCCCCAAGCAAAACTCATGATATGTGACGAATAAAAATATAGTTCCAAGTAAAATACCGATGGTCGTTAGAAGAAAGAGGAGATGCCACTCGGGCATCCCCAAGTTTAGTTGCTTGCTTCTCTTTGGATAATGGCTTGGGGTGCCATGGGGCATCCCCAAGCTTAGGCTCTTCTTACTCCTTATTCTTTCATCCATCGTAATCTCACCCAAAACTTGAAAACTTCAATCACACAAAACTCAACAAAACCTTCGTGAGATCCGTTAGTATAAGAAAACCAATCTTTACTTTAAGTACTGTAGAAAACACATACAAATTTTTTTCTTGCATTATATCTACTGTATTCTAACTTTACCATGGCTTATGACCTCCAATACAAACCATAGATTCATCAAAATAAGCACACAATGAAAAGAAAACAGAATCTGTCAAAAACCAAACAGTCTGTAAAGATATGAATTATTCTCATACTTCCGTAACTCCAAAAATGCTGAAACATTTATAAAACAGAGGCAATTTGTATATAAATCTTGTGTAAAAAAATTCAGAATTTTTGGTCGCTTCTGTGAATTTTCAAAATTGTTTTACTGGACGCAAACGTTTCTGTTTTCCAACAAGATCAAATCAACTATCACCAAAGCTATCCTAAAGGCTTTACTTGGCACAAACACTAATTAAAACACAAAAAACACAATCATAACAGTAGCATAATTGTGCAAACACTCAAGAACAGAAAGAAAAATACTAAAATAAATTGTATTCATTGGTTTGCCTCCCAAAGAGCGCTATTGTTTTACGCCCTTAGCTAGGCATAATGCAAAGATCTAAGTATTGTCATCTTTAGTTTCTAATTCCTCAATCAAACACTTGGAATTCTTCAAAGATTTAGCATACAAATTTTCAATAACAATACTCCTAGGAACAAGTTTGAAGAATTCATTCTTGTACGTAGGAGCTCTTATAACTTCAACAAAATCTGGGTGAATACTAATCATCTTAAGATCTTCTTTGTTACTATCAGAAGTTGCACCCTTGTTTTTAGTGGCTTGAGTAATTTTGCCTATTTTTATGGGGGTTTTCTCAATAGTTTTGGCAGAAGCAAAAGCCGTGCTTAAATTGCTAAAAAATTCTTCCAACTTATCGATCCGAGAAGGGCTTTCTTCAATTTGTTCGTGAATTACGGTTCCCTTTTCTTTTAACAACTTAAAAACTTCTCCCATTTTTGACCCAAGTTTAGTAGAAAAATTATGCATCTTTTTATCCAAGTTTTCAAAGTGTTCTTCGGTAAGCATTTTCTTTTCGATAGCATGCAGTCTTTCCATAATGTGCTCAAGAGTCAAAGTTGTTTCGTTAATTATAAGAGGCGGTGAACCCACTAAATTTACCATAGCATTAAAAGCATCAAGAGAGGAACACATCAAGAAATTTCCACCGGTAATCATATCAATGACGAATCTATACCAAGTGGTGATGCCCACTTAAAAACTACGAAGAAGAACAACAGTAGATTGCTTATGGATAGATCTATTATGAGCATTGCAAATCCTATAGCAAGCATCTTTTAAATTCTCCCCTCCCCTTTGTTTAAAGTTAAGAACCTCGTTCTCGGGGGTGCACGCAATAGAGGAAGAACTATCCATAATGACAAAAAGTGATCAACAAGATTGCACACAAAACAGATCTGACGAGAAAACGGTGAACGAAAAAGAGGGCGAATAAAACGGCAAATTTTTGTGAACTGGGGGAGAGGAAAACGAGAGGCAAATGGCAAATAATGTAAATTGCAAGGAGATGAGATTTGTGATTAGGAACCTGGTAGATGTTGATGATGTCTCCCCGGCAACGGCGCCAGAAATTCCTTTTGATGTTTGCTTGAACTACGTCGGTATTTCCCCAAAGAGGAAGAGATGATGCAGCACAACAACGGTAGGTATTTCCCTCAGTGATGAGACCAAGGTTATCGAACCAGTAGGAGAACCAAGCAACACTACGTAAACAGCACCTGCACACAAAGAACAAATTCTTGCAACCCGACGTGTTAAAGGGGTTGTCAATCCCTTTCGGGTAACGGCGCCAGAAATTGTCAACGGGCGTGAGAAAGTTGTAATAGATTGATAGATCCAAATAAAAGCAAATAAAATTCAGCGAGGTATTTTTGGGTTTTTGATAATATAGATCTGAAAATAAAAGATGCAAATAAATAAAAAGGCAACTAGCAATATAGATCTGAAAGTATATGATGAGAAAATAGACCCGGGGGCCATAGATTTCACTAGTGGCTTCTCTCGAGAAAAATAGCATACGGTGGGTAAACAAATTACCGTTGGGCAATTTATAGAACTTCAAATAATTATGACGATATCCAGGCAATGATAATTATATAGGCATCACGTCCAAGATTAGTAGACCGACTCCTGCCTGCATCTACTACTATTACTCCACACATCGACCGCTATCCAGCATGCATCTAGTGTATTAAGTTCATGGAGAAACGGAGTAATGCAATAAGAATGATGACATGATGTAGACAAGATCTATTTATGTAGAAATAGACCCCATCTTGTAATCCTTAATAGCAATGATACATACGTGTCGGTTCCCCTTCTGTCACTGGGATCAAGCACCGTAAGATCGAACCCATCACAAAGCACCTCTTCCCATGGCAAGAAAAATCGATCTAGTTGGCCTAACTAAACCAATGATTCGAAGGAGAAATATGAGGCTATAAGTAATCATGCATATAAGAGATCAAAAGACTCAAATAACTTTCATGGATAAAAACATAGATCAGATCGTGAACTCAAAGTTCATCGGATCCCAACAAACACACCGCAAAAAGAGTTACATCAAATAGATCTCCAAGAGACCATTGTATTGAGATTCAAAAGAGAGAGAAGAAGCCATCTAGCTACTAACTACGGACCCGTAGGTCTACAATGAACTACTCACGCATCATCCGAGAGGCACCAATGAGGATGATGAATGATACGTCTCCAACATATCTATAATTTTTTATTGTTCCATACTATTATATTATCTATCTTGGATGTTTTAAATGCATTTATATGCTATTTTATATTATTTTTGGGACTAACCTATTAACCTAGAGCCCAGTCCAGTTTCTATTTTTTCCTTGTTTTTGAGTTTCGCAGAAAAGGAATATCAAACGGAGTCCAAATGAGCTGAAAATTTACGGAGATTTTTTATGGACCAGAAGAAGCCCCCGAAGCAAAAGAGTTGGGCCAGAAGAGTCCCGAGCCAACCACAAGGTTGGAGGGCGCGCCCTACTCCCCCGGGCACGTCCTCCGTCCTTGTGGTTGATTCGTGGACCTCCCTAACTTGTTCTCGACGCCAAAAATTCCAATAAATACAGAAACCCCCAGAAATAAAACTAGATCGGGAGTTCCGCCGCCACAAGCCTTTGTAGCCACCAAAAACCAATCGGGACCCTATTCCGGCACCCTGCCGGAGGGGGAAACCATCACCGGTGGCCATCTTCATCATCCCGGCGCCTTCCATGACGAGGAGGGAGTAGTTCACCCTCAGGGCTGAGGGTATGTACCAGTAGCTATGTGCTTGATCTCTCTCTCTCTCTCTCGTGTTCTTTAATTGGCACGATCTTGATGTACCGCAAGCTTTGCTATTAAAGTTGGATCTTATGATGTTTCTCCCCCTCTACCTTCTTGTAATGAATTGAGTTTTCCCTTTGAAGTTATCTTATCGGATTGAGTCTTTAAGGATTTGAGAACACTTGATGTATGTCTTGCATGTGTTTATCTGTGGTGACAATGGGATATTCACGTGATCCACTTGATGTATGTTTTGGTGATCAACTTGCGGGTTCTGTGACCTTGTGAACTTATGCATAGGGGTTGGCACACGTTTTCGTCTTGACTCTCTGGTAGAAACTTTGGGGCACTCTTTGAAGTTCTTTGTGTTGGTTTGAATAGATGAATCTGAGATTGTGTGATGCATATCGTATAATCAAACCCACGGATACTTGTGGTGACTTTGGAGTATCTAGGTGACATTAGGGTTTTGGTTGATGTGTGTCTTAAGGTGTTATTTTAGTACGAACTCTAGGGCTGTTTGTGACACTTATAGGAATAGCCATAGATCGATCAGAAAGAATAACTTTGAGGTGGTTTCGTACCCTACAATAATCTCTTCATTTGTTCTCCGCTATTAGTGACTTTGGAGTGACTCTTCGTTGCACATTGAGGGATTGTTATATGATCTAATTATGTTATCATTGTTGAGAGAACTTGCACTAGTGAAAGTATGAACCCTAGGTCTTGTTTCTAAGCATTGCAATACCGTTTGTGCTCACTTTTATTACTAGTTACCTTGCTGTTTTTATTTATTCAGATTATAAAAATATATTTCTACCATCCATATTGCACTTGTATCACCATCTCTTCGCCGAACTAGTGCACCTATACAATTTACCATTGTATTGGGTGTGTTGGGGACACAAGAGACTCTTTGTTATTTGGTTGCAGGGTTGTTTGAGAGAGACCATCTTCATCCTACACCTCCCACGGATTGATAAACCTTAGGTCATCCACTTGAGGGAAATTTGCTACTGTCCTACAAAACTCTGCACTAGGAGGCCCAACGACGTCTACAAGGAGAAAGGTTGCGTAGTAGACATCAAGCTCTTTTCTGGCACCGTTGCCGAGGAGGTGAGTGCTTGAAGGTATATCTTTAGATCATGCAATCCAATCTTTTAGTTTCTTGTTTTATCACTAGTTTAGTTTATAAAAGAAAACTAAAAAAATGGAATTGAGGTTGCCTCATATGCTTCATCTTTTTAATGTCTTTCGTGAAAATGATGGAAAGGAAAATTGTGCTCAAGTGTTTGAAGAAGAAGTTCATAAAATGTTTGGCATAAAATCTTTGAATGATGAGCATGATTTCAATGTTGTTAGTATGAATTCCTTTAATATCCATGATGCTTTTGATATGCAAAGCCACAAGCTTGGGGATGCTATGTTTGATGAAGAAGATATTTTTAGTCCCCCAAGTTTTGATGTGCAAATTTATTATGATGAAAGCATGCCTCCTATTTATGATGATTATTGTGATGACATGTATGCTATAAAGAGTAATGATAACCATGAAACTTGTCATCATGATTTTAATCAAGTATCTCATGATAGCTATTTTGTTGAATTTGCTCCTTCCACTACTATGAATGAGAAGAATTTTGCTTATGTGGAGAGTAATAAAATTTCTATGCTTGTAGATCATGAAAAGAATGCTTTATGTGATAGTTATATTGTTGAATTCATTCATGATGCTACTGAAAATTATTATGAGGGAGGAATATATGCTTATAGGAATTGCAATAATATCAAGTTTCCTCTCTATGTGATGAAAATTTTGAAGTTATGCTTGTTTTGCCTTCCTATGCAAGTTGATTCTTGTTCCCATAAATTGTTTGCTCACAAAATCCCTTTGCATAGGAAGTGGGTTAGACTTAAATGTGCTTGCCATGTGTTTCATGATGCTCCCGTTATGTTTCAATTCTTATCTTTTATGTGAGCATCATTGAAATCATCATGCCTAGCTTAAAATGCATTAAAGAAAAGCGCTTGTTGGGAGAAAACCCAATATTTACCCCTACTGTTTTTGTGTATTAACATTATTAAGATACTGTAGTAATCATGTTTTATAGCTTTTGTTTCAATAAAGTGCCATGTAAAGCCTTTGGGATAGTGTGGATGATAGTTGACTTGATTCTGTGCAAAAACAGAAACTTTTGCGTCCAGTAACAGAATTGTTAAAATTCACTGGAACGTGGAAAAACTCTGATTTGTTTTCAGAGGATTTATATACAAATTGTCTACGTTGTCCTAATTTTTCAGAATATTTGGAGTAACATAAGTATGAGCTCAATTCAGATCTTCACAGACTATTCTGTTTTTGACAGATTCTGTTTTCGATGCATAGTTTGCTTGTTTTCTAGTTTCTATGGCTTATATTGCTTAATATAAATTGTATAAATGATAGGGTACAGTAGGAATAATGTGATAAAAGTTATGAATCTTGTCTTGACAGTACCAAAGTGAATAATTTGTTTTATTATACTAAACCATCTCACGAAGTTCCATTAAGTTTTGTGTGATTGAAGTTTTCAAGTTTTGGGTGAGATATCGATATGAGGAGAATAAGGAGTGACAAGACCCTAAGCTTGGGGATTACCAAGGAACCCCAAGGAAATATTCAAGGAAGATCCAAGCAACTAAGCTTGGGCATGCCCCGGAAGGCATCCCCTCTTTTGTCTCCAACATTATCAGTAACCTCACGTGGAGCTATATTTTTATTCATCACATGATATGTGTTTTGCTTGGAGCATCATTTTTTTATTAGTATTTGCTTGCTGTTATTTAGATTAATGTTTTTCATCTTTTATTTCAATAAAAGTGTCAAGTATAGCCTTTACCATGCTTTTTTTGCATGTCTATATGTTGCTGTTTTGAAAACAGAAAGTTTTCTATTGTTGTCTGAATACTTCTGGAAATTCAGAACATGATAAAATCTTGAAATTTTTACACAATGAGTAAAAACAAATTTTATACGGTGTGTTAACTTTTCAGAATTTTTAGAGTTAGGTAAGTATGAGTACAATTGCACTTTTTACAGACTGTCCTGTTTAGACAGATTGCTGTTATGTTTGCATTGTTTGCATATGTTTACTTGTTTAATGATTCTATTTGAGGATAGGAGTATTAAATATGCAGAGGCATTTAGTATGCAATGGGAAATAATAATTTTAGTGATTTTCTACAGTAGAGAATGATAAGGTTGTGCATTGATTTATACTAACTTTTCTCACAAGTTCTTGTTGAGTTTTGTGTGCATGAAGTTTTTAAGATTTAGGGAAACCATGATATACAAGGAATTAAGGAGACACAGAAGCTCAAGCTTGGGGATGCCCAAGGCATCCCAATATAATATTTCAAGAAGTCTCAAGCATCTAAGCTTGGGGATGCCCCAGTAGGCATCCCACCTTTCTTCTTCAACAATGATCGGTTAGTATCGGTTGAGCCTAAGTTTTTGCTTCTCCACATGATATGTGCTATCCTTGGAATGTCATTTTATTTTTTGCTTGATGTTTGAATAAAGTACTTAAGATCTAAATTATTATTTTTGAGAGAGAGTCTTCACATAGCTACTTAATTATTCAACTACTCATTGATCTTCACTTATATCTTTTTGGAGTAGTTTGTCATTTACTCGCGTGCTTCACTTATATCCTATGAGTAAATGGTTGAATGAATTGAATATCATAAATCTGAAATTATATATGCTTCATATGCTTATACCATGGGGAGTAGTGACTTCACATATAAGAAGTAGAGGTGGTAAATTTATTGAAAGTTAGCAAACATTGTATTGGTCACTTGAACAATTCATGAAAGAATATTGAAGGAAGAGATATTTCACATATAAATATACTATCTTGGACATCTTCTATGATTGTGAGCCCTATTAATTATTTTCAAACTTGAGCAAATTAGTTGAAGTTGGACAAGGAAGACAACGTAATGATTTATGCTTGGGTATATTTGTATAGAAGTTATATTGTTATGGACCCTCCAACATGTGGTGCTTGCTATTTAGAGTCTTTTGCTATCCAAAATTTCTGTACTAAGCGGGAATACTGCTTGTGCATCCAAAATCCTTGAACCAAGTTTTTTCCATGAGTGTCCACCATACCTACCTATATGCGGTATTTACCTGCTGTTCCAAGTAAATTTGCATGTGCCAAACTCTAAACCTTCAAATAATAATCTGTTTTGTATGCCCGAATCACTCATGTAGCGACTAGGGGCTGTCAGTATCTTCCATGCTAGGTGGGTTATTCTCACGATGAGTGTTTATTCACTTGTCATTCACGAGAAAGTGGCTGGTAATTGGGATGCCCAGTCCTATGATCAAAATATCAAAAACAAAATCACAAATAATTTAAACAAAACTCCCCCAGGACTGTTGTTGGTATGGACGGTACCCGTTGTTTCGGACAAGCCGTGGAGTGTGATTGTTGGTGGAGGGGGAGTAAAAACTTTACCTTTCTGTTTGGGAACCGCCTATAATGTATCTAGTATGGAAGATATTGGGAACTCTTGGTTGTTATGTCGACAATGAAAGCATACCTCTCAAAATTATTTTCATCTCTATTTTAAAAGCTTCGAGCTCTGGCACCTCTGCAAATCCCTGCTTCCCTCTGCGAAGGCCCTATCTTTTACTTTTATGCAAGAGTCAGTAGTATTCCTTCTCATTCCAACCTACTCTTTAGTTGGAAAGCATCATGTGGTGGGGAAAGATCTAAGCATATATGGCCATTCAAATATATTTGATCATGAATTATTATTGTTGACAATTATCTATATGATAAATAAGTTGGGAGGCAAAACATTAAGCCCCTATCTTTATCTGTGTTTAATGGATGCTATTTGTTCTAAAAATATGCTTTGAGTGGTAGCAATCATGGAAGACTATATGATAGTTGAGTATGTGGGATTTGCTAAATCAAAGCACTTACATAGACCCTTCCTAAAAATAAGATGAATTGCAATTGTTTGATGACTGAGAACCTAGTTTGTTAGTTTTCAAGAAAGTTTATGATCTATGCTTTAACATGTGAATAGTTTGCTACTTGATCATGAGAAGTTTTATGAGATGAGCTACTGTTTATGATATATAATGATGCTAGAAGAAGTGAATGAAATTATCATTGACAAACTTGTGCACTTGCTAGCATTCCACATCAAAAATTCTGTTTTTATCATTTACCTACTCGAGGACGAGCAGGAATTAAGCTTGGGGATGCTTGATACGTCTCCAACGTATCTATAATTTTTTATTGTTCCATGCTATTATATTATCTATCTTGGATGTTTTATATGCATTTATATGCTATTTTATATGATTTTTGGGACTAACCTATTAACCTAGAGCCCAGTGCCAGTTTCTGTTTTTTCCTTGTTTTTGAGTTTCGCAGAAAAGGAATATCAAACGGAGTCCAAATGAGCTAAAAATTTACGGAGATTTTTTATGGACCAGAAGAAGCCCCCGAAGCAAAAGAGTTGGGCCAGAAGAGTCCCGAGCCAACCACAAGGTTGGAGGGCGCGCCCTACCCGCCCGGGCACGTCATCCGTCCTTGTGGTTGACTCGTGGACCCCCTGACTTGTTCTCGATGCCAAAAATTCCTATAAATACAAAAAACCCCAGAAATAAACCTAGATCGAGAGTTCCGCCGCTGCAATCCTCTGTAGCCACCAAAAACCAATCAGGACCTTGTTCCGGCACCCTGTCGGAGGGGGAAACCATCACCGGTGGCCATCTTCATCATCCCGGTGCTCTCCATGACGAGGAGGGAGTAGTTCACCCTCGGGTTTCAGGGTATGTACCAGTAGCTATGTGTTTGATGTCTCTCTCTTGTGTTCTTGAATTGGCACGATCTTGATGTACCGCGAGCTTTGCTATTATAGTTGGATCTTATGATGTTTCTCCCCCTCTACCTTCTTGTAATGAATTGAGTTTTCCCTTTGAAGTTATCTTAGCGGATTGAGTCTTTAAGGATTTGAGAACACTTGATGTATGTCTTGCATGTGTTTATCTGTGGTGACAATGGGATATTCACGTGATCCACTTGATGTATGTTTTGGTGATCAACTTGCGGGTACTGTGACCTTGTGAACTTATGCATAGGGGTTGGCACACGTTTTCATCTTGACTCTCCGGTAGAAACTTTGGGGCACTCTTTGAAGTTCTTTGTGTTGGTTTGAATATATGAATCTGAGATTGTGTGATGCATATCGTATAATGAAACCCGCGGATACTTGTGGTGACATTGGAGTATCTAGGTGACATTAGGGTTTTGGTTGATGTGTTTCTTAAAGTGTTATTTTAGTACGAACTCTAGGGCTGTTTGTGACACTTATAGGAATAGCCCAATAGATCGATCAGAAAGAATAACTTTGAGGTTGTTTCGTACCCTACAATAATCTCTTCGTTTGTTCTCCGCTATTAGTGACTTTGGAGTGACTCTTCGTTGCACATTGAGGGATTGTTATATGATCTAATTATGTTATCATTGTTGAGAGAACTTGCACTAGTTAAAGTATGAACCCTAGGCCATGTTTCTAAGCATTGCAATACCGTTTGTGCTCACTTTTATTACTAGTTACCTTGCTGTTTTTATTTATTCAGATTATAAAAATATATTTCTACCATCCATATTGCACTTGTATCACCATCTCTTCGCCGAACTAGTGCACCTATACAATTTACCATTGTATTAGTTGTGTTGGGGACACAAGAGACTCTTTGTTATTTGGTTGCAGGGTTGTTTGAGAGAGACCATCTTCATCCTATGCCTCCCACGGATTGATAAACCTTAGGTCATCCACTTGAGGGAAATTTGCTACTGTCCTACTAAACTCTGCACTTGGAGGCCCAACAACGTCTACAAGGAGAAAGGTTGCGTAGTAGACATCAATGAACCCCTCCGTGATGTTGTCTAGATTGGATTTGTGGTTTTTGGAACTTGCAGCGGCTGTAATTGATTTTCGTCTACTCCCCTAGGGTTTCTGAAATATTGGGGTATTTATAGAGCAAAGAGGCAGTGCGGGAGGTGGCCGAGGTGGGCACAACCCACCTGGGAGCGCCTGGGCCCCCAGGCGCGCCCTGGTGGGTTGTGCTCCCCTCGGAGCCCCCCTCAGGTAATTTCTTGTCCCAACTTGTGTCTTCTGGTCCAGAAAAAATCACCAAAAAGTTTTGCTGCGTTTGGACTCCGTTTGGTATTGATTTCCTGCGAAGTAAAAAACAAGCAAAAAACAGCAACTGGCAGTGGGCACTATGTCAATAGGTTTGTCACAAAAAATGATATAAAGTTGCTATAAAATGATTGTAAAACATCCAAGAATGATAATATAACAGCATGGAACAATAAAAAATTATAGATACGTTGGAGACGTATCATACACTATCTTGGACATGTTTTATAGTTGTGAGCCCCCATTAAATATTTTGTGTCAAAATAGTTGACGTTGGACAAGGAAGACAACGTAATGACTTATGTTTGTTCTTATTCACATAAAAGTTATATTGTCATAGATCCTTTAACATGTGGTGCTTGCTCGATATCTTTTCTAGCCCAAAATTCCGCAATAAGTAGAGATACTACTTGTGCATCCAAGAACCCTTAACCCAAATCTTATTTTGAGAGTCCACCATACCTACCTACGGATTGAGTAAGATCCTTCAAGTAAGTTGTCATCGATGCACTAAGGCAATGAAAGTTGCTTCTAAATGTGTTGGATCATTTAGTGTAAGAGAAAATTTAGCGTTGTACGAACTTGTGATGGCAAAGTAATAAAAGCGACGGATTGCATAATAAAGGTTGATATCATAAGGGTCAATATAACATGACGTTCTTTTGCATTAAGGGATTTGGCATACAAACAAATAAGCGCATGAAAACCTCTGCTTCCCTCTGCGAAGGGCCTATCTTTTACTTTTATGCATTTACTTTTATGAAGAGTCAAAGTTTTCTTCCCTATTCCTTTTTATTTTCTCTTTTTGCAAGCATCATGTGGTGAGGAAAGATCTAGGCACATATATCCAGTTGAATATAAGTGGGCATGAGTTATTATTGTTGACATCACCCTTGTGGTGAATACGTTGGGAGGCGAAACTATAAGCCCCTATCTTTCTATGTGTTCGGTTGAAACTTTTTGTTCATGGGTATGCTGTGAGTGTGTTAGCAATCATAGAAGATTAAATGATGGTTGAGTATGTGGACTTGCCCAAAGGCTCCGATATGTGACCCTTCCTGAAAATATGATGAATTGTGTAATACCCCCAGGGGTTAACTACAGTGACCACATGCTAATCATACCATGTCATCTTATTTTACTAAGCCAAAATGCTACTTGACTCAAATCAAAGTCAAATTCAAATTTAAAATGCAAGTCAAATAAAAACTTCTTCAAATAATTAAACAAAATAGTTCATGTTATGGCAAATAATCCCAAAGCTCTTGTAAAAATAAAATCAACATTATTAAGATTCCCAAAATGACCCTAGCAACTAAAACAGTACCTAAACAGCAAGATTTAAATCCATTTCTAGTTATGCAAAATTCAATTGAAATGATATTGCCTCCAAACTTTTTGTGGCAGTACTGTATATGACAGAGTATTTAAATTCGCGAGTGGCAAACTTTATAAAAGTCAATTACTCGCTAAATAAAATGCAAACAGAAGCTGTTAGAGAAAGTTGGAAAAAGAAAAGAGAAAATGGAAAGTGCAACTGTGCACTTAAGCCCACAGCCGCACAGTGGCCGTGGCCCAGCCCACCGCGGTCGTCCCTCACCTTCTTCCTCTCTCCTCGCGTGTCAGCACCTGCGCAACTGCCGCGCCGGCCCCCCCTCTCCTGCGTTCGACAGCAGCTCTACAGGAGCTCGCCCCAGTGGATAAGGCCGCCCCGTGCTGCCCCTCTCTCCCCTGGAACCCTACTCCCCTCGCTCACCGCTTCACCTCTATTCCCACTCGCCTGAGCGAGCTCGCCGCCGCCTCGACATTAGCACGGTCACAGTCCACCCCGAGCTACGCTAGCATGACCAGGAGATGCGCCTCGACGTCCTCGACCTCCCCGCCAACGCACGCAAGCAGAGGCCTCCCCAAGCCGTCGCCTTCGTCCATCCCCCTCGACTCTGCCCGCGGGTCACCGCCATCGATCCGCCCAACCTCGATCTCGTCCGGCTTCCCCGAGTGCAGCATCGAGCTCGCCGTGAGCTCCACTTCCCCTTCCTCCTATCCCTGTCGCCCCATTCGTCCTCTAGCCGATGACCCGCAAGCTCCCGCGTTGCCGTCCGCCATTGCAAGAGAGCTCGTCGCTACCTTGCCCTCAAGCTCCGTCTGAGGGTGCGCGCGTGCCCCTGGAGCGTTGTAAGTGCCGCCTAGCCGCCCGGTTCGCTCGACTGCAAGCCACAGCACCGCAACCGCGTGAGCCCATGCTGCCGCCGCCACTCTGCTCGCCGCCGCCACCGTTGCACGCCATCTCCGGCCACCACGAGGCCACCATCCGACGCGCCTCCTCTGCCTGAACCCGTAGAGCCTAGCCCCGCTTGCTTTCGTGACCGGAGTCGGCCTGCCGGCGATCGCCGGAGCCGCCGGAGTAGCGCCGGCGCTAGCCGCCGACGTGGCACATTAGTTAGTACTAATGACCCCCTAACCCCACTGACGCGTGCGCCATAGGCCACTAACTAGTTTAGTTAGTATTTAAATTAAACACTGCTTAATACACAGTGACACTGACAACCCGGGCCCACCGACACTGTTCACCAGCTGACCAGTCAACCGTTGACTGCTGACTCAGTAGTCAACGGGACCCACCTGTCATTCTGATGGGCTAGCTGAGTCTGAATATAAAATGATTTTGCACTGTTTTGGATAATTCGAATTTAGTAATTATATTAAATCTCAGAATATTGTTTTAATTTCAAAAATTCATAGAAAATAAACCGTAACTCGGATGAAAATAATTTATATATGAAAAATGATCAGAAAAATATGACGAATCCAAATATGCCTTCCTCATACCTGTCACATGCCTCTAGCATGATGAACAGGGAATTTTCCCCTCCGTTTCATCTGTCCGATAAACACCCGGAGCTAGGAGAACAATCCTAGATAATTTCCCGCTCCCACTAACTTGCGTAGTACTACACTAGGGCACACCTCGAGTAACGTGCTGCTATGCAATGCTTCTGTGATTGCATTTATCTGCCTTTATTTATTATTTCTTCCCCCTCTTCTCTCTCATTAGACCCCGAGGCTGATGATGAACCAATGATCATCTACCTCGTCGCAGACCCGCTGGTGTCTGCAAAGCAACCAGGCAAGCACCCCCCTTGGAGCATGCCTATATCGCCTATTCTCTTCTCCCTTGTGCTTGCATTAGAACTGCTGCTGCTACTGCTTTACCTATTCTGATGCATGACCTGATTTTGTAACCTGTTGTTGATAATTACCTGCATATCCTAAACTGCTTAGTATAGGATGGGTAGAGACCCCAGTGACCCCACTTGTCCCGACTGCCCCGCTGGATTATCAGAAGACCCGGTTAACGGGATTGAAGACCAGGCCCCGGCACCGCACATCACCCCCCTTAGTTGTACGCCACTACTAGGTTACTATTGAGTGCCGAGGTGATACCTCATCAGCACTTCTGATATTAATCTGGTAGGTTAGTTCATCGGTTATGGTTACCGAGGGTGATTCCTCCTTCACCGCTTCCGATAACGACGCTGTCGTGCACCACCTCAAGTGTGAACCCATCGAGGGTGATTCCTCCGAGTTCACCTTGACAGATACATCGATTAGGAATCCAACGAGGGTGATACCTCGGATTCCCCTGATGTTATGGACACACAGATACTTGGACTTTACAATTGTTACTTGGAAAGGCAGGTCGACCCTGAGGTGTACCCGCAAGTAATATGGAGATGGGTTGACCTGGAGGGTGCCCGAGAGATGAATACGAGGCGTGGCCGGGCATTCTTGGCCCTTGCCGCAAGTCCTCGAGACGGGGCGACGGGTTCACATCGATCGTGAGTCTCTGCTCGTTACCGCACCCCCAATGTACTAATGATTTGGATATTTGATTCGAGTGGGCCTCTGGCCCGATAGCGCTAACCATCACGCGGGAATAAATATGGGTACTCTGCATCCTGGCATCAGCCGAAAGCTCTGTCAGACGTCCATTTCAGCATTGTGGCACGGTCGGATCGTGCTGACCATCCGAGGCCGTGCTGGTATCCACCCTGCACACAATGACCCGGAGTGCACAGGGCGATGGCCCAAGACCCCTGAGTGCTTAGGATGTAGACCGGCGGGGACCTCTCTGCTAAGCTCTAGGTAGTGCTGCGGTGTGTCGTTTGGCCGAGGCCGGGCATGACCCTGAAAAGTGTGTCCGACCGGAGTTAAGCGAGCGTGGTGGGTAAGTTGGTGCACCCCTGCAGGGAAGAATTAATATATGCATAGCCGGATCCTCGGTAACGGACGCTCGGAGTTGTATCCCGATTAATACAACTAGAACTGGATACTTGTGATGAGAAAAGGATAGTATGGCTCTGGGATTGCTTTCTTGCAGGGAGTCGAGAAAGGATCTCTGGCCGAGATTGATACTCGGACATTGGGGCTCTGGGATCGCTTTCTCACAGGGAGTCGAGGAAGGATCTCAGGATGAGGTTGATGACACTACTACTACATTATACTGTGCTGATCTACTCTCTTCTATTGCTGCAAGACCGCTGAAGATGCTAGTCTTCGATAGGACTAGGCCTTCTCTCTATTCTAGCATTTATGCAGCCCAGTCCACATATACAGCCTCCCTTTGATAATGTTGCATATGTAGTGTAGATCCTTGCTTGCTGAGTACTTCGGATGAGTACTCACGGTTGCTTTTCTTTCCTTTTCCCCCATATCCTTTTGGTGCAACCAGATGATGGAGCCCCAGATACAGCTGCCCCCGCCGACGATCGCTACTACTACCCCGAGGGTGGATACTACTACGAGTTGGCCGATGACCAGGAGTAGGTTCGCAGGGTCCCAGGCAGGAGGCATGCGCCTTTCGATCGTAGCTTTTGTTTTGTCGTGCCTTGTTAAAGGCTTATCTCTCTGTCTTATGTCTGTACTCAGATATCTAACGCTTCCGCTGATGCTTGTTTGGCATCAAGCTTATGTATTTGAGCCCTCGAGGCCCTGGCTTGTAATATAATGCTTGTATGCCTTTATTTATGTTTTAGAGTTGTGTTGTGATATCTTCAAGTGAGTCCTTAGGCTTGATCGTGTGCATTTGCATGTATGATTAGTGCACGATTAAGCCGGGGGAGTCACAGGTTGGTACCAGAGCCGACTGCCTCTAGGAACCCCCCTTTCCAACTCCTTGGCCGAAGTTGAGTCTAGAAACCAAAAACTGTTTTACTAACATGGCTGTGTGGGTTGCGGGCCCACGTCGCCAATTGGGTGGTATTAGGATCTTTTATTCCTCGTCTATACTCTGGGACTCTGATCTCTCATCTATTCGGGTTAAACATTTTACTAACTTTGACATTAGGTTCTCGTACCCACTTCCTCCCGGAGAGCCCCGACATTACCGATGATCGCTTACTTCGCCAGAAGATTCTACGGATACTCCTCGATGTTTCTCGAGACCCTGTGCCCACTGCCTTGCAGTTCCTGACCACCGGTAATCCCCGTGAATAACATCCCTGCCGCTTGTACCTTCATCCCCAGTTGCTCCTGTTGTTAAAAGGTACACCTAGTACTCTCCGTTGCTCCGAGAATCCTTTGTGCCTTCGGCTTTGCAGCTTCTTTTTGCACTGAGTATAATTCACTTAACCGGGGTCCGTTCATCCTGAGTTGTTCATATGCTTTCCAAAATACTTGGAAATGCTATCTGATCTTCCGAAAATCCTTTGCAGCCTACTGCTTTTGAGATTCTTCTTACTTGCTTGCATTATGGTTAGTTCCATATGTCAAGTAATCATCGTTGATATCCCTTATCTAAATCACTCTGATCCCGTTGATTCAACATGTGAGCGAATACTCGCAATCATCAGTTGTTACCTACTAATTCAACCTTCCAGCTCAGACGTCATTTTAGACATGAGTTGGATCCCGGCCAATCATGTTGCAATTGATTGTCCCCCTAGTTCCCTTCAACTTAACCATCCTTATCGGAACGTTTGCCCCTGATCTTTCGCTTTGGAAATCATAATTCTTGTGCATCTGAACGCCGAATTATTCAGCTGTTTCTATAATCTGATGCCTTTGTATCCTTCTTCCTCTGGTTGAGTACCGATACTCACATCAGGTCCTTTGCGGACCACCTGATCTTTTGGTGGATTACTATCTGGCAGCTCCTTCGTATTTTAAATCATTGACAACTTTCCCCTGATACAAAATGTCTCGGGCGAATTGTACCATCTACTCCGTATCGCCAGCCCTTGGCTTTCGAGCGTGTATCTGTCGCTCTTGCTAGTGTGTTGTATAGCTTCGTAAAAATGTCCCGATGGGTTGAACCTATGCTTTTCCCACAGAACATGTGAACCCAAAAGTTATGCGGGTTATACTCTACTGGCGTTTCGTCAGATAAATTCTTAACCCTACAATTTCTTTGAAAGCGAGAAGTGAATGAAAGGTTATGCATTGGAGAAGTGGGAGTCGACCTTGAACCTTTGTGTTCATGCCCATGTATCCGATGTAGAACTTATCATGGAAGCTGCTCGTAAAAAATAATTATTTCCTTGGTACAAATTCATCTTGTATCTGAGAATTGATACTTTGCAATCGTGGTTCCGACCATATTTTCTTCTTGCTTCCATTTCCCGGACAAGTTAAAATACTTGTCCTCTGTAGATCATTTCACCTGTCCAGCCTCTATTCTCATCTACCATCGAGTATTACCCCTAGTATCTCGAGAATATCACAGGAACTACATAATTTCTTATGAGTTCTTCATCTACTATCATTGATCACCAATTCCAATTTTCCCGGGTTCTGAGTTGTTTGTCACTCAAGAACACCGATAAGTGAATCAATTCCGCACTCTGATTCAATAACTCTAAGTAATTGTTGCTGCTTACGAGCTTAATAATCCTTCAAGTCATTCCTAGCCTAATCGGCTATATCATTATCGTGCTAACTTTAACTGTGCTACCTCGTCCTTATGCCCGGAGCAACCTCCGACGACGCGCTAAGCTTACGTCGATCTTCCTCATCCTATCATTTCACCTCGAACAACAAGCTTGATTTCGAGCTTGTGTCACATCCGTGGTTCCAATAACCTTTCGCTTCATCGGTCCATTTTCTTAATGTCGTCGTTGATCGATTACGTCTCATGAAGCCTCTCGACAAAATGTTTCACCATCATCGTCAACCTTTTGACTTCCCTAAAGTTGTGAAATAAATTCATGGTTAGAAATACCATCCTTGCTCCTCGATGATTTGTGTTATCATTGATAACATCCCTGACTTTCTGCCCACTCATACTTGGTTATGTTTTGGTTATACGTTGAGTTCCTTGTTATACTTGAAATTGTTCCTTCGTACCTCTTGTGATCTTTAGATCCAACCCTTACTTGAAACACCATATCATTGCTGCCTCGAAGCATGACTGTGGTATGCCAAACACCAACATGAACATTGGAAGCACATTGCCAAATGTTTTTTTATCAATTATCCAAACACCGTTGTATGGGTAATATCATGAATTCCCTTGCCCCTTTATCCAAATGGTGATGTACTTGTTGATCTGACATGTATATCATGCTCTACTTTTCCTTGGGAAAAGTTACACTCCTAATTCTTGTGTATAAACACATTTTCCTTTCCATTGGTTTGTTTAACCTTTCTTATGATCTATATGATATAAGCAGAATTAATTCCCTGCTTATAAAACACCCCCATGTACAACCTTGTCAGTGAGACCCTGTTACTATTGTTGATGACGTTCCGGTAACCCCCGATGGACGAGAACTTTGCCTTACTGGTCCGCCTCGTTCTTTCGAGCAGGAAAATGGTTCTCTTCGTCCCTCGCCCTTGGTACCGATGTTGTCACCGACATAACTGGCAGGCTATCCTCTGACATGCCTTTCTACCATGACCGTGCAATACGTCAGCATCCTTCCTACTTTTGAACCACATGGTGGGCCCATAACCCATAGTTCCACAGGATCAGAACCTGACTCTCCTGTACATCCTTAACTCCGAAGTATCCTTTGCTCTTGGCCTTGTGAGTTATCACGAGCCACCCTCCGAGAGATGATCTATTCCCGATGCTCTGAACCCCTTTTCACACTCTGTTCAGATATCGATTGTTTGTCCTTTCACTTGAAACTTCCTATTGTACCTTCATACTTTGCTTTCGATGTTTTCTTAAGTTTCAACTCGAGAGATACTTCTGCCACTCCCTCAATTGTCCATCAGATAATCGACCCTACGAGGGTCAGATCTCCCGAAGTTACCCTTTACTTCCCCACATAAAGCTCGGGACGAGATTTCTTGTAGTGGAGGAGATTTGTAACACCCCCAAGGGTTAACTACAGTGACCACATGCTAATCATGCCATGTCATCTTATTTTACTAAGCCAAAATGCTACTTGACTCAAATCAAAGTCAAATTCAAATTTAAAATGCAAGTTAAATAAAAACTTCTTCAAATAATTAAACAAAATAGTTCATGTTATTGCAAATAATCCCAAAGCTGTTGTAAAAATAAAATCAACATTATTAAGATTCCCAAAATGACCCTAGCAACTAAAACAGTACCTAAACAGCAAGATTTAAATCCATTTCTATTTATGCAAAATTCAATTGAAATGATATTGCCTCCATACTTTTTGTGGCAGTACTGTATATGACAGAGTATTTAAATTCACCAGTGGCATACTTTATAAAAGTCAATTACTAGCTAAATAAAATGCAAACAGACGCTGTTAGAGAAAGTTAAAAAAGAAAAGAGAAAATGGAAAGTGCAACTGTGCACTTAAGCCCATAGCCACACAGTGGCCGTGGCCCAGCCCACTGCGGTCGTCCCTCACCTTCTTCCTCTTTCCTCGCGCGTCAGCACCTGCGCAACCGCCGCGCCGGCCCCCTCTCCTGCGTTCGACAGCAGCTCTACAGGAGCTTGCCCCGGTGGATAAGGTCGCCACGTGCTGCCCCTCTCTCCCCTGGAACCCTACTCCCCTCGCTCACCTCTTCCCCTCTGTTCCCACTCGCCTGAGCGAGCTCGCCGCCACCTCGACATTAGCACGGTCATAGACCCCCCCCCCCCGAGTTGTGCTAGCATGACCAGGAGATGCGCCTCGACGTCCTTGACCTCCCCGCCAACGCACGTGAGCAGAGGCCTCCCCAAGCCGTCGCCATCGTCCATCCCCCCTTTGAGCATGCCTATATCGCCTATTCTCTTCTCTCTTGTGCTTGCATTAGAACTGCTGCTGCTACTGCTTTACCTATTCTGATGCATGACCTGATTTTGTAACCTGCTGTTGATAATTACCTGCATATCCTAAACTGCTTAGTATAGGCTGGGTAGAGACCCCAGTGACCCCACTTGTCCTGACTGCCCCGCAGGATTATCAGAAGACTCGGTTAACGGGATTGAAGTCCAGGCCCCGGCACCGCACATCACCCCCCTTAGTTGTACGCCACTACTGGGTTACTATCGAGTGCCGAGGGTGATACCTCGTCAGCACTTCTGATGTTAATCTGGTAGGTTAGTTCATTGGTTGTGGTTTCCGAGGGTGATTCCTCCTTCACCGCTTCCAATAACGACGCTGTCATGCACCACCTCAAGTGTGAACCCATCGAGGGTGATTCCTCTGAGTTCACCTTGACGAATACATCGAGTAGGAATCCAACGAGGGTGATTCCTCGGATTCCCCTGATGTTATGGACACACGGATACTTGGACTTTACAATTGTTACTTGGAAAGGCGGGTCGACCCTGAGGGGTAAACGCGAGTGATATGGAGACGGGTTGACCTGGAAGGTGCCCGAGAGATGAATACGAGGCGTGGCCGGGCATTCTTGGCCCTTGCCGCAAGTCCTCGAGACAGGGCAACGGGGTCACATCGATCGTGAGTCTCTGCTCGTTACCGCACCCCCAATGTACTAACGATTTGGATATTTGATTCGAGTGGGCCTCTGGCCCGATAGCGCTAACCATCACGCGGGAATAAATATGGGTACTCTGCATCGTGGCATCAACCGAAAGCTCTGTCAGACGTCCAGTTCAGCATTGTGGCACGGTCGGATCGTGCAGACCATCCGAGGCGGTGCTGGTATCCACCCTGCACACAACAACCCGGAGTGCACAGGGCGATGGCCCAAGACCCCTGAGTGCTTAGGATGTAGACCGGCGGGGACCTCTCTGCTGAGCTCTAGGTAGGGCTGCGGTGTGTCGTTTGGCCGAGGCCAGGCATGACCCTGAAAAGTGTGTCCGGCCGGAGTTAAGCGAGCGTGGTGGGTAAGTTGGTGCACCCCTACAGGGAAGAATTAATCTATGCATAGCCGGATCCTCGGTAACGGACGCTCGGAGTTGTATCCCGATCGATAGAACTAGAATTGGATACTTGTGATGAGATATGGATAGTATGGCTCTGGGATTGCTTTCTCGCAGGGAGTCGAGAAAGGATCTCTGGCCGAGGTTGATACTCGGACATTAGGGCTCTGGGATCGCTTTATAGCAGGGAGTCGAGGAAGGATCTCTGGACGAGGTTGATGACACTACCACTACATTATACAGTGCTGATTTACTCTATTCTATTGCTGCAAGACCGCTAAAGATGCTAGCTAGTCTTCGATAGGACTAGGCCTTCTCTCTATTCTGGCATTTCTACAGCCCAGTCCACATATACAGCCTCCCTTTGATAATGTTGCATATGTAGTGTGGATCCTTGCTTGCTGAGCACTTCGGATGAGTACTCACGGTTGCTTTGCTTTCCTTTTCCCCCATATCCTTTTGGTGCAACCAGATGACGGAGCCCCGGATACAGCTGCCTCAGCCGATGATCGCTACTACTACCCCGAGGGTGGATACTACTACGAGTTGGCCGATGACCAGGAGTAGGTTCGTAGGGTCCCAGGCAGGAGGCCTGCGCCTTTCGATCGTAGCTTTTGTTTTCTCGCGCCTTGTTAAAGTCTTATCTCTCTGTCTTATGTCTGTACTCAGATATCTAACGCTTCCGCTGATGCTTGTTTGGCATCAAGCTTATGTATTCGAGCCCTCGAGGCCCTGGCTTTTAATATAATGATTGTATGCCTTTATTTATGTTTTAGAGTTGTGTTGTGATATCTTCAAGTGAGTCCTTAGGCTTGATCTTGTGCATTTGCGTGTATGATTAGTGCATGATTAAGCTGGGGGCGTCACAAATTGTAGTTGCAAAGTTGACTGAGAACACAGCTTGTTGGTTTTCAGTAAGGTTTATGCTTTATACTTCAATGTTGTGATGAATTGTTACTTGCTCATGAGAAGTTATATGATAAAAGTTATGTGACAAAAGTTGTTTGATAACGTTTTATGTTAAAATTCCTTGTTGTTATAATAATATGCATGATGCTTCTATGTCCGTATTTTGTTTTTATCGACACCTCTCTCTCTAAGCATGTGGACACATTTTTCGATTTTGGTTTTCGCTTGAGGACAAGCAAGGTCTAAGCTTGGGGGAGTTGATACGTCCATTTTGCATCATGTTTTCCTACTATTATTTATAATGTTTTTATGCATAATAATGCTTTTGTCAGTAATTCTAATGCCTTTTCTATCATAATATGCAAGGTTTACACAAAGAGGGAGAATACCGGCAGCTGGAATTCTGGACCTGAAAAAGCACGTCCGAGCTACATATTCTGCACAACTCCAAATAAGCTGAAACTTCACGGAGATTTTTTATGGATTATTTGAGAATTATTGGAGCAAATAACTACCAGAGGAGCCCCACCAGGTGGGCACAATCCACCTGGGTGCGCCAGGGAGCCCAGGCGCGCCCTGGTGGGTTGTGCCCTCCTCAGCCCACCTCTGGTGCCCCTCTTCTGGTATATAAGTCATTTTGACCTAGAAAAAATAAGGAGAGTACTTTCGGGATGAAGTGCCGCCGTCTCGAGGTGGAACTTGGGCAGGAGCACTTTTGCCCTCCGGCGAAGCGATTCCGCTGGGGGAACTTCCGTACCGGAGGGGGAAATCATCGTCATCGTCATCACCAACAACTCTCCCATCTTTGGGAGGGCCATCTCCATCAACATCTTCAACAACACCATCTCCTCTCAAACCCTAGTTCATCTCTTGTGTTCAATCTTTGTACTGAAACCTTAGATTGGTACTTGTGGGTGTTGATTGCATCTTGTAGTTGATTACTATATGGTTTATTTGGTGGAAGATTATATGTTCGGATCCATTATGCTATTTAATACCCCTCTGATCTTGAGCATGATTATCATTAGTGAGTAGTTACTTTTGTTCTTGAGGTCACGAGAGAAATCTTGTTGCATGTAATCATGTGAACTTGATATGTGTTCGATATTTTGATGATATGTTTGTTGTGATTCCATTAGTGGTGTCATGTGAACGTCGACTACATGGCACTTCACCATATTTGGGCCTAAGGGAATGCATTGTGGAGTAGTTATTAGATGATGGGTTGCTAGAGTGACAGAAGCTTATACCCTAGTTTATGCGCTACTTCCTAAGGGATTGATTTGGATCCAAAAGTTTGATGCTATGGTCAGATTTTATCTTAATATTTTCTCGTAGTTGCGGATGCTTGCGAGGGGGTTAATCATAAGAAGGAGGTTTGTTCAAGTAAGAACAGCACCTAAGCACCGGTCCACCCACATATCAAATTATCAAAGTAGCGAACACAAATCAAACCAACATGATGAAAGTGATATGATGAAATTCCCGTGTACCCTCAAGAATGCTTTGCTTTTCATAAGAGACTGTTTTGGCCTGTCCTTTACCACAAAAGGATTGGGATACCTTACTGCACATTATTTACCGTTACCGTTACTTGCTCGTTACAAATTATCTTGCTATCAAAACTATTTCAGTGCTTGCAGAAAATACCTTGCTGAGAACCACTTTTCATTTCCTTCTGCTCCTCGTTGGGTTCGACACTCTTACTTATCGAAAGGACTACGATTGATCCCCTATACTTGTGGGTCATCAATGAACCACTCCGTGATGGTGTCTAGATTGGATCTCGTTGTTCTGGAACTTGCGGTGGCTGGAATTGTGTTTCGTCGACTCCCCTAGGGTTTTTGGAATATTTGGGTATTTATAGGGCGAAGAGCACCTGGGCGCGCCTGGGCCCCCGGGCGCGCCCTGGTGGGTTGTGCTCCCCTCGGAGCCCCCTCTGGTACTTCTTTGGCCCAACAGGTGTCTTCTGGTCCAGAAAAATTCCCCAAAAAGTTTCACTGCGTTTGGACTCCGTTTGGTATAGATTTTCTGCGAAGTAAAAAACAGCAACTGGCACTAGGCACTATGTCAATAGGTTAGTCCCAAAAATGATATAAAGTTGATATAAAATGATTGTAAGACATCCAAGAATGATAATATAACAACATGGAACAATCAAAAATTATAGATACGTTGGAGACGTATCAACCCGCGGTACGGAATGAGAACAGTGTATCACAACAATCTTGGGTACACAGACGAACCATTCGTCCTAGCCAATGATGTGGTGCAGGTTTTCTATGTGAAGCACATGTCTACTAAGCCGAGAATAAGAAAAGATAAGGAAGCGAATACATCATACGATGGGCCAAAGCGCAACATAGTTCTTTCAGGGAAAAGAAACATCGTGGGAGTGGAGGACAAGACAGACATGTCAGAAGATTATGAAAAGTTTCATGAAATTGCTCCCTTCATAGTGAAGACTGACCCAAGCATCCTGTTAAATGATAAATATTGCCCATGGTTACGACGCAAAGGGACACGCGCGAAGAAAAAGTTTTATACCCCAAGATCCCACTCTGGGAAGTGACCGGCTTCACCGTCATCACTTTCTTCTGTAGTGAGTTTCCGGACTTACCTGGAAAGTCCCACTTCGGACAAACCGAAGGGAATCTTTGTAAGAGGTATGGTATATATGTGTTTTGGCATTTGAAATTTGAAGAAACATTATGTAGGAGTTAATCAATGCAATTATGTGCAAACAAAATATTTAACTATGTATTTTGCAAGGTTGATCATATGCGGTTAGCCACGTCATCAATTTTCAACCTTTTCTGACTTCATTTGCTATTTTTTGAAAAGCACTACAAATGAACTATGAAAAGGTTGAAACTTCACAAGGTATCATCATTTCACCCACATAGCATGTGCTAAAAAGTTGAGAGGGTTAGGCAAAAACTGGATGCACTTTGTGTGCAAACTGGATAATCTCTTTCGAAGTATCAGGGTTTCGGACGAAAACTCATCTGTTACAAATGCATTTCATTTTTATAAACTTATTTTAACTCCAGACTTTTTGTGCGTTCAATATGCACCATTCAAAGCCACGTCACTTAATTTGCTATTTTTTATGCATTTATTGATTTTTTTTTAGCTAAATGACCCTGAAATTGAAAAGCACTACAAATGAACTCTGAAAAGGTTGGAACTTGGCATGGTATCATCATTTCACCCACATAGCATGTCCCAAAAAGTTGAGAGGGTTACAGCAAAAACTAGATGCACTTCATGTACAAACAGGACAATCTCTTTCGAAGTATCAGGGTTTCGGACGAAGACTCATCTGTTACAAAGACATTTCATTTTTTAAACTTATTTTAACTCCAGACTTTTTGTGCATTCAATATGCACCATTCAGAGCCACGTCATCAATTTTCAACCCTTTCTGACTTTATTTGCTATTTTTCATGCATTAATTATTATTTTTCAGCTATAAAACTAAAAGAGCTAGACAGGATCTATTTTTGATTAAAACACCTATTTAAAATAACCAAAAAATTACCAAATTGAACATACTGATAAAACACACTAATATTAAACAGTAGGAAAAAGAATCACTCAAAAACTATTTTTAAAGTAAAGTTATTCACAAACTAGTGATTCTTAGAAATTTCAAAGAATTCAAATTTCCACTATTCAAATTTGAAAACTACTGGCAGTAACAGAAATTTTATAATTTTTGTGACCTAAAGCAAAAAGATTCACTCAAAAACTCTAAATATTTGGTTGTAAGTAGAAACAAAAGAAAAAAATAATGCAAAAAAAAAAATGGAAAAAGACACTTAGTCCCGGTTGCCACCACCAACTGGGACTAAAGTTCCTCCTCCCGCGCTGAATTTGGGCCGCCCCAAAACAGCCCTTTAGTCCCGGCCTGTGGCTGGAACCGAGACTAAAGATCCATTCTATATAACCTGATACTTAGCGTTTTCAGCTTCCACCGCCTGGAAGATCAAATCAAGAAGCAGAGACGCCGCCAGGCTGCCGCTCATCACCGTCGCGCCACTCCTTGTCGGCCCCGGCGCCTTCTCCGTCAACTCCGACCGCTCGGCAGCTCCTAAGCCTCCAACAGCCACCGTGTGCCACCCGGTGAGCTCCCCCGCGTCGATCCCCTCTCTCCCCCGTCGTTCCCGAGCTCGCCGCCGCCGGCCATGTCACCACCAGGGTCACAACCCTCGCAGCCCGCGTCCGAGCACGGCCACGAGCCGCTCCGTTCGCCCTCCCGAGCCCCGTCGCCGCTAGCCCGACCGTGCTCGAACACCGCCGCCGCTCACCGTTTGAGGAATTTTGATAGTTTGAGGAACTTTGTTGACTAGCTAGTTTGAGGAATTTGGATATGTAGATAGTTTGAGGAATTTTGACTAGCTAGTTTGAGGAATTTTGACTAGCTAGTTTGAGGAATTTTGACCAAGCATTTGAAAATTGTTAAATGTTTATAGAGAAAAATTGATCATGTATTAAACATTTGAGGAATTTTGACCAAGCATTTGAAAATTGTTAAATGTTACAGAGAAAAATGTTAAATTTGCATAGAAAAAAGTTGACCATGTATTAAAAATATTTTAATGTTGTATTTGCAAAAGTTTGTCATAACAAAAAGTTATTTATGTGCAAAACAAAAAGCTATATGAGTAGCATAATAAAATTATTTGTCATGATCAAGCATTTAAAAAATGTTAAATTTGCATAGAATTTGTTCTCGATGTCGACGATGCCCGGCCCGCATCCTCGTCATCGACAACCTGCTTGAGAGGCGCCATGTCCGGGACTGGGCTCTGCCGGGCTGGCATTGGGAGGTGCTACCTTCCGGGGCGCGCAACTTGGTGAGGAATCGGGCTCCCGTCGTCGACCCAGAGCTTCTTTGGTGGCGGTCGCGTGGGCCACTATCAGTGAGGAGGCAGCCGGCCCCGAGGAGGTGGTACGTCGGCGTGTCAGGGAGGAGGACGAGCAAGTCCGTCGCTACATGGTTGCGTTGGACGTCAGGTTCTCCAATACCTGGAAGGTTCTTTAGTGATCTCACCCGAGCTATGATCCTGTGATGGTTCCTTCTCTTTGGGTGTCCACCGCCCGTGCCTCACGAACCACAAGTCAACTGGATTATTCGATAATATTCGAGCTGTATTAGTGATGTTATATGATAATATTCGAGATGTATTAGTGATAATATTCGAGATGTATTCGAGATTATATTCGATGATGCATTAACTGGATTATTCAAGATGTATCTTGCTAGCTAAAAAATTAATCCTCCTCGCCATCCGTCGCCCCTCAGATCGAACCTCTTCGGCGACTGACTACTATGATTCAGTTTTTGCTTATTGAATGCATTCTAATTTGAATACTAAATTGTTTTATCTTTCTTCTGGATTAGTTCAGCTATGGACGCTAGCGGCAGAAACGACCATGATCAAGAGTATACCATGTTCGACATGATCCGAAACCCAGCGAATGAACCTGAAGATGACGGCTCACAATCTCTGAACAATTCCTGTGAGGGAATATTTGAGGAAGAACCAAGAGACGAAGGGCACACAAACAATGATGGCGAAGGAAATGTTCTTCAATTAACAAAGAGTGGCGAGGTATATAAAACACTATTCTGATCAGTGGATCAGAATAATATTCTGATAACTACCTGACCTGTCCCAGTGGTAGTAGTTGAACTTCCCCTAGTGCTAGGTTGAACTTCCACGAACATTGTCCAAATGAGGCTTGCGATATACCGTTGGAAAGCTATGGACACGAGTATTATGACCCAAGTTAAATTTTTGGCAAAAATCTAAGCGGTTTAAGAGCAGTTTTGAAAACCATTTTTTCTTCATACAAAAAACGTGAATCGTATTTTCGATCCCATTTCTAAACCGTTTATCGGAATGAGGCAAATAATATGGTGTTGGAAAGCTGATGTAAATGCGCTCCTTCCAAATGTAGAAAGTTTTCTCTAATTCCCTATGGGTAAAGAGTAATTTCGAAAATCATAGAATTTCACAAACCGAACAGCCGAGTTCGTATTTTTGATGTCATTTCTAAATGGCTAATCCAATTGAGGCAAATGATATGGCGTTGAAAAGATTATGAAAATGCTCTTCTTTATCATGTACAAAGTTTTTTCTAATTTTGAACGGTTTAAAAGTAATTTAGAAAACAGTCCAAGTTCGACCAAGTTCGTATTTTCGAGTTAATTTACTAACCGTATGTCGAAATGCAGCAAATAATATGGCGTTGGAAAGCTTGAAGAAATGCGAAACTTTTTGGTATTTTGAAAATGGATATAAACGTGTTTTGGTTGTAATTTTTGCAAACTTTGTTGGAATGGGGCAAATAATATACCGTTGGATAGCTATCGAAAATGCGAAACTTTTTCGTATGTAATGTTTTCTTTAATTCCCAGCCGTTTTCAAGTAATTTAGAAAATTGCGAGATCGGGATTTCTGCCTTCATCGCGAATTGAAATGCACTGCGTGAAGTACTTGAACTTTTGTGGCAGTTCTGTTTAAACTTGGCTCTATTTTTGACGTGTTGTTTCTTGCCCGTAACTCCCAAACCACTTACCGGAATTGAGCAAATGATATACCGATGGAAAGCTGTTGAAAACACACAACTTTCCCATGTTGATCAATTTTTCATACTCGCGATGGTTCAAAAGAATTTTTTGAATACATAAAACGTGTTTTAAATGGTATACATGAAAATTTTAAACCGTTCATAGAAATGTAGCACATAATATACCGTTGGAAAGCTTATGAATAGCAGCAAGTTTTTCATGTAGATAGGTGTTACAAATTCGTTGTCGTTTGAGAGAAGTTTTTAAAATGGAAAAACAACGTTGTTTTTTGCCTTCTTTTTTTCAACATGTAAATTAACGACGGATGTCTCGCACATGAGTTTTGAACTGCTAGGAGGAGCACGTGAACTTCTTGCAACAAACATTTTTAAGCTTTTTGTTTTCTATTCTTATCTAAAACACATTCTGTGTAGTAGTTGAACTTCCCGCTGTTTTCACCTTGAACTTATGTCACGTATTTTTGTTCAACCTCTGTCACAAGAATTTTTGAACTTTCTCGGGCCGAGCACTTGAACTTCTAGCAACAAAACTTTTAGCCTTTGCTTTTTCATCCTTTTTTTCATACAAAATCCACACTGTGTAGTATGTGAACTTCTGGCAGTTATCAATCTGAACTTCTCTCGGTTACGTGAAAATATCTGAGTTTTTATAGACATTGAACCACTCTACCCTTTTTATTTGAACTTCATTGTGTATTTTTAGAAATGTGATAATTGAAGGTTTTTTAGAAACATCGAACTTCTTCGTTATTTGAAATTGAACTTATTGGCTTTATTCTTTAGTAACTAAAAAATTCCGATTTTTCAAATAAATATCAAACTACTCCGCTTTTTCCAATTGAACTTCTTGATTTTATTCTCTAGTAACGTGAAAACCTGAGTTTTTTTATATACATTGAACTACTCCATTTTTTTTAAATTGAACTTCTTGGTTTTAATCTCTAGCATTGGGAAAAACCCGAGTTTTTATAAACATTAAAAAACTTCATAATTTTTTTTTATTTTGGACTTCTTGGTGTTATCCATTAGTAACGGGAAAAGTCCTAGTTATGTAATAAATATCGAACTGCTTAATTATTTAAAGTTGAACTTCTAGGTCTTATTTTTAAAAGAAGGAAAATCTATTTTTATAAACTTTTTGAACTGCTTGGTTTTTTCAATTTGACCTTCTTGATATTGTAATAAACATTGAACTTCCCCATTATTTAAATTTGAACCTCTAGGTTTTTTTGTAGAACGAGGAAATTCCATTTTCTCTATAAATTTTGATCTGCTCTTTTTTTTAATTTGGCCTTCTTGCGTTATTCTTTAGTAACGGAAAAAATCTTAATGTAGTAATAAGCATTGAACCGCTCCGCTATTTGTATTTGAACTTCTAGTTTTTTTAACGAGAATATCACCTTTTTAGGTTTTAATTTTCTTTTAGTAATGAAAAAAATCTCAATAATTTGTCGTAAACATCGAACTTCCTTCTCTTCTCTGTTCTTTCTTCGTTCTACATGATAAAATATAGTTTTTCTCATTTTTGTGTACTAAGCACACACATGCACATCACATCCACAAATTTTTTTTTGGTAGTCAAATGAAAAAGGTTACAGTCCCACATGCATAAACAGTCTAACTTCCCTGAATTTTTTAGCATAAAACATGAACTTCTCATGTACAAAATTGTTTTGTCTCTGATACTAGTGGGTGGAGCCTCACAAGTGGCGGCGCGCGTTGTTGGACAGGCGAGAGGGAGAATGGTGATGCCGGGGAAGGCCGGATTCAGTCGTCGCTGCAATCCACACACCACAGCATGGACTTCTTGGTTTTATTACTGTTAGTAGTAACGGAAAAAAATCTTAGTTTTATTTTAATAACCTTCAGACCGTTGTGTTTTTACGCCTCGGGGACGACCATGCAAACATCAGGAATTAGGAACATGTACTTTTCAGTACATCTTCTCAGAAATGCACCTTTTTACTCTATGCGAACTTCAAGTTTTTTTATACATGAACTTCATTATGAATTTTCATTTTTATTTCTGCACGTGAATTTCGTACACGGACTTTTTATCGTCTTACAATATTTTGAACTTTTTCTTTTCTTATATTTGAACTTCTTTCTCTTTCTCTTATATACAAAAAAAGAAAATAAAACCACCCTTTTTTGTCCTACGAACTTGCCGAGCTAAAAAAATTAAACTTATTCTACATTAAAAAAAATCGAACTTCTAAATTTTTGTTTCATGAATTCCTTGGTAGTAATACATGAACTTCTCGACACGACAATTTCTAAGTTGCAAAACATGCACAAAAAGAGAAGAAGGGAAGATGTAAAATGAGTGTGCAAAAACTGTAGAAATTTGGGGATAATTTGAGCATAAGAATCTGCAGCAAAAAGACAGAGCACGCTTCCAAACAATATTCTCAAATGACCTGGCCACACAGTAACTACATGCACCCAATCCTTTTTACATAAAAAATGCACTAACTAGTGGCGGACTTACATTTCTCCACCACACATTCCCTTGGTATCTTGTCTCACGTTATCCACAAAGTGCTGTTGCGTTATCTTCTCGGTGCTTTTCTTCTTCTTCCATGTACTCTCAAACAAGCAACATCTTGATTCAGAAAGCGACCGTAATGGTGGCCAATTTTCTGGAGAAGCTTCCATGCACTCTTCTTTTTGCAGTTGGACTTGCCCATCAGGAGAAGCTGACCTGCAATGGTGGCCAATTTTCTGGAGGGATTGTGGAGTTGGCCAGCGGAGCAGCCGGGGGTGCTAGAGGCAGGGGTACGTCTAGGTAGCCAAGAGTATGACCGCCAGCAACATGCAGGGTCTACAACAAGGCCGTGGGCGCTGTCTTCCATGGGATGTAGGTAGCGACAAGCAGAGCGGCATCTTTGCTAGGAACAACTTTGGATGTAGGGTCACGCACAACTCGCCACCATGGTTGCTGGAGAAGTCGCGGCGAGCTAAGGGCCTGCAGCACACGAGGTACGAATATACATGAGATATCTTTTTAACATGTTCAGTACATGGAGATCCCAGTATACATAAATCTTTTCAGGCAAATAGCAACTGGCGACATGTGGAAACAAAAACAAAGTCCCAACTGAATGCGTGCCACCCGTGGTAGCTAACAAACTAAAACTTTGAACGGAAAAAAGTTAAGAGGGAATTGGTCTCAGAAGAAGTCTCCCTTCACCAGATTCAGCACAAGTTGAACTGGATGGTGGGCAGCAGGATCTAGGCTGATGTGTTCATGCACGGCCAGCGGCTCTGTCGTTGAATGGCCCAGGGCTGCGTAGATGAACGGCTCGGGTTGCTTTGGGAGGACTGGGGCGGCTGCAGATCGGATCAGGGTGAGGGTGCTCTCCGCTACCTAGAAGAAAATGCTCTGAAGGACAAAACACACACACCAGAGGATGAACACACGCATTAGCACGTACATCTCAGTTCCTCACATTATACAAGGTTAATTCTTTTTTTAACAGCATATGAAATGAATTATCAAATCAATACTCAGAAATGGGCTCTCTTTTATGCAGATACAGACCCAATCGTCCATGTTTCTTTTTTTAACATACTAAGATGAACAGCAGAGAAGCAGCCATACCAGCAATACTGAATTTGCAAACAATATTGGAGAAGCAACAAAGTTACCTGTAGCTTTGAACGAGTAGAGCTGATTTGGAAGCAGTGGTGCAAGCAAGAGATGACGGGAAGGTCAATCAGAGGCGCTGCAGAAGGTCACGCGTGAGGGATGCCAACGCAGGAGGTGCAGAGGCGAGAGTTGAGGAGCATGGTGTGTTTGGCTAGAGGCCCTGCCGACTGCGTAATGCCCCTGGGCGGCGGCTTCGGGGAGCAAGGGCGTTGGTGCAGGGGGCCGGCAGATCATGGGAGTAGGGCGGCAGACTCCGGGAGGAGTCAATGGTTGGGCAGGTCAATCTCGGTTTCTCCCGCAGGATCCTCACGCGGGGGCGGCGAGCGGCTCTGGCGTGCTGCAGTAGATGTCAGGAGGATCCCTTGAACTTCCTCCGGATCCGGCCTCGAACTTCTACCGGCAAAGCGTTGGCGGTGCTGCGGGAGGAGGCCGACATCGGCGTCGCGGTAGAAGGCTTGCGGCGGCGTCACGATAGGAGGCGTCGTCACGCTGGGTGGGGTGGGTGGCCGGCGGTGATTCCCGGTCGAGGGGTTTTCAGGGGCAGCGGCGCCCGGGGTTGGCGGGGCGACGACGCCTGGGGTTGGGGGCGACGCCGCCTGGGGTTGAGGGTGGCGGCGGTTGGGTGGTCCCCGACGATGGGTGGGTTCGTGGTTTCCTGGGCGGGGGCGGGGATCCAGGGGAGAGAGAGGTGCGGGAGGTGGGGGACGGTTGGTTGGGGCTTTCTTGCATCTTCGCGATCTGAGGAACACCTCGTCGCTCCCTGGGCGTTGGATCAGAATAACTATTATAATACCATAATCATAATAGGGTTGTCCTATATATATAGATATATATCAGATGCCTTATTTTGTTAGTTAGGATCTCCTTCTGACTCTAAAGTATGGTTGGTGTATACTCGGCCTTTCCCACTGTAGTTTGGAGCTCACCCTTTATTTATACCGACCCAATCTACAATCAACAAAATGTAATTTTATAAGAAAGAAATCAAGCAAAGCTAACTGTCAGCTATAAATAAATGCTTTTGCTTTCTATCCAGCAGCTGATGCTTATATAAGGCCTCTGGTGATCATTACACGTATTAATTGATTTATATATATATATATATATATATATATATATATATATATATATATATATATATATATATATTAACGAATCTTTCTTCGTTTAGCCCTCCGGATCGAGCAAATCTTCTACAAGCAGGGCAGTACGAGGCCCGGCCAAAAAGTTGCCCGATAGCATAAAGTACAACATCGATGAAATCAGAGCATCAGATGGCGAACCGATTGCTCCTAAAAAGAATGCGGACAAATTTATACATCAATGCAGAGTTATTATCAGGGACCAATTCTCGATCTCCCTTCCAGAATGGAATAAGCCAAAGGAAGATCGAGGAGTTAGTTTTGTCGACGAAAGAGCAAAAAATCTTCTTTGGGATACGCTCATGTCATATTTCACCGTACCAGAGCATTTCATAGATGCACAACGGGAGAAAGTTAAGAAGTGTGCTCTTAAGAAGATGGCCACACAATTCTGAAACTGGAAGAAAAGATTATGGGCCAACTACGTCGAAGCAGAAAAGAAGACTCCAGAATTCACTAGACCACTAGAGAAGGTAAAAGATCACTGGGACTTATTTGTGGAGTTCAAGGAATTGGAAGCAGCTAAAGAACGGTCGAGGAAAAACAAGATAAATGCTGAGAAAAAAAGTTTCATCATGTTCGGGGGCCAGGTGACTACAAGACTGGCCGGCCTAAGTGGGATGAATGTGAGAAAAGATGATTGATGCAGGGGTCACTCCAAAAATAATGGGTTGGCCCGACAGGTGCAGGACTTGGTTTTATGCCCATGGGGGAAAGTTGGACCCAATGACAGGGGAGATTATGGAGTAGGCAAGTCTTAAATAAGTCTCGGACGCTTTACTTATTGCAATAGAAGAGGCTCGAACGGGCTGTTCCAGCCCGAGAGAGAGAACGACGAGCTTACACGCGCCCTCAAGAATCCTGAACACCCGGGACGAACACGAGGCAAAGGCGTTGTTCCGTGGGTTGAGGGGTTTGCGGACTGGAACGACACTTATAGAAGCCATGCGAGAAAGAAGAAGCAGGATGCAGACAAGAAGAAGGAGGATGCAGACCGGCTTGAAAAGGTAGAATCAAAGAACGCATAGTTGGAACACGCTTTCTTGCGGCAGCAGGAGCAAATCGACACACTTAGCCAGCAAAGGGCGTCTCAGCGGCTGGAGCAACCAGATCCAGCATTGGATAGTACCGTCCCATCTATGCCGAAAAGCAGCGTGGGTTCCACGGGAGTCCCGGCCGATGATGCACTGCTGGCTCGCTACCCCATGGATGATATCAAAGAGTCGACAAGTTGTGAGCTACACATGAAACTGAAGAACATATCCATGAAGGTGGCGGTCGGCTTTGCTTTACCAAATCCCCCTGAAGAAACCTTCCATGGCAATCTGATTCCAGCTGGCTATGCTCGTGTCGGGGTGGATGAAGTGATGTCGGGATATGACTCACTGGAGCTTGACTTTCCTGGAGGTCAAGCGCAGGAGACACAGGGAGAAGTCATACGTGGTCTCTGCGTATGGAGAAAGGAATGCATCGTCTTTCCAAGGCCACCGACTCCTCCTCAAAGTCCGCAGCGTCAGCCGACTCCACCCCACCCCGAGAAGGAGCACAGCGCTAGTCCGCCACCGCGTCAGATGACTCCACCCCATCCCGAGACGGAGCCCAGCGCGAGTCTGCCATATCAATCTCTGGCGCGTCAGCCTTCTCCAAAGCGGAAGAGAGCACCAACGAAGAAACCCGACTCTCCTTCCAAAAAGAATTTGGCTTACGAGATGACTGACGAGGAAAACAACGCCCAAGTGGCTGCCGAAGTGAAGGCCCATTTTGCACCGAAACCTCCCC
Organism: Thinopyrum elongatum; assembly: GCA_011799875.1. Lineage (NCBI taxonomy): Eukaryota > Viridiplantae > Streptophyta > Magnoliopsida > Poales > Poaceae > Thinopyrum > Thinopyrum elongatum. The sequence goes on along the minus strand of CM022303.1, from coordinate 681,844,968 downwards.
CGCCGCCAAAGAAGAAAATACCTGAGAAAGTCGTACAACACTTTGTGGATCTTTCTAAACCGGCTGTGGAGATAAAGCAATCAGACTATGAGCGCTCTATTCGCAAGTCATATCGTGCACAAAAAGATAAGGAGTCGAGCCTTACAGGTAGTAATAAAAGCGGGAAAACTGTCCCCTGGCTAGGAGAACAGGCAGTGCAATCGATCCCCCCGCTCAAGGTGAGTAACGATTTGGCGGTAACCGACACTGCTAGAAAGATGGCTAGAGAGGTCGGTCTCACTGTTGCACAACTCCTAGACATGCAGGATATCCCCATGATGGAAGAGAAGGAACTAGCATGGAAATATGTCCCCGGGAACCCTCTGGTCAGGCCTGAGGAGGTCCCGTTTCTATCAACGCAAATGCGCAGATTGCATGACTGGTACCTGAGAGAAATAAATGCCGGGCGAGAGAGCCTCATGGTGAAAGTCAAGCCAGAGCATTACTTCCATGGAAAAGATTTATGGATTGAGTTTCCAGAAATTTTTCAGTTATTTAATCAAGACGCACTCGACAAATCTCTCGTCAATTGATATTGTCTGTAAGTGATTTCTTTCAGTAATTTAAGTCTCTAGTTGTGCTCGTTCATTGCCTGTAATTATCCTCACTATATTCTTTTGTGTGCTATTATGCAAAATGAAGATTTTTTAAATGAAAAGAGATGGAGTCTATGGCATTGGGTTCATTGACCCAAATACCATTAATGAAACTGTGTTAAAAATCAGCACAAAAGACACAGAGAATAGCTTGCTAACGTTTTTTAAGGAACTAAATACCAAACCAGAAATACTACTTCCTTACAACTTCGGGTGAGTGTTACTGTCTTGTACCATAAATTCTATTTTGCTTACTAGATGTTAAGTGTAGCTGATGAGTTATGCACATGCCCGCTTATACAAACGTGTGCGCAATTTTCACTGGATCCTGCTAATCATTAGAATTGACGAGGGAAAAATTGAAGTACCGGACTCACTACTTAGAGAACCTAAAGAATACACCAGCCTGAAGTTGATGCTCGACATGTAATTTCAATCATTATCGCACTATGTCGGCCTCTTTAGTTTATTTCCTGATATCAAGTAATTAATAACTCATTTATTCATTTTCTTTGCCAGGCAAGGTTTGAAAAAAGTTAATCAAAGAGGTTGTCGGCCCATGGGCATCAACGCTGAAATGGTAGCGACCCAGGGTAATTAAGTAGTACTAGCTATGTCCGCGCATCTCTTTAATTCTAGTTTCAATACCATTATCATGCTTGATTATTATCTGATTGAATTCTATTCTCGTAAAGTGCATGAGGCAGGCGCCGGGGACTAATTTATGTGCATACTACGTTTGCGAGAACATTCGCTTTATGACCGAAAGGAGCAAAGATGCAAGAAATCTTTGGGTACGTAAACACAACTCACAATTCTTTTTGTCATGATCTAATATATATACACACAACCAATATATTCATATTGATCTCCTTCTTTAAAGATGCAAGAGATGCGGGATCAACTCCTACCAACGGACCACATACGAGCACTTCAAGAGGAAATGACGGGATTTTTGCTTGACCAGGTCATAACTCCCGACGGAGAATACCATTTCACCTAATGCCTGCATGTAATGATCTGCAAATTATAGGAGAAATTGTATATACCAAATTGTATATATATATGTGTATGCATGGTCGTACGAGAAATTTTATGATATATGATTGGTTATACGAGAAATTCTATTATGTATGCATAACATGTACAGTATGTAATAGCGCAAAATATGTTTGAAAAGAAAAAGAATTAAATGGAAAGATAAACAATAAACCCTAAATCCCTAAACCCCTAAACCTTTAGTCCCGGTTGGTGTCACCAACCGGGACTAAAGGTCCCCGGCCCCGGCGCGCGCTGGCGGCCACATGGAATGGATTTAGTCCCGGGCAGTGGCGAACCAACTGGTCAGGCTTTAATAGGCTTGAGCCTGCCCTCCAGCGATGCAAAACAAAAATTTTATAGTTAATAGTACATGTTCCTAGTAATATTATAGCAAATTTTAACCTTGTTTGCACAAAAGAGCTGGGAGTTAGTGACTTTTTTTCACATCAATAACTTTGAGCCTGCCCTTGATTTTCTTACAAGATTCGCCACTGGTCCCGGGTCGTGGCCAACCGGGACTAAAGGGTGGGGGCCTTTAGTCCCGATTTATTTGTCCTAGTTGCTGACCCGAGACTAAAGGCCGTTACGAACCGGGACTATTGCTCGTTTCTCCACTAGTGCATGTCCCCCACTTTTCCTTTATACATCCAGTCACATGCATGTGATTGGTAGAGATGGAGTGCAGTGGCGGTGCCAGGATTCAAACCTTGTGATGTCAAGCTTTACTAATAACTTTTTACATACAATTTAAAATGAACGAGAAAGATCATCCTTTATTAGAAAAGTACAAAACATATTTATGGTAACAACTCTCCACGATCATGCATACTTTGATATGGATGCATAATAGCATCAGTACTAATAGACTGGAATACATCGGTTTCAACATAAGTAATGAGACAATGATACAAGAAATCATCACCTATTCTATTCCGCAAATCAGACTTGATATATTTCATTGCATAAAATGCTCTCTCAACTGTTGCCGTTGCAACCGGCAAAATCAATGCTAGCTTCACTAAAAGAAACACTAGAGGAAAACTAGTATACTTCTTTGTTTCAACTAGCTTTCTGCAAAGATCACTAACCCCCTTTTAAATTGGAGAGTCTTGTATCATCACCAACATTTTCAAGGAAGTTGTCAAGTTGGACGCTAAGATCTTCAATCTTGCTTTTACTTTCAAAATCATCAGGATACAAACGAGCCATTGCTAATACTTTGTCCTTATCAAAGTTAGAGACCGAGTCAGAAGGATCCAAACAAGCCATGCCAAGAAGCAATGTCGTGCTGCTCTCACTAAAGCGGTCATCAAGCTCTACACGTAATAGATCGATAACAGCATACATCACACTTTGGTAGTAATCCTTATTCGATATGCCATCAATCTGAGCTTTACGCTTTGATTTTGATCCTCGAGGAATATGCATATCATTCATATCTGGAAGTTGAATATCATGTTCGAGGCAAAAGTGAGTAACCTTTGTAAACATACCTTCCCAACCTTGGTTTCTCATTTCTTGTAGCCTTCTTTTTGTTGTACAAAGATATAACACATCATTCACAATATCATGATCCTTCCTTTGCAAAGCGAGATTCAAATCATTAGTAATCCCGAGTATAACCTTCATCAAATGCATCATGAAAACAAAGTCAAATGTCTGAATAGCATCAAGAACTCCTTTTGCTTTAATCCTATCTAGAGCTTTGCTGACATTTTGTGCATTATCATCAACAACTTCAATTACGGAGGGGAACATAACAATCATGTTCAATAGAGAATTGAAATGAGAACCCCAACGAGTATCGCCGGCTCTTTTAAACCCAAGTTCTTGATTCAAACCTCTCCCAGTTTCAAGTTCACCATTTTGTAGTGCATTATGAACTCTTTTTGCTTGCTTTTCTCTAAGCATATCCCTATTCTTAAAAGAATTTCCCACCGTGGACAGAACAACACTCATCCACTCAAAAAGCCATACCACATCTTCATGGTTTTTTGCAACTGCAACTAGTGTCAACTGAAGTTGATGAGCAAAACAGTGGATGCTGCGAGCTGACCTGGAATCTTCCATTACTAAAGTTTTCAAACCATTCAAGTGTCCTTGCATATTACTAGCTCCATCATATCCTTGGCCACGAATCCGAGAAGGACTAAGATTATGATGTTTAAGCACTGCATAGATAGCTTGCTGGAGAGAAAGAGAAGTTGTTTGAGTAACATGAGAAAGTCCAATAACACGTTCCACTGAAAACCCCCTTTTATCAACATATCTTATAGCAAGAGCCATTTGTTCCTTGTGAGATACATCACGAGATTCATCAACCAGTATAGAAAAGTATTCATCTCCAAGATCTTCTATGATTGCCTTTACTGTTTCTATAGCACAAGCTTCCACAATATCTTTCTGGATTGTAGAAGAAATCAACTTTAAATTCTTAGGAGCATTCTTCAAAGCAACAGCCGCCACATCTGGACAACGTGCAACATACAACTCATAAAAAGTTAGAAAATTACCCTTCCTCAAAGAAGTCTCACTTTCATCGTGACCTCGAAACGACAAGCCCAAAATAAGAAGCAACCTTGCAATATCTATTGATGCAATTAACCGAGTTTTGTACTCTATCTTGGATTTTTTTTGTTTGCTTGCGCACAACAGCTGCAATTGATTGATTCTGGTTCATTAGATCATCGCGTCACTTCATATTCTGATTATGAGTACTCGAAGGACCGCCAACATGAACATCCAATCTCTTTAGGTTATTCCAATTTCTCCAGCCCTTAGATGAAAATACATCTCCACCACCACGCCCTATGCTTTCATTTTGAAACAAGTAGTAGACAAGACAAAATGCTGCATCTTCCTTTATACTGTACTCCAACCAAGGCTTGTATGTCTTGAACCATTCTTTATTAAAACGACGTTGAACTCCACTGAAATCAGTTTGACGGAAAACATGTCCATCAGGTTGGCATGGGCCTCTTAGGAGGTAAGCTCTTCGCACATCATCACGAACTTTGGCAGTTTTGTATTGGGAAATTGGTTTACGGTCTGCAGGATCCGGCGGAAGATTGGATATATCAACATGTTCTTCTTCTTCTTCGGTTGAGCGTGGCCGTGCATTGCTGTTAACTAGTACCCTTTCCAAAGCAGCTCTAGCATCAATAGGTGTCTGTTCTTTCTCATTTTCTAGTGGTTGCAGTGAAGAATTTGCTACATCTGACTCAGACCGCCATTTTTTTTACGAATTTATCCATTTACTGACCCGACGACCTGACAAAAAAGTGATAGTGTCAAGAAAATGAGATCCAATTATTTCTTTTTTCTGGAAATTTTGTTTTCATCTGATTTGGATTTAACAAGATCCAATTTTCTTAATGAAGATTGAAGAGCAATCTATAACAGCTCGTAACAGATAATAATTAGAAGAGAAGAAAAATAAAACTTACAAACTGAAGGGGATTCTCGTTTTGGTGTTGGATGGGATGCCAATCACAATCAGTACAGGTATAGCGTACAGCTATACCGGATGCCGACGGACGACGGCGTCGACGGAACGGTTTGTCGCTCGCTCCTCACGGCTAAGATCACTGCCTGACACCTGACGGCGAGCATGACGATTGACGAAGCTGCGGCCGCCGGCGGCTGTCCACGGACAAAGGTCATGGAGGCTGTGGAGGACCGAAGGAGGAGACGGAAGGAAAGTCGAACTGTCAAAGAGAAGATCACGGGATCCTTTTTTTTTTTGTGAAGAAGACGTTCGCAACCACAGGCACTAATGCAATCGGGCCGTCCAAAGCTCCCATTGATTTTATTTAGCCCAGCCAAATATCACAGAAAGCTAATACGCTGGGCCTATATGTAGTCATACATTACCTGGGGGTAGTTAACTTACCGATTTGCTGTGTAGTCGCTTGACTACATGGCCACAACGTGGCTTCGCCACTGATGGAGCGAGAGAAAGAGGAGAAAGAATAAACAAAGAGAAAAGGTGATCCAAGTTGGGTCTAATCCTATGTGGCAATGAAGGACCACTAATCGGAGCACCTCATACTCATCTCATATATGAGTGCAATATAAGGAGTGCCGGACAGCCCGAACATTTAAAAAGGCTTTGAAGGCTCTGGTTGGGTCAACTTTTTTTTCCTCTTATGTCCGGTCAGTGGTCCTGCGTTCGTCCGGTTAATTTGAGGAATCCGACTGCGATCCTCCGATCAGGTATTACATGCACTCAGCTTGGGTCCACTGATGTCGACTGTACACAACGTATGAGCATGGGCACATTTATGATTTATCTGCCGTGGTACACGAAACTAAATCTGTTCAGACCGGAGTCGTACAGGATCAGGATGGTGCCCAGAAGGACTGACACCCGTTGGGCTGCAGGGGAGCTGGAAGCCACTACTCCACCTACTACGCCTACGCCATATACGAATTCATGGTGCATGGCATTAGTATACGAGTCCACGCCCGACAAATCCTCCTTCCCAAACCAGGAGGGCCACGCGCATGGACATGGTCCACCATGAGGCCCCAGAAGAAAATAACACGGTGATGACGATCAAGGAAATGCGTGGCCACCATCCGTAGCCTGCGCCAAGGGGGGTTTTCCTGCAGCGATTGATCACGGCGAAATCCAGAAGATGCGGCGGCGAGCTTGCTTGGTGGTGAGTCCGTCCATGCATCCGGCCAGGAGTAAAAGGCGCAGGTAGATCCATAGGAGTTTCACATGACCGATTGGGTTTGTTCACATGATCAACCAACAGATGAATATGCGTAGAACACAACAAATTCATTTACTGGTGGCAAATGGTGGCCGTACGTACGCACGCACCGTCCTGGCGTAAGATGTGTCCGCCGGTAATGTGAGCGAGTGAGTGCGTGGCAGGAAATGCAACGGCCTAATCGCATATTCATGCATGGCGTCTTTAATTTGTTTGTCGATTCCCTTGCCTGATTACACGGCAAGTGTTATGAAGAAGAGATAAAAATGGATGTCACGTGAGTCGACCGACCATGTACACATGGAGCCAAAGGTAAAATTAACCTGGCCAGCCAGCTTAGGCTTTTGCGTGTGTACGGATAGCAGCAGATCGGTCTAGCAGCTCATGCATGCATGTGTAGATTTACCGCCGACGTAATCCTGTGTCATACACTTAGTTAGATCTACTGCTTGTCTTCTTCCACCGGGGCATGTAGCACGTACGTATGCATGTCTCTGCAGTGCAGCGCATCGATCAGGGTGGGTGTTATTTTAATTTAATGGTGCTTTGCTCAGAGATCTCTGCCTGAACATGCATGACGGTGGGTTAATTAACTGAGCATTGCGCACGTAACATGACGTAAGAGCATTTCAATATGCTTGAATTTTGTTTTGAAGCCATGGCTAGTATTAAACGAGTCAAAGCCTTAGAAGAACACCACTGTTGCCTTGATAAACCAACTCAAAAAACACCTTCATAAATATATATACCACCCTTTCACCAAGAGACGTACAATGTAAATATTTGGAGCGCAAAAAACAGTTAAATAATTCCAGTTCTTCTACCTAAACATATCCTACTCACAAATGAAAATTTATACAGAACAACACAATTTGAGCTACTCCTGCTATCCCACTGTAAAAAGAAGGTGGACTTTTGATACAAACCAGTCCCAACAAAGAATCTTTACCCTTGTGACCCATGGTCACTGGTCAGACTGGTACACAATTAACAATTGAGCAGGAGCAAAACATCCCAAAGCCAGCAGGCGAGCTGAATATAACCACCTGCCTACCTAGCTAGATGTTCCGAGTCCACCGAATTCGTTGAAGGCACTCACAAAGGACAGGGAATCCAGCACTTCTTTTATCTCACTAACAGCATCTCCAACAGTGGCCGTAAAAAACGCGCGCGGGGTAAACGTGGGTTTTAGCCCGTGCGGGGCAGTTTCGCGCGCTCCAGCGGGCGCGGGAAATTCGGGGGCGTGGGAAAAGATCGCGCGTGCGAGAAAAAGCGGCCGGGCGCCCGCTAATTTTGGCGCGCGGCGTCCGGCGCGGTTTATAAATTCAGCGCCCTCCACGCGCCCTCCCACCGCTCTGTGCCTCGCCGCCGCTCACTCCCTGCTTCTCTCCCCGCTCTTTCTCGCCTCGCCGCCGCCGCGCCACCATGCCGCCGTGCCGCCGGGGAGCTTCGGGCTACCGCGGCGTCCGCGCGCGCCCCTCCGGCGCCTTCTCCACCGAGATATGGTCCGGCGGGATGCGCCTCGGCCTCGGCACTTTCGACACCGCCCACGAGGCCACCCGCGTGTACGACGCGGCGTAGTGGCGCCTCCGGCGGCCTCGTAGGGAGATGAATTTCCCCGAGGTGGTGACTCGGGAGCAGGCGCAGGAGCTCGCGCCTCCCCCCGACTTGTCACCGACGAGGACCGTCGCGACAACCGGAGGCAGGAGCGCCGCCTCGGCATCGCTGAGATGGACGAGGACGCCATGGAGGTGGCGCCAACGCTTCCCGCAGGACGTCGTGAATGAGCGCGAATTCTACACGCAAAGGAGGGCGGAACGAGCCGCCTATCGCGAGGACAGTCGCACGCGGAAGGCGGCCGCGCTCTTCAACATCGAACTTGGAGAAGTGTCGACCTGGGACTCCAACGATGAACGGTACATTGACGCCTTCATCGAGTCGGAGGAGGACATCACCGACTCGGAGGAGGACGACGAGGAGGAGTAGTTGAACTATCTATGTTTTATGAACTATCTTGTTGAACCATCTATGTATCGTTTTATCCACCTACGCTAGAACTATCTATGTTGAACTATCTTGTTTTTGCGTACGTATGTGTATCGCGCGCTTTATTTTTTAGCGTTTCTGCTGGAGCGGCGCGCGCGCAATGTTTTGTAGCGGTCGCTGAAGCCAGCGCTTTCCGGCGCGCTAAAAGTGACCATTTCAGCACTGTAAACTGCTTTTAGCGTGCCACGCAGTTGCGTGCCTGTCGGAGATCCTCTAAACCTTTTACTTGCCAGATGCTTAGCAGTGCCAACATCAGCCACTGTCACTGTCGCATCATGCATGATAGCACATGAGATCCCCGGCCATGTGGGCCACGCTGTCGTCGCAATAAAGTTGTATACATCACATGCAACTGCCATACAAGCAGCCACGACATTCATCGTTGTGAGCAAGGTAAGGATCAGCACCACCGGCCATGATCGATCGAGGCTGGGCCAGCCTAACCGATTAAAGGCGGTGGTAGAGCTTGACATGCCAACGTACCTAATCTAGGTCAGCTGGCACCGTGTAACTATCATTCATACGTGTAATCGCAATGACTTAGTTTTTGTTTTCGTTTTCTATAAGTATGTAAGTTCTATGTAATTTACGTGTTTGTACATGGTCATATCTCAGAGTGTCAAAAAACGTTTTATATTTATATACTAGGAAGTATGCAATACTGTACTAGTTACCACGTGTTTAACTCCTTGTTTTTTTTCCTTGTTTGTTTGTTATCAAAGGTACGGATGGTTACTGTGCTCGATCGATCATGATGCCGACTGATTGTTGACACGCAGACAGCCGAAATTACGGCATGATTATGACCTACGTGGCATCTTAGCCAACCTCGCGTCCTGGACATACGCTGTTAGCTTCATCGACGGATCAATCAATCAATCATGCATGCATGGTTATCGTGGGTGGACGACCTAACGTACGTTGTCGGTCCACTGCGGTGCACGACGTTGGATAAGCAACAAAGGGTCAGTTCTTTTGAGCCATGCCGTGGAAATAAGCTCCTGTGAGAATAAGCTCCAGATAATATTCTTTTCCATGTCTGTTTTGTCAGCTTATCTGTAGTATGGTTAGGGAAAAGTCTGTAATACCCTTGGACTATATTGTTGTTTAGATTAAATGATATCATATTATTTTTTTATCATTTTGATACCCATATGAACATAAATTCCACTTCCAAACACTACCATATGCCAGTGCTTTCATCTATTATTCATCATGTCAATAAAAAAGAATTGGAAGAATTAATATGTAGTACAAACAACAACTAGATATTGCTTTCTATGCAAATACAATGATATCAACCAGAGGGCAACAATCCTGTACTTATACTTGGCACAATCAGCACATCCATATCAAAATTAGTTCTGCCACATATGAGCAACACCTCGTAGCAAATCAAGATGAAAACAACATACATCAGTAATAGCTCATAGCAAATCTACATGAAAATTCTGCAAAATCAAAATCAGAGGACCTCCTAGCTGATGCTCGGGCTCACGGCCAAGGAGGAGGGGAGGGCGAGCAGGGGGTCTTTCGCCGGAGTAGCACGTGGGCCGGAGTGGGCGCCATCCACCAGAGTGAAGCCCTGGCCGGACTGGGCCAGGAGCTGGTGTTGGACACCGGGGGAGGGAGGGAAAGCACCCGAGGTAGCTGGGGCGGGAGATGCAGGCCTACCCGCCGGCCATGTCGCCGGAGCTGGGGGCGTCGAGGAGCAGAGGCCCGGCAGCGGCAGCGGGTTCGCTGGAGGAACCCTAGGCGGGAGCGAGAGGCCTGTGGTCGAGTGCGGGAGGGAGGGGATCGAGTGCCAGCCTCATCTGTCCGTTATTTTTTTTCATCGGGCATGTTTCTGGTGCGGGACTAGGCAGTGGCAATTTTGACGTAATAAGATCGAACGACAGGGCCACATCGCTATACCCTTTCGGTTTTAAGTGAGAAGCTGCGGGAAGCTACCCTCCCCCCAGCTTTTTTCCATTGTGAAGGAAAGGAAGATGGAAATAAGCTAAGATAGCTTTTACAAAACGAGTTCTTTTGAGCTTCTAGCTTATTTTGACAATAAGCTGCTAGAAGCTCCAAAAGAACTGGCCTAAACTTCGGCTGGCTGGAACAAACTTAATCATGTACATGTACACCTAGCGTACTAGCTAGCATCATTTTCGTAGCCAAGAACAACCACACGCACTAGCTACCAACGATTGTACCGCCTTCAAGCACACACACAGCGAGCGTACACACCATGCATGTTAGAGCATATCCAGCCGGACTTAGCAAATTCGGCTCCTCAAACATCTGCGGACGCGCGGGCACTGACCGGGCACTTCTTATATCCGCGTCTTCACATCCACGTATCTCATATTCCGTCCCCTATTTTCATTCTAAACCTTGCAACGTTAATAAAAACTACGTAGATCATGAGCAGACATACAAATGGACAATCGGTTCATCAAAAGATCACATCCGGATCATTGAAAGATAGCCAAAGTTAACATAATACACATAATACGGTGGACAAGTTCAAACTACAACTAAAAACTTGAAATAAAGATGGCTCTTCATCACTTCCTCGCCGGCCCTTTGCCCTTCCGGTCGCCGGCGCAGCTGTAGGAGTCCGCGGCAAGAGGTGCTTCCACGTCGGACCCATCGGAGGCGGAGGAATCGGAGATGACGATGAAGCCTTGCAAGCGCCGGACGACGCGGTCTTGTTGGCGCTTGAGCTTGGCTACCCTTTCCGCCTCCATCGCTGCCTTCGCCGCCTCCCGCTCGGATTGCTCAATGCCGAGTCGGAGCTGCTTGGCGTTGAGCCTCCGAAGTCGTCGGGCCTTCGACACCGCCTTAGTCAGTGACCGGCGGCGCGCCCACTCGAAGAGACGGTCCTCCTCGTCGGGCACCCGGCGGCGGCGGGCAGACTGCGCAGGCCCGTCGGACCTGACTAGCCCTTTGCATCTCGCGGCGGGCAGCTCGTGCCTCCGACTCCGGAGTCCGCATCCGCGGCGTCAGCTGAGCGGGCATTAGAACCCAGCGCTGCCCGTGTGGACCAGCGGCCGGAGGTGGAGGAGGCTGTCGGGCGGGAGGAGCAGATCTGGTAGGCTCTGGCGCGACGAGTGACAGGGGGCGTCGCACCGGACCCGGAGCTTCCACCCGTATCGACCCGCGAGCGCTCGAGCGCAATACGGAGCGCCAACTCCTCCTCTTCTCCGGAGCTGCCGTCGGAATGGCTGCCGGTGCTGGACATGGTCGCCGGCGCTGGGGATTTGGCAGATTGCGGAAACGGGACCGTCAGGAAGGGGAGGGGAGCGGAGCAGAGCGGAGTTAGCTAGGGTTTCTGCCAGACGAGTGTTTTTGTGGGGTCGGGGTGGGCTAACGGTGGGCCGGGATGATGTGGCGGGCGCGTCCGGGCATGCCCGGACCGCCTCATATCCGCCCTACATTTGGGAGGGATATGAGGGGTGTCGGTCAACCCGGGAGTTTGAGGCCCGTTTGAGAGCTCCGGTTTGATCGGTACTTTGTGACCGGTCAGTGATCGGACGGCCTGTCCGGGCGTATGAGACAGATATAGGGCGCCCGATTGTAGATGCTCTTAGGGCATGTACAATGCATAGCCTCAGGGTGATGCCTCGCATGCCATGTAGGATCGGATATCAGATAAAATAGGTTCGGATAGGGAAGCGGGATCCTCTGCAGGAGGCGGGTGCTTCAAGAGAAAAAGTGTGGTCCGGTGTCAAAAACTGAAAAGATTGAAGTGAAAAATTAGAGATACATGTGTACTAGTCTTTATTTTCTATTTCTTAATAAGGCCCACTGATTGTAGCTTGCACTAGGGAGAAAAAATAAATATAGATGCATAAAACTACTTTTTATCATGAAGCATCTATATGCATATGCCATCATTGTACGTGCGTTGCACCCTGGGCCATGGCATGATTACATGCACTCGCACACATCGGTACAAGAGGAGGGGCTGCCAATGTTCTCTATTTTTTCTGAATTTTTGCTCAGCTTGGATTTTTGTTCAGTGTTAGATTTGTGAAGGTGAAATCTTGTTTTGTGAAATATGGAAGAGATTTATGGTTCATATGGAATTGATTATTTCTGGAATTCACTCAAGTGAAAGTGAAATCTGGTTTTGTGTAATATGGAAGAGATTTATGGTTTATACATGTGAAATATGGCACCTATCTGACTTTGTGACACATGCAAGAGTTATTTGGTTCAGATTTGCGAAAGAAAGTGATATTAGTCCATATTTAATTTGTGAATTTGTAAACTCAAAGTGATATTGTTGAAATATGAAATATATTTTGTCAAATTCATATGTGAAACCCCATGAAATTCATATGTGTGAACCATATTTTTCTGAAATAATTGAAAATGGATCAATTGAAAAACTGAAATAGGTTTTTGAGAAACTGAAACCGGGGTCTTTTGAAATAACAAAAATCAGTTTCTGGAAATGATTGAAATAGGTCTTTTCAAAAAACTGAAATGGGTTATTCAAATGTGTGAAATTGATAGCGTTGACAATTATTGAAATGAGTGAAATATATCTTTTCACTCATTTACAAAACTGAAATAGGTCTTTTCAACAATCAGTTTTTGTATAATTAAATTATATATTGAAATGAGTGAAATATATCTTTTGTAAATGAGTGTAATGTGTTTCCTAAATGGAGTGAAATCTATCTTTTAGAAATATGTTTTTTGCAATGAGTGAAATCAATTTTGAAATATGTTTTCTTAACTTAGTGAAATATGTTTCTCAATTCAGTGAAATTATTTTTCTGAAATGAGTGACATTGGTTTCTTCAGATGAGTGAAATTGCTTTCTTGAACATGAAGAGATGAGTGTGTTTTGAAATGATTGAAATCAACTTTCTGAAATGAATGAAACTGTTTTTTTAAACGACTAAAATCTATGTTTTCTCAACTTAGTGACATATGTTTTCTCAACCGAGTGAAATCATTTTTCTGAAATGAGCGACATCAGTTTCTTCATATGAGTGAATTTGGTTTTCTGAATATAAAGAAATGAGTTTTTTTAAATGATTGAAATCGGCTTTCAGAAATGAGTGAAACAAGTTTTTAAATTGACTAAAATCTGTGTTTTCTAATGTGTGAAATAGGCATTTTACAACGAGTGAAATCCATTTTTTAAATGATTGAAATCCTTTTGTAATGTGAAACTGATTGAACCAGTAAAATATTTCAGTCTGTTTACCATTTTGCTTATTCCAGGTTATGAAAGTATGTGAAATGGGTTATTTCAAATATGTGAAATTAATTATCTAATATATGTGAAACTGATATTTTTCAAATATATGAAACATATTTCGTCTGTTTGCCATTTTGCTTATTCTAGTTTGTGAAAAATATATGAAATGGTTATTTCAAATATGTGATATTGATTATATGAACATATTTCAGTTTGGTTGCCATTTTGCTTATTCCAGTTTGTGAAAATATGTGAAATGGGTTATTTCAAATATGTGAAATTGATTATTTGAAATATGTGAAACTGATATTTTTCAAATATATGAAACATACTTCAGTCTGTTTGTCAATTTTCTTATTCTAGTGTGTGAAAATATGTGAAATCGGTTATTTAAAATATGTGAAATTGACTATTTCAAACACGTTTAAATTCTAGCATTGCAGTCCATGTATTTCACTGGAAAAAATTAGTGTGTCTGTCAAGTTGCTTATTCCACTCCGTCAAATATGTGAATTTTTTATTTAAAATATTTGATTTTGGTTATTTCATTGTGCAGAATTTATTATTAAGAATATATTAAACTTTTATATTACTAATATATCCAATATATCTGTCTATTTGTGAGTTCCATATTCCTGTTTATGAAAATGAGCAAAACACTAGAAAAAAACTTATATGAAATAGTGAAACAATCTAATGTTTTATGAAAGTGATTTCAAAGATAATTGAAATATATAAAATTAAATATATTTCAATCATATCCAAAATTTATCTTGTTCTGAAGATCTTGTCACCACGAATTCAAATATATAAAAAGTTTCAATATTGGACATTTGGTTCGAAAAATATGAACCATTAAAAATATGGGGATGAAAATAAAATGCATGTCATATGTATGACGTGAGAGAATGCATGCATGCGTGCACTGTTCTCCCCACTCTAACTCTCTTTCTTCCGTAAAAGAGAACGTGGTGGATCCCGTATCATAAAGTTATGGGCCCTGAGCAAAGAGATACCAACACCACAAAAAGCAGCAAAAGAATCAAATACATCTAGGATGTCAGATGGAGTCAGATACACAGCAAGCTGATTGGGTAGAGACCTACCGGTAGCTCCCGGCTCCGGTAAAAAAAATTATTCGTGCACACTAGCTCCATGGTTGAGGATCCATTTATTGTTGAAGGGCCACAATGGTTATTTTACCAACCACCAGTGTTTAATTCCGACCTTGATCGACCTGCAGCGGGACAGTCAAGCGCAGTCGTTTTATTCACAATTTTGTTTTGGTGTACGCATGGAGTTTCATGCGTTTTGGTTGGACCGTGTCATTATTCTCGAGATTTTCCTGTGTTTTTTCTTTCCTTTGCATTCCATCGAATTGGTATGTCAATCTTCTTGTACTTAAACGTGATACAGTCGGGCGGTTCGATTCATTGTGGGAGGGACATGAAGGTGGACCTGTCCTCAACGCTCATGGATAGTGGAAAGTGACCAGACGTTCCCCTCTCCCTAGCCATAGCCTATATACGTTCATCGAGTCTCCCACCTACACCATCCGTCCGGAATTACTTGTCACGAAAATAGATATATCTAGACATATTTTTAGCTTCAGATACATCCAGTTCTCTCCGTTTCTGCGGCAAGTAATTCGGGACCGTGGGAGTATAACTTGGTTGTTGACGTATGAAGTACTACAGGGGAGGGAAGGGAAGAGAATCAATCTTTCTATTTTGATTTCAGCCAAAAAGTATATTCCAACACATGTTTGAACAGGGTTACCATATACTCCTAGAGCTTAAACGTGAGTGTTGTAGCATCTTACTCCTTGGATACGTACGTGGTAGACGTGCGTAGGTACTTCATGGAAACAATCATGCATGCACGCTGGCTATGGACGGACGGACGGCCTAACGTACGTCGTCGGTCCACTCTCCACTCCATGACATTGAATAAGAAAACTGCCGGTGCTTTGGGTGTTGTCTGCTGTGCTAGTCAATCCTTTCGATATGAATTACTACGGGTGAAACGTCAGATGGTTAATGATATTAGGAAGTGTTTCTGCTGGGTTTTCGTCAGTCATGCAGTTCTTACAAGGGAAAGGAAAGTCTTTTTTTTTTTCAGACGAGAAGATCAGTAGTTAATCATCGCCATCTTCATTCAGTTGAACAACAACAGAGCCTGAGCTTTGCACTAAAAGGGTAATGCTGATAGCTGTGTTAAACTTCCTATACTTTTTTTTCGACGACGTCACGAAGAACAGCAGCGCGGCTTTCATTAATCATTATATTAAGGGCGAAACTTCCAAGCTTGATGATGATAATTACAGTACACATTAATAAACTTTGCCCTTCACTTTTTGCGATGCCAACTTTCATGTCCTCTAGTCTAGTGCTCCTCTCGGAAAAAAGAAAACATTTCACTTGTCTGGATGTGTCGGTGATCCAAACCATAGTGAGACTGGATTTGGATATTACTCAATGTGTCTACTAGTGGTTGATTTGCCAGAAAGTTTACAGGCAGCAAAGTAACATGCTCTGAACTTATGTTGCTCTATGGCTCATAAGCACAAGATGCGTCCTTTTCCTGCCCATTATTTGCCATTGTATCACATGATTACCTCCCACTAGACTAGACTGCATTTCTGCACCAGTTCTTGTGTGTGTTTGATAGTACTTGCTCCACTTACTCACTCAGTGACCTTCTGAAGCTAACTTGGTTGCAGTCATGGAACCTCGATACCTCTCTGCTATCCATAGTGGGAGACACAGTGTCAAAGTAGCATATCTCAGAGGCCAGTTGTGCACAAACCTACAGGGAGAAAAAGGAGCTTCCAAACAGTTCAGATCTTCAAGTATGAGAGTGTGTTAATTCACTAGTACTGCTAACTGGCCTGTCAATCATCACAGAGGCCGCCTTTTTCTCAGCGGTGCTCTGTTCACTCGATTTCTTACAGCTGCTAATTTCTGAATCTGATGATCTGTCATTGGAGCTCCACGCGTGCTCTGCTCACACATGACTACAGGGGGATAATGAGGATACTCTGCATGTGAAGCTGCATAGACCAAGAGAGCAATGCATGCGTGGTGGCCAAAAGTGTCAAGCCAGCTTTGACAATGGCACTTCACAGCATTGTCCTGTCTGTAGATGAATTGGTGAAGAAGACAGTAGGCCTAACCTAACCTTGGGAGAGGTTAGTTAGGAACCTTAGTTCCATCATTGGGGCCGTGTGTTTAATTATTGCAGCCAAGATTGATTAATGATGAGGTTGATACTATGCCTACCTAGTTCACATATATTTATCCATTGTTTTTCCCCTTGTTCATGATAGCGTAGCTGCTATCTAGCTTGTACTAGGTGCTAACTAATCAAACATGGCTAGATTTTTTGGTGCTGGTGAGTTATTGCATAGGACCAAATCTGTCAAGTCTGCATGTCTGAATCTGTCGCGAAAATTATGGCAAAATCTGTCTAATCTGGATGTCTGAATCTGGCCAGGTCCACAATGCACTTGGTTTGTTTACCTTCTACTCCGAAAAGACTATTTTTTCAAAACCATTTTGGAGCACTGATTTTGTTTTCATCCCTCGGAGTATTAGGGATGTGTTCTCTTCATGAAATTTTTCACGTAGGTAGAATATTTAAAATTGTTTGTTGCCAAAGAAATCAAAATATTTGATATGTTTTACTATATTATTTATTGTACTACTGATGGCAGGTGCATTTAAGCTTGGGAGCAGAACAACACTTTTGTTGTATTGACGCACAGTTTATTTGCATCCCTCAAGCTTCCTCGCAAAAAATGCACTAATTTTCCAGATGGAAACTATTTCGCTAATTCCTTTTTTCAATGTTAGTTCTGGGGGATCTTGATTCATTATAAGAGAAACAAGAAAGTTTCCCTATTAATTAGTGAATCGGGCGAAGATCACTAGAAGACGCTCACAAGACAAGGCATCTTGTCGTCCAAAAAAAGATAGAGCACCCCTGCCGACCTGGCTATACACACGCGCGCGCGTGCACACACACACGCGCGCATACGCACACCGTTGAGACGAAAAGCGTTGTCGAGATCGTCATTTGGTATCATCATCATCATCATCATCATCACTCCTCTGCAGGGGCGGAGCTTCCTTGGCCCGCCCAGGATTTGTGCTCTTTTATTTTAACTATGCATCGGAAGCCAACCCAGCCCACCACCTGCAGTCCTAAGCAGCAGGTTTAGATGATCAGTCCAAGCCTGAATGCTCTCTCCTCATGGTGACTGACGACATGTATGTAGCAGCACCAGATTCAACGAGCACTGCTGGCTGCTGAGCCACATATGTACTTCTCTTTTCTCCTAAAATGCGCATTTATCAATCAATGCCAATTTCCCTCGGGTTGTCGGCTATTTATAACACTTTGAATACTCCGAAATTCAATCAATTGATGAAAAAACAGATAGTATGGTTGAGAATTTTAAAACTTTTGGTACTCTCCTTTGAGCTGGCCCGCTCAGTATTTTCTTCGAAGCTCCGCCACTGCTCCTCTGTGAGACAAACACTTCGAGTCCACCATCGATGACCATGAATGTAGGAGAACGGTTTGGCAATACAATAGTCGTTGTATTGATCGGGTGCAGGTGCACGTATATAAAGAGTACAAGTGGGCCTCAACCTCAACTATACACAACTAGGAGGTGGGCCAGGATATACACATATACACTCAACACATATATTCAACACCCCCCGCAGTCGAAGCATCACAGGAGACACAGAGACTGGACCGAAACTCCTCGAAGACAGGAGTAGACAAACTGTTGCGTCGTCGGAACGTGGAGAACCCGAACACGGCCAAGTGCAACCTGCTCACGAACGAAGTGAATATCGAGCTCAATATGCTTCTTACGACGATGGTGCACCGGGTTAGCAGAGAGGTAGACCGCGCTGACGTTGTCGCAGTAGACAAGTGTGGCCTTGTGAACATCACAAAGCAACTCCTGGAGGAGCTGACGAATCCAAGAGCATTCCGCCACGGCATTAGCGACGGCCTGATACTCTGCCTCGGCGCTGGTGCGGGAGACCGTGGGCGGTCGCTTCGATTACCAAGAGATCAACGAGGGCCCAAGGTAGACGTAATAGCCAGACGTCGAGCGCCGGGTGTCGGGGCAGCCTGCCCAGTCGGCATCCGAGTAGGCGACGAGGTCGGTGGAGGTGGAGGCCATCAGGGTGAGACCCAAGGACATACTGCCGCGTATGTAATGGAGAATACACTTCACCAAGGTCCAATGGGAGTCACGTGGGGAGTGCATGTGGAGACACACCTGCTGAACAGCGTACTGCATGTCCAGGCGGGTCAGTGTCAGGTACTGTAAGGCACCAACAATGGAGCGATAAAATGCTGCATCGGACGCGAGGGACCCCTCCAGGGCAGAAACCTTCGCCTTCGTGTCGACAGGAGTGGGCGCCGGCTTGCACTTAAGCATTCCGGCGCGCTCCAGAAGCTCGTGGGCGTACTTTCGCTGATGCAGGAAGAAGCCGTCAGCCCAACGGACCACCTCGATGTCGAGGAAGTAGTGCAAAAGGCCCCAAGTCCTTGAGGGTGAACTCATCACGAAGACGAGCCGTGAGCCGCTGAAGGAGCCCAGGGGAGGACGCCGTGAGGATGATGTCGTCGACGTAGAGCAGCAGATATGCAGTGTCAGCGCCCTGATGATACACGAAGAGTGAGGCAACAGAGCAAGCAGACCGAAAGCCCAGAGACAGCAGGAAGGCGGCGATACGCTGGTACCAAGCCCGTGGCGCCTGCTTCAGCCCATAAAGAGAACGGGAGAGCAAGCACATGAAGTCTGGATGGTCGGTGTCGACGAAGCCAGTGGGCTGCTCACAGAACACCTGCTCAACAAGATGACCATGCAAGAAGGCGTTGGAGACATCCAACTACTGCACATGCCAGGCTCGCGAGACCGCCAACTAAAGCACAGTGCGGATCGTGCCCGGTTTCACGACCGGAGCGAAGGTGTCGGTGAAGTCCACGCCCGCACGTTGCCGAAAGCCACGAACCACCCACTGAGCCTTGTAGCGCTTAAGAGAACCATCCGGGCAGGTCTTGTGGCAAAACAACCACTTGCCAGAGATGAGGTTGGCACGAGGGGGTCGCCGAACAAGATGCCACGTCCGGTTGCGCTGCAAGGCGTCGAACTCGTCCTGCATCGCTGCGAGCCAGTGGGGATCCCGAAGGGCAATGCGAGCGGAGGTGGGGATGGGTGACGTCATCGATGTCGAGGCAGCGCACACATACTCGTCGGAGGAGTAGCGCGTGCTCGGCCGATGAACGCCGGCCCGAGCACGGGTTGTCACGCCGAGAGCCGGACCAGCGGGGGCAGCCGGGCCCGCGACGGCGACCAGGTCTGCAACGGTGGTCGGCTCGACGGCGGCCGCTGGTCCCACAGCGGCGGACGGGCCAGCGGCGAGGCCAGAGGTAGCGGTAGTGGCGGGGCCAGAGGCGTCGGCGGCCGCAGGGCCAGAGGCGGCGACAGCCGGGCGGGCCGCACCGGGAGCGGCGACGAGCGAGGAGGATGTCGAGCCCGTCGCCGGATGGGGGGCGCCGCCCAGGGGGGGGGGTGGGCTGGCGGGGTGCCTGCCGCGGCGCCGGGGTGGCGGGCGGGTGCCTGCTGCGGCGCCGGGGTGGCGGGCGGGGTGTCTGCCGCGGCGCCGAGGTGGGGGCCTGGTCGGACTCAACCTTGTAGGAGGGAGTCGGGGACCCAGGGGCCCGGTCTGACTCGACCTCGGGGGAGGGAGTCGGGAACCCGGGCACGAAAACTAAGTTTGTGACTAATTCAGGCAAAACAAGAACATTAGACATAGTGACGGGTGTGGAAGTGGAGGGAAAACTAGTGCTACCGATATGAGTGATAGGTAGAGAAGAACCATTTCCAACGGTGATACGAGTTGGTGTATGAACGGGAGTGGAGGAGCTTAGGTTGCCGGGATGAGCTGTCCTATGCGCAGTAGCACCTGAGTCCATGTACCAGTCGCCTCCACCGCCATAGTTACTCGGCGACAGCGCCGAGTGCAGGGCGGCCAGGAGGGCGGGATCCCATGGCGCAGGGACCGGTGGCGCCAGGTGACCCCCGTAGGGCGATGCCGGGGCGGGCGGACCATAACCGCCAAGCGGCGGCGCGAGGGGGGCATCGTAACCGGCTCAAGCCGGCTGGTAGGGAGCACCGAGGAACGCCTGGTGGCCCGCGGGGCGAGGACAAAGAAGACCCGGCGCAGGTGCCCATGGGACGGGCATATGATAGGCATGCACAACGTCCGTCCACGGGTTCTGCCCGGCTACCCACGGCGGAGGGGACTACTAGTAGCGTGGCGCCAACCGTGTGGAAGATGTCCTTGGAGACGGTTTGATAAAACCATCGATTGAGCGTGGCCTCAATGGCGGACCACTCCGGATCGCCCTTCATGTAGTCACCGTCCACGGAGCCATCGATGTGCTCGGTGAGATAGTACTCGCGGAAGACAAGGTTGAAGTAGGTCTTCCACGCGTAGTACGAGGTGTTGGAGCTGTCGAGGTGGATGGGGACCCGGGCCTCGATGTTGAGGTCACGAATGGCGGCGGTGGAGGGCTCGGCGCCGACGAAGGGGTTCTACGAACGGGTGGTGGAGGAGCTCGAGGAGTCCATGGCGCGGCTTGGGTTAGGGTGGAGAGGCGACTAGGGTTTGTAGGGAGAGAGAGGGAGGTGGGCAGCGGCGGCGGGGAAGTGCGGCGCTGTGGGGCGCGGCGGCTGCGGTGGGGAGAGGTGGCAGCGGCGGCGGGGAAGGGTGGCGGCGCGACGGGGCGACAGCGGCATGATACGTCTCCGTCGTGTCTACTTTTCCTCTTGTTTTGGACTCTAATTTGCATGATTTGAATTAAACTAACCCGGACTGACGCTGTTTTCAGTAGAACTACCATGGTGTTGTTTTTGTGCAGAAATAAAAGTTCTCGGATTGGAACGAAACTTTGCGAGGATTTTTTATTCAATAAATAAGAATTTCTGGAACCAAGAACCATCGGAGGGGAGGCACCTGGGTGGGCACAACCCACCAGGGCGTGCCCCCCCTCCAGGCCCGCCCATGTGGGTTGTCCCCATAGACTTCAACCCTGATACTATAAAATCACATATTTGGAGAAAAAAATCAGGGAGAAAGAATTATCGCGTTTCACGAGACGGAGCCGCCGCCACCTCCCGTTCTTCATCGGGAGGCCATATCTGGAGTCCGTTTGGGGCTCCGGAGAGGGGGATCTTCGATTTTCGTCATCACCAACCCTTCTCTGTGACGACCCCGGCTTAATCGTGCACTAATCATACACGCAAATGCACACGATCAAGCCTAAGGACTCACTTGAAGATATCACAACACAACATTAAAACATAAATAAAGTCATACAAGCTTTATATTACAAGCCAGGGCCTCGAGGGCTCAAATACATAGCTCGATGGCATACAAGTGTCAGCGGAAGTATCAGATATCTGGGTACAGGTATAACAGAGTTACAGATAGGCCTTTTAAGAAGGCAGGGTAAAATAAAACACTACGATCGAAAGGCGTAGGCCTCCTGCCTAGGACCCTCCGAACCTACTCCTCGTCGTCGGTCGGCTCCTCGTAGTAGTACTTGCCGGGAGGGTAGTAGTAGTAGTAGTAGCGTCGACGGGGGCAGCTGGCTCTGGGGCTCCGTCGTCTGGTTGCTACAAATGGATAAGGGGAGAAAAAGAAAGCAAAGCAAATGTGAGTACTCATCCGAAGTACTCAGCAAGCAAGGATGTACACTACATATGCAACATTTTCAAAGGAGGGCTGTATATATGGACTGGGCTGCAGAAATACCAGAATAAAGAGGAAGGCCTAGTCCTATCGAAGGCTAGCATCTTCAAGCATCTTTATCGGTCGTGCAGCATTAGAAGAGTGTAGATTAACATAATGTAAAGTAGTAGTAATATTATCAACCTCGCCCAGAGATCCTTCCTCGACTCCCTGCGAGAAAGCAATCCCAGAGCCATACTATCCAGTTATCATCTCAAGTCACCAGTTCTAGTTGTACCGATCGGGATACAATTCCGAGTGTCCGTTACCATAGGACAGGCTATCGTTAGATTGTTTCTTCCCTGCAGGGGTGCACCAACTTACCCACCACGCTCGCTTAACTCCGGCCAGACACAGTTTTCTGGGTCATGCCCGGCCTCGGCCAAATGGTACGCCGCAACCCGACCGAAAACCTAATAGAGAGATCAGCACGCCGGACTAAACCTAGGCACCCAGGGGTCTTGGGCCATCGCCCCGGATGCTCCTGCATGTTTTGAACGCGGCCGGTGAGCAGACCTAGCCCCCCTTATACAAGTGCAGGGCGTTACCAGTCCAACCCAACGCGCGCCGCTCAGTCGCTGACATCTACTAAGCTCCGGCTGAAGTATACGACGCAGAACGCCCATACTATACCCACATGATGGTTAGTGCTATCAGGCCAGAGGCCCCTCGGGTCAAATATCCAAACCGTTAGTGTGTTGGTAGTGCGGTAATGAGCAGAGACTCACGAAAGATGTGACCCTGTCGCCCCGTCTCGAGGACTTGCTGCAAGGGCTAAGAATGCCCGGCCACGCCTCGTATTCATCTCTCTGGCACCTTCCAGGTCAACCCGTGTCCACATAGCTTCGCAAATATGCTCACGCAGGTACCCCTCAGGGCCGACCCGTCTTTAGTAACATGGTTCAGTGTAAAGCCATAGTAACCATAGTAACCGTGTGTTTAACACCAAGGGGAACCCTGAGGAATCACCCTCGATGGAATTCCACCTGATGTTATCGTCAAGGTGAACGAAGGAGGAATCACCCTCGAGGTCCACTCTTGAGGACGGTGTCGTTATCGGGGGTGGTGTAGGAGGAATCACCTTCGTTGACCACGACCGATTAACTAACCTACAAGGTCATCACCAGAAGTGCTAACGAGGTATCACCCTCAGCACTCGATAGTAACCCAGTAGTGTCGAGCAACTAAGGGGGAAGTGATGTGCGGTGCCGGGGCCTGGTCTTCGATCCCGTTGATCGGGTCTTCTGTTAATCCAGCGGGGCAGTTGGGATAAGTGGGGTCTCTGATGGGTCTCTACCCAACCTATACTAAACAGTTTAGGATAAGCAGGTAGGTAACAATAGCAGGTTACAATAAACAGGCTATGCTGCAAAAATAGGATAACAACAGCAGCAGTAACTTCTAATGCAAGCATAAGAGAGAAGAGAATAGGCGATATCGATATGCTCAAAAGGGGGGTGCATGCCTGGAAGCTCTGCGGCAAGGGTCTGGTCCTCAGGGGCGTAGTCGACCTCCGGAGCTGCGTCGGTCTCGGGAGCTACGTCGACGCCGGGGTCTACCGAGAGAGAAGAGGGGGAGGAAACAAATAAATACACAACAAATAACGTAACACAGAGCATGCTATGCCTAAGATGAAGTGCAGGGCTGCCTAAAAGTATGTCTAAGTCATTTTAGTTATTTTAGGATTAGAGTTGGATTTATTAATCTGTGTGTGTGCACTATTCATATACCAGAATCAGGCTAAAAGTTACGGGTTCTCTTACGTAGTGGGTTCTGACACGGAAATAGACGGCACTGTCAGCTTTGTCTCGTCGTTCTGGGCAACTTTCATGTATTAACTTTTTCGATCCGAGCTACGGTTTAATTTCTATGAATTTTCAAAGATTTAAACATTTTCTGGATTTATTTAATATTAACAAAAATGTAATTATGACATCAGCATGATGCAATGATGACATCAGTAGTCAGCTGGTCGGCTGACCAGGTCAAACCTGACCTGTGGGTCCAGTGGGACCCACATGTCATTGACAGGAGCATAATTGAGTTTAATTAAGACTAAATAGAGTTAATTAGCTGGTAGGCCCCACCAGTCAGTGTCTAACTAACTAAACTAATTACTTTTATTTATAAAAACATTTTAGTTAACTAAATTATGGTGGGGCCCACTTGTCATACACAGCGGGTGAACAATAACCACGTTGACCAGAGTCAACGTGGTCAGCAGAGGTGCTGGGGCCCACTGGCAGTCTCCCAGGGGGTGGGCCCCACGTGTCCACGTAGGCGGCGGCGCCGGAACAGCGCCGGCATCCAAAAACGCGGCGGCGCTTCCTCGGGCCTCGTCGGGATTTCGCTACGATGCGCCGTTTCCTGCGTGGTTTGTGGCATTCGATCGGGCGTTCGAAGCCGCGTCAGATGGGGGTGGTGCGGTGACCGGAGACGACGTGCAGCGACAGTGGTGAGCAGCG
The DNA here is from genome assembly GCA_011799875.1 of Thinopyrum elongatum. Lineage (NCBI taxonomy): Eukaryota > Viridiplantae > Streptophyta > Magnoliopsida > Poales > Poaceae > Thinopyrum > Thinopyrum elongatum. Next base: position 681,820,029 of record CM022303.1, on the reverse strand, counting down.
CAACGGTCGCCGGCATTCGGCCGTGGTCGGAACCGGAGCTAGAGGGCACGGCGAACAACGTGGATGGGCGCGTTCGAACCGCGTGGAGACGCTGAGTGCGTTCCCGCGCTCGGATGGCCATGACGAAGGCTACTTTAATGGCGGCGAGCTCCTCAGCGGCGGTGTTTTCGGGAGGCGATGGTGGCGGCGTCTACGGTGGCTGAAAGACACTGGTGAGAGAGGGGAAAGAAGCGCGTGTTCACCGTGAAGGCACACGTAGGCCCGGCGGAAGCTTAGGAGCTGCAGATCGACGGCATTCGCCAGCGACGCGCCGGCGACCGAAGACGGGGAAGCGCTCGATCCCCTTGCTGTGGTGGCGTAGGGCTTGAACCAGTAGCCGGAGAGGTAGAAGAGGAGGCAGGTGGAGCGAACGGCTCGGTCTCAGGCGTCGGGGAGGCCTGTGGCCACGCCGGTGAGCTCGGCCATGTCCCTTTTCTTTTTATTTTTGTTTCCTATTTTCTATTTCTATTTCTTTTCTGTTTTCAAAAATGTTAGGCTACTTATTGACTTTTGTAAAATATGTGACCTAACCCAAATACTGCATTGCACTAATACCTTCCACCAAAAACTAGTTTGGGAAAAATATGATTTCATTTGGATTTTTATTAAATGAAATGGGATTAAATGGGTGCTGTTTGCTACTGATCTAGGTTGTTAGAGTCACTTAATTAATTTAGTAAATGTTGATTATAATTTTTGAATTGCCTCCGGATTATTCTCAACTTAAAGAACATTTTTCCAACAGTGTTTGAGCAAATAAATTTTGCACTTTGAATTTGAGTTGATTTTCAGAGAATTATTTGAATTGTTTTGATTAACCACTATGGCTAGGCACTGCAAATGAATATGACTTGGCATACTTGGTAGAGTGTCACAGTGCTTATTACATGGGGGTGTTACAAATTCTCCTCCTCTAAAAAAATTCCCGTCCCGAGAATTTAGGAGGTAGAAGGAAAGAGGTCTCGGATATTCTTCCAGGAGATGATCCTCATGTTCCCAAGTGGCTTCATCTTCAGTGTGATTCGACCACTGCACTTTAAGGAACTTGGTCGTCTTCTGACGAGTTCGACATTCAGCTTCATCTATAATGCGGATTGGATGCTCCTTATAAGAAAGATCATCTTGTAGTTCGAGCATCTCGTGATCCACTGCGCGTTGCGGAGATTCCTTGAAGCATTTACAAAGTTGCGACACATGGAAGATGTCGTGGATATGAGAGAATTGCGGTGGCAACTCCAATTTATATGCCACCTGTCCACGTCTGGCAACAATGCGAAAGGGGCCGATGTAGCGTGGAGCTAGCTTGCCCTTGATTCCGAAACGACGAGTGCCCTTCATAGGAGTGACACGCAAATAAGCTTGATCACCAGGTTGATAGATCAATCCCCATCGTTTGCGATCATAGTTGCTCTTCTGGCGGTCCTGAGCCGCCTTCAGATTTTCTCATACAATTCGTACTTGTTCTTCGGCGTGTTGAATAATGTCCGGTCCCACGAGAGGGCATTCCCCAGTTTCTGACCAATTCAGAGGGGTTCGACACTTACGTCCGTAAAGCACTTCGAAGGGGGCCATTTTCAAGCTGGCTTGATAACTGTTGTTATAAGAGAATTCGGCATACGGGAGAGATTCTTCCCACTTCTTACCGAACGATATAACACAAGCCCGAAGCATATCTTCAAGCACTTGATTTACTCGCTCGACTTGGCCTTGGGATTGGGGATGATAAGCTGAACTCCATGTAATGTGAGTTCCCATAGCTTCTTGGAAACTTTCCCTGAACTTGGAGGTGAAAAGACTACCACGGTCCGAACTAATCTCCTTCGGAATGCCGTGGAGTGATACAATTCTGGAGATGTACAATTCTGCTAACTGACTAGCAGTGATAGTCTCCTTGACAGGTAGAAAATGTGCAACCTTGGAATGTTGATCGACGACGAAAAGAATAGCATCGTGACCCTTCTGAGACTTGGGAAGACCAGTTATGAAATCCATTTGCACCTTATCCCATTTCCACAAAGGAATAGGAAGTGGTTGAAGAATTCCAGCAGGCTTCTAATGTTCTGCTTTCACGCGACGGCATGCGTCACATTCAGCAACATATCGAGCAATGTCCTGCTTCATTCTGGACCACCAGTACCTCTGTCGAAGATCACGATACATCTTGGTGCTACCCGGATGGATAGACAGCGATGTATCATGCGCCTCTTTCATGACTTTGTCAGTCATAAGTTCGAAGCGAGGTACCACAATGCGGTCTCTGAAATACAAGGTTCCGTCTTCAGCAATTGAGAAATCCCTGTACTTCTCGAGGTGAAGCTGTTTCTTCATTATATCTACTTCGGCATCATTGGCTTACGCAATCTTTACAGCTTTCTCAAGATCTGGCTATACCACAAGGTTATTAAGAGAACCCTGCGGAACGATACAGAGGTTCAACTTTCGCAGTTCTTCATAAAGATGGGGTTGAGCTTGCTTAACCATGAGGTTGTTGCAATAGGACTTGCGGCTCAAGGCATCAGCCATCACATTAGCCTTGCCAGGGGTATAAGAAATACCACAGTCATAGTCCGTGATTGTTTCCAACCATCGCTATTGACGGAGATTTAGATCCGGTTGAGTGAATAAATACTTCAGACTCTGATGATCGGTTTAAATGTCACACCGATTACCAAGGAGGTAGTGTCGCCACTGCTTCAAAGCATAGATCACAGCAGCGAGTTTGAGATCATGCACTGGATAGTTTTCTTCATGCAGTCGCAATTTTCGCGAGGCATATGCAATTACCTTTCGTTCTTGCATTAGGACACAGCCTAATCCTTGACGTGAAGCGTCGCAATAAATTACAAAGTCTTTGCGAGAATCCGGAGGAGCAAGCACTGGAGCAGAAGTTAGCTTGTCCTTGAGGGTCTGGAAACTCTCCTAACATTTGTCTGTCCACTTAAACTTAACGCCTTTGTGGAGAAGATTAGTCAGGGGCTTGGCAATCTTGGAAAAGTTCTCGACAAATCGACGGCAATAGCTTGCAAGGCCGAGAAAACTTCTGACTTGCTTGGCATTCTTTGGATGAGTCCAGTCAAGATTAGCCTGAACACGCTCCGGGTTAACGGCGATACCGTCCTTGGAAATCACATGTCCAAGGTAGGTTACTTCAGAAAGCCAGAATTCGCATTTGGAGTACTTGGCATACAACTTGTGTTCTCGAAGCCTTTCTAGAACAAGGCGAAGATGTTCGGCATGCTCTTCCTTATTCTTCGAATATACCAGGATATCATTCAGATATACCACGATGAACCTGTCGAGGTAATCCATGAATATATAATTCATCAGGCGGGAGAACATAGCTGGAGCATTTGTTAAACCAAACGACATAACGGTGTACTTGTAGGAACCATAACGAGTAACAAAGGTGGTCTTCAGAATATTCTCTTCACGGACACGGATCTGGTGATAACCCAACGTCAAGTCGAGTTTAGAGAACACCGAAGATCCAGCAAGTTGATCATATAAATCGTTGATCCGAGGAAGCGGATATTTATTCTGAATGGTTGCCTGGTTGATAGGATGGTAATCTTGGACCAGCCTATTCGTACCATCTTTCTTCTTGACAAAGAGAGACGGTGCTCCCCAGGCAGAGGAACTAGGGCGGATGAAACCCTTCTTAAGTGACTTGTCGATTTCTTCCTTAAGCTCGAGAAGGTGGTGCAGAGGCATCTTGTAAGGACGCTTCGCAATAGGAGTGGTGCCAGGCTTCAAGTCAATAACAAACTCGACAGCTCTAGCAGGGGGTATTCCTAGAAGTTCTTCTGGAAAAACATCCTGGAATTCACGAACGACTGGAATGTTTTCGATCCCCTCAAGTGGAGAAGCATTTAACGCATTCAAGGCATAAATCTGTGCCTCGGCATTCTGAGTGAGGTGAGCATGATAATTCACTAACCCAGCTATTGGATGCATGAGAAGTACAACTTTAGTGGCACAATTGATTGAGGCATAGTGAGCCTTCAACCAATCCATTCCCATAATAAGGTCAATTTTGGAAGATTTCAGGATAATGGGAAAGGCCTGAAACTTTAGCCTGTGAATCTCAATAGTGACTTCGGGACTAAATAGGGAAGCTTGGCACTGGCCCGCGGGAGTGTTTACCGCTAACGGATGGTGCAACTTTTCAAATTTAATGCCATGCATGAATGCGAATTCTTCAGACATGAATGAATGCGATGCTCCTGAATCAAATAAAACAGAAGCTGGTACTGAATTAACGAGAAGTGTACCAATCACAGTTTCAGGTTGATCTTGAGCTTCAGCAATGTTGACGTGGTAGTTCTGCCCACGACCATAAGAAGGTCTGGCATTGTTGTTACGATGCTGAGGAATTCCACGGCCATTACCACGGCCAGCAGGAAGAGGCACTAGCTGATTCTGACTCTGAGAACAGTCTCTGGCACGGTGACCTGGCTGGCCACATTGGAAGCAGAGTCCACTGTCTGGACATGGTGCAGGAGCTCGAGGTGGAGCAGCTCGAAGAGGCTGCCTCGGTGGTGGAGGAGGCAGACGAGGTGCAGCATAAGCAGGTCTGTACACTGGAGCGGTTGATCGGTACATGCTCTGTGGAATCCATATGCGGCGCTTCTGGGAAGACGAGCCCGAAGATGAGCTCACTTCACGAGTGCGTCTGGTCGCTTCCTTATGCTTCTTCAGACCAGTCTCGACCATAATAGCCTTGTTCACCAAGGTGGCGAAGTCAGGAAAGTCTTGGACGAGCAGGGCTAGCTGAATGTCATGGTGTAGCCCTACATGGAACTTCTCCTGTCTACAAGCATCAGTGGGAATGTCTTCTTCAGTGTAGCGAGACAAGTCAAGGAACTCTCGCTGGTAGACTTCTACAGTCTTGTTGCCTTGAACGAGGCTGCGGAACTCGGCCTTCTTCCGATCTATAACCCCTTGAGGAATATACCGGGCACGAAAAGCAGCCTTGAATTCCACCCAGGTGACGATAGTTCCAGGAGGTAAGGTCTGTCTGTGAGTGGCCCACCATTGTGCTGCGGGTCCCTTCAAGAAGTATGTTGTGAAAGTGACATAGCTGACAGGAGAAACATCAGCTGACTCCATCTCATAGAAGATGTCACGCAGCCAGTCATCGGCATCCAGCGGATTAACTATGTTGCGGAATACCGATGGGTTGAGAAGCACAATCTCTGGCAGCGTGATTGAAGCTGGCTGCTGGATGGCATTGGGATGGGGGAATTGATCCATAATCCCCGTCATGAACTGACGGTTGAGTTCAAATTGTTGCATCATAGCGGCCATATAGTCAGGCGGTGGCGGCGGTGGTGGATTGTTATCACCCATCCTGCTAAATTCAACAGGGGTAGTTTAGGAGAGGCTATTGCGATTGTTTAGCAACAAGCATGATGTAACACGATGGAATTTAAGTAGTGTAATAGATACTTAACAGTAGTCATTTAAGACATACAGATCCATACACAGTCGGTTACAATCGGACAGCATAACGGCGCAAATTCAAAAGCTAGACATGCTAGGCGGCACGCAGGCACGCAGTAAGGAAGTACACAACGAGACATTGCAAAGGCTACATCAACGTCGGAGAAAACCACTGAAACGGGGTAGCGGCAAGTGCGGACGACGAATGTTCCTCGCGGAAGGATCCTGCACTCCATGTGCACTCTGATGCAGAACCCGGTCTCGAACTGAAAGAAGAGGTCCACGTGCAGGTGTGTGACCTCCCACAGCAGGCCAATTAATCACTGGTGGCATCTCGGTCCTGCGCGGGTAAAAGATGTGCTCCGGATGTATCCCTGCACAAACAGCTCGTAGCAACTACGTCATAGCATCGTAGAGTCGTGCTCGAGTGGCAAACAACTCGACAGCAAGAGCCCGAATAGTGCGATCCAGAGCCTGAGTGCACTGAATCAGAACCTGCGGGTCGTAGCGACGAGGCTCATACGGGGCACAGATAGCTGTGTAGTATCCAGTGGCATCTTCAGTAGGGGCATACGGAATGTATCGAAACTCAGAGGCATCCAAGCTAACGCTGAGCTCTCCTCGAAGACATGCGACAGCAGAGTAGGCGGCATCATGGACTGCCATCTCAATCATCACGCCAATACCGTGGAAAAGGTACAGCTCAGTGTCGGAAATATGCCCTAGAGGCAATAATAAATTGGTTATTATCATATTTCCCTGTTCATGATAATCGTTTATTATCCATGCTAGAATTGTATTGATCGGAAACTCAGATACATGTGTGGATACATAGACAACAACGTGTCCCTAGTGAGCCTCTACTAGACTAGTTCGTTGATCAAAGATGGTTAAGATTTCCTGACCATAGACATGAGTTGTCATTTGATAACGGGATCACATCATTAGGAGGATGATGTGATGGACAAGACCCAAACTATAAACATAGCATATGATCGTATCAAGTTTACTGCTATCGTTTTCTGCATGTCAAGTATAAGTTCCTATGACCATGAGATCATGCAACTCATTGACACCGGAGGAGTACCTTGTGTGTATCAAACGCCGCAACGTAACTGGGTGACTATAAAGGTGCTCTACAGGTATCTCCGAGGGTGTCTGTTGAGTTGGCATGGATCAAGACTGGGATTTGTCACTCCGTATGCCGAAGAGGTATCTCAGGGCCCACTCGGTAATACAACATCACAATAAGCTTGCAAGCAATGTGACCAATGAGTTAGTCATAGGATCTTGTATTATGGAACGAGTAAAAAGACTTGCCGGTAACGAGATTGAACTAGGTATGGAGATACCGACGATCGAATCTCGGGAAAATAACATACCGATAGACAAAGGGAACTGCATACGGGATTAGCTGAATCCTTGACATCGAGGTTTGACCGATAAAGATCTTCGTGGAATATGTAGGAATCAATATGGGCATCCAGGTCCCGCTATTGGTTATTGACCGGAGAGGAGTCTCGGTCATGTCTACATGATTCTCGAACCCGTAGGGTCGCACGCTTAACGCTCGGTAGCGCTAGGGTAGTATTGAGATATTAATAGTGGAAAGTCCGAAGGTTGTTCGGAGTCCCGGATGGGATTCACGACATCACGAGGAGCTCTGGAATGGTCTGGAGGTAAAGATTCATATATGGAAAGTTGTTATCGGGGTTCCGGAAAAAGTTTGAGTTTTTTCGGTATTGTACTCGGAGGATTCTAGAAGGTTCCGGAGTGGGGCCCACCTGCATGGGGGACCCACATGAACGTGGGTAGTGGGGAAAGTCCCTACAACCCTGGTCTAGGCGCACCTAGATCCTCCCTTAAAAGGAATAGTATCTTATCCCAAAGGGATAAGATCAGGATCCCTAAAAAGGGGGGATAGCGATCGGTGGGGAAGGAAAGGAGGGATTTCCTTCCTCCCCCTTTGACCAACGCCCCTAGGGCCTTGGAGGGCAAGCCACCAGCCCCCTCCACGCCTATATAAAGGTGGGGAGGCGTTGGGGGCAGCGACCCTTCGACCCTTGCCCGTTACCTCTCCCAACTCCTCCCACGTTTCACCGGTACGCGCTTGGCGAAGCCCTGCCGGAGTTCCGCTGCCACCACCACCATGCCGTCGTGTTGGTTCAGATCTCATCTACCTCCTCTCTCTCGCTTGCTGGATCAAGAAGGAGAGGACACCACCGAGCCGCACGTGTGCTAAACTCGGAGGTGCCATCCGTTCGGCACTTGATCAGGAGTTCGTGGACGGATCGATATTGGATCGCGAAGACGTTTGACTACATCAACCGCGTTTCTTAACGCTTCCGCTTAGCGATCTACAAGGGTATGTAGATGGAATCTCTCCTCTCGTAGATGGTCATCTCCTAGATTGGATCTTGGTGAGCGTAGGAAATTTTTTGTTTCCCATGCAACGTTCCCCAACAGTGGTATCAGAGCTAGGTTTATGCGTAGATGACATCACGAGTAGAACACAAAGGAGTTTGTGGGCGTTGATATTCAAATTGCTTCCTTCCTTGGTCTTTTCTTGATTCGGCGGTATTGTGGGATGAAGCGGCTCGGACCAACTTTACATGTCCACGTACATGAGACTGGTTCCATCGACAGACATGTGACTTTGTTGCATAAAGATGGCTGGCGGGTGTCTGTCTCTCCCACCTTAGTTGAATCGGATTCGACAAAGGCGGTCCTTGTAGAATGTTAAATAGCAACTTGCATATCACCGTTGTGGCTTTGCGTAGGTAAGAATCATTCTTGCTAGATACCCATAGCAGCCACGTAAAACATGCAACAACAATTAGAGGACGTCTAACTTGTTTTTGCAGGGTATGTTGTGATATGATATGGCCAAAGACATGATGAAATATATTTGATGTATGAGATGATCATGTTTGTAATAGTTTATATCGACTTGCATGTCGATGCATACGGCAACCGGTAGGAGCCATAGGGTTGTCTTTAATTATTGTATGACCTGTGTGTCAATCATTAAGCGCTATGTAATGCTTTACTTTATCGCTAAGCGGTAGCAATAGTAGTAGAAGCATGGTTGGCGTGACAACCCCGATGGCGACACGATGATGGAGATCATGGTGTCATGCCGATGACGATGGAGATTATGCCGGTGCTTTGGAGATGGAGATCAAAAGCACAAGTTGATGGCCATATCATGTCACTTATGATTTGCATGTGATGTTAATCCTTTTATGCATCTTATTTTTCTTAGGACGACGGTAGCATTATAAGGTGATCCCTCACTAAAATTTCAAGATAATATTGTGTTCTCCCCAAGTGTGCACCGTTGCGAAAGTTCGTCGTTTCGAAGCACCACGTGATGATCGGGTGTGATAGACTCTACGTTCGCGTACAACGGGTGCAAGCCAGTTTTGCACCTCGGAAAACAAGAGACCGAAAGGTCGAACACGAGTCATATAGTTGATATGATCAACATGGAGATGTTCACCATTGAAACCACCTCATCTCACGTGATGATCGGACTTGGGTTGGTGAATTTAGATCGTGTTACACTCGGACAACCGGAGGGATATTCATTTGAGTGGGAGTTCTTAGGTAATATGATTAATTGAACTCATTATCATGAACAATAGTCTAAGTTGTCTTTCCAAATTATGTTGTAGATCAATAGCTCACGCTATAGCTCCCTGTTTTAATACGTTCCTAGAGAAAGACTAAGTTGAAAGATATTGTAAGCAATTATGCGGACAGGGTCCGTACTTTGAGGATTGTCCTCACTGCTACACAAGAGGCTTATGTCCTTGATGCACCGCTCGGTGTACCAACCCCTCTAGCGTCGTCTGTGGATGTTGTGAACATCTAGCAGACACGTTCTGATGACTACTTGATAGTTTAGTACGCCATGCTTTACAACTTAGAATCGGGGCTTCAAAGACGTTTTTGAATGCCATGGAACATATGAGATGTTCCAAGAGCTGAAATTGGTATTTCAGGCTCATGCCCGTGTTGAGAGGTATGAGACCTCTAACAAGTTCTTTGCCTACAAGATGGAGGAGAATAGCTCATCCAGTGAGCATGTGCTCAGAATGTCTGGGTGCTACAATCGCTTGAATCAAGTGGGAGTTAATCTTCCAGATAAGATAGTGATTGACAGAGTTCTCCAGACACTATCACCAAGCTAGTAGAACTTCGTGATGAACTATAACATGCAAGGGATGGAGATGATCCCGGAGCTATTTGCGGTACGCCGCGGAGGTAGAAATCAAGAAGGAGCATCAAGTGTTGATGGTTAACAAGATCACTAGTTTCAAGAAGGGCAAGGGCAAGAAGGGAAACTTCATGAATGGCAAGCCAGTTGCCGCTCCAGTGAAGAAACCCAAGGTTGAACCTAAACCCGAGACTTAGTGCTTCTATTGTAAGGGGGACAGTCACTGGTAGCGGAACTACCGCAAATACTTGGTAGATAAGAAGGCTGGCAACTTCAACAAAAGTATATTTGATATACGTGTTATTGATGTGTACCTTATTAGTACTCCTAGTAGCACCTGGGTATTAGATACCAGTTCAGTTACTAATAATGGTAACTCGAAACAAAAGCTACAGAATAAACGGAGACTAGCTAAGGGCGAGGTGACGATGTGTGTTGGAAGTGTTTCCAAGGTTGATGTGATCACCATCGCATGCTCCCTCTACCTTCGGGATTAGTGTTGAACCTAGATAAATGTTATTTGGTGTCTGCGTTGAGCATGAACATGATTAGATCGTGTTTATTGCAATACGGTTATTCATTTAAGTCAGAGAATAATGGTTATTCTGTTTACATGAATAATACCTTCTATGGTCATGCACCCAATGTGAATGGTTTATTGAATCTCAATCGTAGTGATACACATGTTCATAACATTGACGCCAAAAGATGTAGAGTTGATAATGATAATACCACTTTCTTGTGGCACTGCCGCTTAGGTCATATTGGTGTTAAGCACATGAAGAAACTCCATGCTGATGGGCTTTTGGAGTCACTTGATTTTGAATCACTTGACACATGCGAACCATGCCTTATGGGCAAGATGACAAAAACCCCGTTTTCCGGAACAATGGAACGGGCAAGTGGCTTGTTGGAAATCATACATACTGATGTATGCGGTCCGATGAGTGTTGACGCGTGCGGTGGATATCGTTATTTTCTCACCTTCACCGATGACTCGAGTAGATATGGGTATATTTACTTAATGAAGCATAAGTCTGAAACGTTTGAAAAGTTCAAGCAATTTCAGAGTGAAGTTGAGAATCATCGTAACAAGAAGATCAAATTCCTATGATCTGATCGAGGGGAGAGTATCTGAGTTATGAGTTTGGCAAGCACTTAAGACAATGTGGAATCATTTCACAGTTGACGCCACCTGGAACACCACAGCGTAATGGTGTGTCCGAACGTCGTAATCGAACCTTATTGGATATGGTGCATTCTATGATGTCTCTTGCCGATCTACCACTATCATTTTGGGGTTATGCATTAGAGACAAGTACATTCACTTTAAATAGGGCACCATCCAAGTCCATGAAGACGACACCGTACGAATTGTGGTTTGGCAAGAAACCTAAGTTGTCGTTTCTTAAGGTTTGGGCCTTCGATGCTTATGTCAAAAGGCTTCAGCCAGAAAAGCTTGAACCCAAAGCAGACAAATGCGTCTTCATAGGATACCCAAAAGAGGCGGTTGGGTATACCTTCTATCTCAGATCCGAAGGCAAAGTGTTTGTCGCTAAGAAAAGGTCCTTTCTCGAGAAAGAGTTTCTCTCGAAAGAATTGAGTGGGGGGAAGATAGAACTTGATGAGGTTGTTGAACCTTTACTTCAACCAGTGAGTACTGCAGCGCAGAAAGATGTTTCTATGACATCTACGTCAGTTGAAGAGGAAGCTAAAGATAGTGATCATGAAGCTTCGAATCAAGTTACTATCAAACCTCGTAGCTCGACAAGGATACGTACCGCTCTTGAGTGGTACGGTAACCCTGTCTTAGAGGTCATGTTGTTGGACAACAATGAACCTACGAGCTATGGAGAAGCAATGGTGGGCCCGGATTCCGACAAATGGTTAGAGGCCATGAAATCCGAGATGGGATCCATGTATGAAAACAAAGTATGGACCTTGGAAGTATTACCTGAAAGGCGAAAGGCCATTCAGAATAAATGGATTTTCAAGAAGAAGACGGACGCGGATGGTAATATCACCATCTATAAAGCTTGACTTGTGGCAAAGGGGTTTTCACAAGTTCAAGGAGTTGACTATGATGAGACTTTCTCACCCGTAGCGATGCTTAAGTCCGTCGGAATCATGTTGGCAATAGCTGCATTTTTCGATTATGAAATCTGGCAGATGGATGTCAAAACAGCGTTCCTTAACGGTTTCCTTAAGGAAGAGTTGTATATGATGCAACCGGAAGGTTTTGTCGATCCAAAGAATGCTGACAAGGTGTGCAAGCTCCAACGATCCATTTATGGACTGGTGCAAGCATCTCGGAGTTGGAACTTTCGCTTTGATGAGGTGATCAAAGCGTTTGGGTTTATACAAGTTTATAGAGAAGCTTGTATTTGCAAGAAAGTGAGTGGGAGCACTACAACATTTCTGATAAGTATATGTGGTCGACATATTGTTGATCGGAAAAGATGTAGAATTTCTGGAAAGCATAAAGGGTTGTTTGGAAGGAGTTTTTCAAAGGAAGACCTGGGTAAAACTCCTTACATATTGGGCATCAAGATCTATAGAGATAGATCAAGACGCGTGATAAGACTTTCACAGAGCACATACCTTGACATGATTTTGAAGGAGTTCAAAATGGATCAGTCAAAGAAGGAGTTCTTGCCTGAGTTGTAAGGTGTGAAGTTGAGTAAGACTCAAAGCTCGACCACGGCAAAAGAAAGAGAAAGGACGAAGGTCGTTCCCTATGCCTTAGCCATAGGCTCTATAAGATATGCCATGCTATGTACCGCACCTGATATGTGCCTTTCCACGTGTCTGGCAAGGGGGTACAAGAGTGATCCAGGATAGATCACTGGACAACGGTCAAAATTATCCTTAGAGGAATAAGGAAATGTTTCTCGATTATGGAGGTGATAAAGAGTTCGGCGTAAAGGGTTACGTCGATGTAAGCTTTAAACACCAATCCGGATGACTCTGAGTAGCAAACCGGATGCGTATAGTGGAGCAGCCATTTGGAATAGCTCCAAGTGGAGCGTGGTAGCAGCATCTACAATATGACACAGAGATTTGTGATGTACACGCGGATCTGAATGTTGCAGACCCGTTGACTAAAACCTCTCTCACAAGCAAAAGATGATCAAACCACAGAACGGTGGAAAAGGTACAGCTCAGTGTCGGAAATATGCCCTAGAGGCAATAATAAATTGGTTATTATCATATTTCCCTGTTCATGATAATCGTTTATTATCCATGCTAGAATTGTATTGATCGGAAACTCAGATACATGTGTGGATACATAGACAACAACGTGTCCCTAGTGAGCCTCTACTAGACAAGTTCGTTGATCAAAGATGGTTAAGATTTCCTGACCATAGACATGAGTTGTCATTTGATAACGGGATCACATCATTAGGAGAATGATGTGATGGACAAGACCCAAACTATATACATAGCATATGATCGTATCAAGTTTACTGCTATCGTTTTCTGCATGTCAAGTATAAGTTCCTATGACCATGAGATCATGCAACTCATTGACACCAGAGGAGTACCTTGTGTGTATCAAACGCCGCAACGTAACTGGGTGACTATAAAGGTGCTCTACAGGTATCTCCGAGGGTGTCTGTTGAGTTGGCATGGATCAAGACTGGGATTTGTCACTCCGTATGACGAAGAGGTATCTCAGGGCCCACTCGGTAATACAACATCACAATAAGCTTGCAATCAATGTGACCAATGAGTTAGTCATAGGATCTTGTATTACGGAACGAGTAAAAAGACTTGCCGGTAACGAGATTGAACTAGGTATGGAGATACCGACGATCGAATCTCGGGAAAATAACATACCGATAGACAAAGGGAACTGCATACGGGATTAGCTGAATCCTTGACATCAAGGTTTGACCGATAAAGATCTTCATGGAATATGTAGGAATCAATATGGGCATCCAGGTCCCGCTATTGGTTATTGACCGGAGAGGAGTCTCGGTCATGTCTACATGATTCTCGAACCCGTAGGGTCGCACGCTTAACGCTCGGTAGCGCTAGGGTAGTATTGAGATTTTAATAGTGGAAAGTACGAAGGTTGTTCGGAGTCCCGGATGGGATTCACGACATCACGAGGAGCTCCGGAATGGTCCGGAGGTAAAGATTCATATATGAAAAGTTGTTATCGGGGTTCCAGAAAAAGTTTGAGTTTTTTCGGTATTGTACTGGGAAGGTTCTAGAAGGTTCCGGAGTGGGGCCCACCTGCATGGGGGACCCACATGAACGTGGGTAGTGGGGAAAGTCCCTACAACCCAGGTCTAGGCGCACCTAGATCCTCCCTTAAAAGGAATAGTATCTTATCCCAAAGGGATAAGATCAGGATCCCTAAAAAGGGGGGATAGCGATCGGTGGGGAAGGAAAGGAGGGATTTCCTTCCTCCCCCTTTGACCAACGCCCCTAGGGCCTTGGAGGGCAAGCCACCAGCCCCCTCCACGCCTATATAAAGGTGGGGAGGCGTTGGGGGCAGCGACCCTTCGACCCTTGCCCGTTACCTCTCCCAACTCCTCCCACGTTTCACCGGTACGCGCTTGGCGAAGCCCTGCCGGAGTTCCGCTGCCACCACCACCACGCCGTCGTGTTGGTTCAGATCTCATCTACCTCCTCTCTCTCGCTTGCTGGATCAAGAAGGAGAGGACACCACCGAGCCGCACGTGTGCTAAACTCGGAGGTGCCATCCGTTCGGCACTTGATCAGGAGTTCGTGGACGGATCGTTATTGGATCGCGAAGACGTTTGACTACATCAACCGCGTTTCTTAACGCTTCCGCTTAGCGATCTACAAGGGTATGTAGATGGAATCTCTCCTCTCGTAGATGGTCATCTCCTAGATTGGATCTTGGTGAGCGTAGGAATTTTTTTGTTTCCCATGCAACGTTCCCCAACAGTGGTATCAGAGCTAGGTTTATGCGTAGATGACATCACGAGTAGAACACAAAGGAGTTTGTGGGCGTTGATATTCAAATTGCTTCCTTCCTTGGTCTTTTCTTGATTCGGCGGTATTGTGGGATGAAGCGGCTCGGACCAACTTTACATGTCCACGTACATGAGACCGGTTCCATCGACAGACATGTGACTTTGTTGCATAAAGATGGCTGGCGGGTGTCTGTCTCTCCCACCTTAGTTGAATCGGATTCGACAAAGGCGGTCCTTGTAGAATGTTAAATAGCAACTTGCATATCACCGTTGTGGCTTTGCGTAGGTAAGAATCATTCTTGCTAGATACCCATAGCAGCCACGTAAAACATGCAACAACAATTAGAGGACGTCTAACTTGTTTTTGCAGGGTATGTTGTGATATGATATGGCCAAAGACATGATGAAATATATTTGATGTATGAGATGATCATGTTTGTAATAGTTTATATCGACTTGCATGTCGATGCATACGGCAACCGGTAGGAGCCATAGGGTTGTCTTTAATTATTGTATGACCTGTGTGTCAATCATTAAGCGCTATGTAATGCTTTACTTTATCGCTAAGCGGTAGCAATAGTAGTAGAAGCATGGTTGGCGTGACAACCCCGATGGCGACACGATGATGGAGATCATGGTGTCATGCCGATGACGATGGAGATTATGCCGGTGCTTTGGAGATGGAGATCAAAAGCACAAGTTGATGGCCATATCATGTCACTTATGATTTGCATGTGATGTTAATCCTTTTATGCATCTTATTTTTCTTAGGACGACGGTAGCATTATAAGGTGATCCCTCACTAAAATTTCAAGATAAAATTGTGTTCTCCCCAAGTGTGCACCGTTGCGAAAGTTCGTCGTTTCGAAGCACCACGTGATGATCGGGTGTGATAAACTCTACGTTCGCATACAACGGGTGCAAGCCAGTTTTGCACATGCGGAACACTTGGGTTAAACTTGACGAGCCCAGCATGTACAGACATGGCCTCGGAAAACAAGAGACCGAAAGGTCGAACACGAGTCATATAGTTGATATGATCAACATGGAGATGTTCACCATTGAAACCACCTCATCTCACGTGATGATCGGACTTGGGTTGGTGAATTTAGATCGTGTTACACTCGGACAACCGGAGGGATATTCATTTGAGTGGGAGTTCTTAGGTAATATGATTAATTGAACTCATTATCATGAACAATAGTCTAAGTTGTCTTTGCAAATTATGTTGTAGATCAATAGCTCACGCTATAGCTCCCTGTTTTAATACGTTCCTAGAGAAAGACTAAGTTGAAAGATATTGTAAGCAATTATGCGGACAGGGTCCGTACTTTGAGGATTGTCCTCACTGCTACACAAGAGGCTTATGTCCTTGATGCACCGCTCGGTGTACCAACCCCTCTAGGGTCGTCTGTGGATGTTGTGAACATCTAGCAGACACGTTCTGATGACTACTTGATAGTTTAGTGCGCCATGCTTTACAACTTAGAATCGGGGCTTCAAAGACGTTTTTGAATGCCATGGAACATATGAGATGTTCCAAGAGCTGAAATTGGTATTTCAGGCTCATGCCCGTGTTGAGAGGTATGAGACCTCTAACAAGTTCTTTGCCTACAAGATGGAGGAGAATTGCTCATCCAGTGAGCATGTGCTCAGAATGTCTGGGTGCTACAATCGCTTGAATCAAGTGGGAGTTAATCTTCCAGATAAGATAGTGATTGACAGAGTTCTCCAGACACTATCACCAAGCTAGTAGAACTTCGTGATGAACTATAACATGCAAGGGATGGAGATGATCCCGGAGCTATTTGCGGTACGCTGCGGAGGTAGAAATCAAGAAGGAGCATCAAGTGTTGATGGTTAACAAGATCACTAGTTTCAAGAAGGGCAAGGGCAAGAAGGCGAGGTGCGCGCGCCCCACCTAACCCGACGACCCCCGCGGGAGCACGCCGCCGTCCGCCCGCGCCCGCTCCACCGCCGCCGGCATTGCGAGGTGCGCGCGCGAGCCGATCGTCCTCCCCTCTCCTCCTCTCCCCGGCCGCGCTCTCCCTCCCTCTCACCCGCTGCTCACACCCCTCCCTCGTCCCTGTAGGAGCGCGTACCCGAGGAGCCGCACAGCACCGGATCCACCTCGCCTTCTTCCTCGGGTCGCCGCCGTCTTCCTCAACTCCGGCCACCTCTGCTGCTACTAAGCTCTCGCGGGGCCTCCTTGCGCCTCCCCGGTGAGCTCCGCCTCCTCTCCCCTCTTCCTTCTCGGTGACCTCGCACCCGGGCTCCGCTGCCTCATACCTAGCACAAATTATGGATGAATTTCTCTGCTGCTCTAGTAATTGTGTTTATAAGTCATGGCTCATGGGTGTGCAATGCAACTTAGCTTCTGAAAAGTGTTTGATTGGGGTGGTTTAGGGAGAATATGTGTGTAATTTGTGTTGATAGGATAAGCTGATCGATGTGGTCTTCAAAGTTGTAGTCTTTTTCTTTTGATGTTGGTTCAGTTCAAGATGCTATCATGTGCTAGATTTGATAAAAAGAGTTTAGAAAGTAACAGCACGTGATCAAACTAGCTATTAGGGTCTTAGTTCATTTCAAGCTGCTGTTGTACTACTTTAAACAATGGAAACAATATTAAAAGTGTTCAAACAGAATCAAATTCAAACTTATAATAGTGCTACATAGTAGGATATGAACATATGCACCACCGCAAAATAATACACTGGACTGCTATTCCTGCCTAACATTTTCACTGAAGAATTCACCTGGCTGGTCTTTTATATCTTGGAGATCGTCGCATGCAGTCTTACTTAGTTACCTGGTACTCATGTTATTTCAGTGGCTGAATGCAGTTATCAGGGCTATACTTTGGACCTTGTTGGTGCCTTTCCCAAGCCAGCATGTCAAATAAAATACCAAATCATGGTTCAAAAATTAATACCAACCATGGTAAATAATGCAGAAACCTGCACTGTTTTTTCTTGAGAGAACCGAACCCAAAGTACATGCTATAAAAACTGTATTCACTGCTGCTGCTGTACTACTTGTGATGATGCGGCTGCTGTACTACTTGTGATGCTGCTGCTACTGTAGAGTTGATCATTATATTCACTGAATTTTGTCAACTTGTGATGCTGCTGCAACTGTAGATCTTCTGAACTTGTGATCTTCTGAAATGACCCCTTTCTCCTGAAATGTTGATTAATTTCCGTTTCAGTTGAGAATGGGGCACTCCTAGGTCAAGAAAATTAGCAAAGGTCATGCCCAATTTTCTTGACCTAGAAGGTGCCCGATTCACAACCAAAACAAAAATTAATCAACATTTATAGTTTGACCTAGAAGATGCCCAATTTGTTAACTCTAGTAGTGTACTCCTGTTAAATGCAGTCTAGTTACTCCTGTTGTTCAGATTCACGATGTAAGCTCCTGTTAAATGTTTGTCTAAAAGAGAATAGCTTTGCGATGGAAGATCAATCCCTTTTAAGACATCAACAATTTTACTCCTTGGCAGGAAAGGGGTTTTATCGGTATTATCATAAAAGTTAATCCTAACAAAACTCCCATCATTAGAATTAATAAGGCGTCCTCCAATACCAACCTAGTACACCAAAAATATAAGACTGAGTTAGGTTACAGGGAGAAGTACAGGGAGAAGTTGCGCAATGCCAAAGACATAGCTGTTTACAGTATGCGCTTTAATATAGGAGTAGTAAATTAAGGAGAAATTTCAGATTTTTTTTAAGAATACCATGTTCAGATAGATAGATTCTGATGCAAGCATCTATATAAATGCAAGAAAATAACAATCACAAGTGTACCTTCTTGATTTTGCAAGTGGACAACTGAAGGTCTCCATAGTCAAGTTCAGTAGGCTTTTTTCCTAGACTGCATTTAAGAAATAACTCTAGTAGCCTTTTTTCCTATTTAGAGCGAACATGGCCAACAATGATTAGGCCGGCGGTTCGGGCAAGGCATTCTGGGAGCTGTCCCAGGAGATGGAGGAAGAACCTCACCGCTATGAGGACGCCGCGGAAGACACCGATCCCGACTACACAACCCCTAGTGGCGTCGGGGATGACACCACTGATGGTGCCGCCGAGGATGCCACCACTGATGATGGCAGCGCACGCATAGATGGCAGCCAACCGAAGAGGCAACGGAAGGACCGGTGCCCGAACGTGCTCGGCACCGTCAAGGAGGAATTTACTGAAGTGTCCTCCAATGGGCATCCAACGGCGCCCAAAGAATTAGTCAGTGGGTACGCGGGACAACTCGGGTGCATTCTCCGGAGCACCGTCTCGATCAACACCGAGAACCTAAGGCATCGTGACCAAGGGAATTTGCGCAACCTCCTCTTCACGAAGCTGCACGAACGATACAAGTTCCCCGGTGACTTCGCAAACACACGCCTCTCAGGGAATAAAGTGAACAGTGCCGCCCTCACGAAGATGAGCACAGCCCTGGCTACTTGGAGAGCCGCGGTGAAGAGAAGGATTCTAAGAGGTGATAGTTATGAGAAGATCAAGGAGACAAATCCTTCGATCAGCGAAGCTGACTACCGGGAGTTCAAGATCAAGTGCGGGAGCAACGCATCTGCGGAATCAAGTCAGTGGGGGAAAGATATGCGGGACTTGAACTTAGGGGTCCACAAACTCGGTCCCGGCGGTTACAGAGTGGCGGAACCTATATGGGACAAGGAGGACGCGGAGCATGCCGAGCAAGGCCTACCACCCCTCTTCGATAAATACCGTGACAAGCAGACCAGGAACTATGTCAGGGCCCGGTACAAGGTGGACCCGGTAACAAAGGAGCTTACCACGGATCCGAAGACCAAGGCGCTTGAGCTTGTTCTGGTAAGGAATACACCCCCGCGTAATTAGCTCCATATGGTTCCATTCTAATTAATGAAGCCAAATTTCTAAATGGTTCACGTTCCTTCCGCAGGACACTGAAAGCAGTAGCGTGGGGTCGTCTCAGAGCTCCCCTTGGGACACCACTTTAAATAGGGCGTTGAACGTAATGAAACACAAGGATAAGTTCAGTAAGCCGTCATCAGCTGGTCGTGTGGCTGGCAAAGGCTTGTCCACGAAATGGTCGGAATACTATAACGCTGGGCGAAAGGAGAGAAATACCAGCTCGGAAAGCCAGGAGCGCGAGGTTCAAGAACTCAAGGCACAAGTGGCGCGGATTCCGGAGATAGTCGAAGAGCAAGTGCGAGACCACCCCACAGACAACACCGCCAGTCGTGCCGGCGCCAAGCCATGGCAAGACCGCCGCAACGCTACCACCGTCAGCTAATCCGGACATGCATATGGCACAGGATCCGGACGACGACGACGGTACATTTGCCAACGTCGATAAGTACTTCAACGAACATGGGTACGGTGACAAATTCTTGGGGCCTCCTTCTCAAGAACCCAACCCTGCAAAAGATGATCGCGATCTAGCTGGTACCGCGGAGAAACCCAATTGCAACAGGCGTCGTCTGGCGTTCAGTTCTAAGGAGACGCCTCCGGCTGCCGCCTTCATCGAGCCACAGATAGCCGAGGTGCGAAATATTATCAGCCCCAACACACTCAAGAAGGTGGTCTTTGAGCAGAACTCGATCCCATTACAGCAGAAGAAGCAGAAGGGACGGAAAAGAAAAAATAACAAGGGTGCGAGCCAGCCGGCATCGAGTACGATCCGTGCTCAGGACGGGCCACCTTCACCTAAGGATATCTCGAGGAGGGTGCATGTGGCGGGTAGGCCGATGCTACCGACTAATCTGCTCAATGCTGCAACCGGTGCTATGCGGAGTCTGCATGACAGTGTTCTTTCTATGGAGAAGCGGCGTCTCTCCGAGAATGATGTGGCATACCCGGTTTTCGTGGCCAAGGTGCCAGAGGGCAAGGGCTTTGTCGATAGCACCATCGGGGGTATGATCATCCTGCGGTTTGATGACATCTTCGCTATGTTTAACCTTCATCCGCTGCACTACACCTTCATTCGGCTATTTTCGCTCAGTATGGAGATGCGGATCATTACAGACAAGACCCCGGACATCGTGATAGTCGACCCCTTCTACATGCGTGCCAAGTTCTTGGGCAGCGCTGGGGACCGGCAAGTCGCGAGTTCATACCTCGAAGGCGTCATTCTGGCGAACCCAGATAAGGATAACTTCCTCGTGCCTTACTTTCCCCAGTAAGCCATCCCCTCACCGCCCCGTAACATATGATTTCTTAGATTTTGATCGTTATTTTTTTTTCTAACATTCCGTGTTTTGTGCAGTGACACACATTGCACACTCATCCTCTTAAGCCCGAAATATTCCATGGCCACGTATTTCGACTCGGACCGTCAGTCGAAGAAAGACTACACAAATATCAAGAAAGTTCTTGATGATGCTCTCCCCGGCTACGCCAAATCTGGAGGCACCTTCAGGAGGCTAATTTGTAGGTACGGCAAGCACGTGTTCACCCATGTAACGACGTTCCCCTGCGTCAAGCAGCCGCCTGGCGGTCAGAAGGATGCCTACTACGCCCTCCATCACATGCGGGCGATCGTACGGGACCATAATCACCTTCTGCTACCAACTAATCTCAAAGATTGGGTCGCACGCTTGTCGGCAATCCAGGACGCGGACATCAGACAAGAATTCTTTCGCATCCAGTCGGAGTTTGCGGAAATCATCTATCAAGATGTCCTTCATACCTCGGGGCAGTTCTACCTCAAATATCAACCGTCCAACAGTGAAATAGAAACAACGCTACAAATGCAGGCTGACAACAATCGCGATTTCATGACCATCACGAAAGACGGCGGCTTCATCCACGCTCCGGTCCCTGAGTCGAGTCGAAAGTAATGATGCTATGTAGTTCTGAAATATCGATTAGCTCATGTTGTAATTAAACTTTAATGAACTTGTATGTCTCTTTAGTTTGGACAGTCGTTCAACTTATATGTAATCGATGCTATTTATTAGTAGGACCATGAATCGTGCTATTAATGTGTTGCTTTTCTCTTCTGATCCTTTTGTTGCATACTTATATATTGCTTATATATTGTCTGTGAATTGCTACTAACGTTTTGTTTGTCTAGTGCATAGAGATGCCGTCGTATGTCGTGTACAAGGGTAAGGTTCCCGGAGTCTACGACGACTGGGAGGAGTGTCGGAGACAGGTTCACCGTTTCAGCGGTAACAGTTACAAAGGGTACACCACTAGGGCGAAGGCGGAAGCTAGATACGCGCGCTATCTAGCGGGAGAGAGGAGGGAGCGGAGGAGGAACCGGATGAAGACCAGTTTCATCGCGATGATGCTCATCGTGACCGCAGCTCTCTTCTATCTGATGGTAGTTTAGATGATCGATATCGACTTTGTAATGTGACGACAAACTCGGCTAATATATATGATGAACTTTGCTAATGTCTCGAGACCTAAACTTGGCTAATGTTTGAACTTTGTTCGCTATTTCGAATTTGGAGACTAATATGATGAATTCTATTATGTGATGTTTATATTCTGTGTTGTGTAACGTATTTTGTAACCTGTGCAAATACCAGATATTTTGTAACCTGTGCAAATACCAAAAAAGCAAAAAATAATAATTCCTAATATTCATAGTAGTGGCGCACCATATTGAGCATTAGTGGCGCACCGAGGCTAAATACCAGTGGTGCATTATGGGGCATAGTAATGGCGCACTTGGGGGCATACGTGAAGGTAAATATGGCCCCCTAGGAGGCATAGTAATGGCGCACTGTTGGACATAGTAATGGCGCACTATGTGGTGCGCCACTATTATCTGGGATACTAATGGCGCACCAGAGATGCGCCATTACTATTTGTTACTAGTGGCGTGTTAATAGTGGCGCACCTATAGTGCGCCATTAATAGCAAAAACAGGTGCGCCAGTAACAGCCTTTTTTCTAGTAGTGTGAAATTGTTGAAACTGATGAAGAGCTTGAAACTGAAAATCTTGAAACACCTATTAGACCTAGTTCTCCTAGATATGAATTGCCAAAGGTACCGGAAGGTTATGTTATGGATGAGGAGTCAACTAGAGACATTCTTGCTTGTAAGGATAGAGATGATCTGGAAAAATTATTATGCAAGTATAAAGAAAAGACTTTGAATGCTAGAATAAAATGTGATCCTAAGTTTGCTACTTCACCTATCTTTGTTGATGATAAGGATTATGAATTCTCTGTCAACCCAGAGTTAATTACTTTGGTTGAATCTGATCCTTTCCATGGTTATGAAACTGAAACTGTTGTGGCACATCTTACTAAGTTGAATGACATAGCCACCCTATTTGCTCATGATGAGAAAATTCGCTACTATTATATTCTCAAATTATTTCCGTTCTCATTAAAGGGTGATGCTAAGGCTTGGTACAATACTCTTGCTCCTAGTTGTGTGCGTAGTCCCCAGGGTATGATTTATTACTTCTCTGAAAAATATTTTCCTGCTCATAAGAAACAAACTACTTTACAGGAAATATTTAACTTTGCGCAAATTGAAGAAGAGAGTCTCCCACAAGCTTGGGGGAGGCTTCTCCAATTGCTTAATGCTTTGCCTGATCATCCTCTGAAGAAAAATGAAATACTTGATATCTTCTATAATGGACTAACCGATGCTTCTAGGGACTTCCTAGATAGTTGTGCTGGTTGTGTTTTCAGGGAGCGAACTATTGAACAAGCTGAAGAATTATTGAATAACATATTGAAAAATTATGATGATTGGACTCTTCTCGAACCACCACTCAAACCTACTCTGAAGAAGAGGGGTATCTTATATCTCAGTCCTGAAGATATGCAAGAGGCAAAGAAATCCATGAAGGAAAAAGGTATTAATGCAGAGGATGTTAAAAATTTACCACCTATCAGAGAAATACATGGGCCTTAAACACCACCACCACCTAAGGTGGTATAGGTAAATTCTTTACTAAAGTTCGATGAAATTGATATTCCTTATAATAAACATCCTAGTCAATGCCTTTATGAGTTTGATAATTACATTAGAAAACAAGATCACTTCAATGCAAATGTTATGAAACAATTGAAATACAATTCTGATATGATTGCTCGCTTGAGTGACTTGTTATTTAGAATCTCAAATGATGTTAGAGGTGTGGGAAAACATGCTTCTATGGTTCGAACTCAATTAGAACAAGTTGCTTGATGAAATGAATAATAATATCAATGATCATGTTGTTAGAGTAATGACTAGAGGAGGTAGAATGACTCAGGAACCACTTTATCCTGAGGGACACCCAAAAAGAATTGAACAAGACTCTCAAAGAATTGACACTGATGTACCTAGTCCTTTTAAAAAGAAAAAGAAGAAGAAAAATGATAGGACTTTGCATGCCTCTAGTGAACCTGAAGTTAAAAAACCTCCTGATAATGATAATGATAATGAAGTCTCTATCTCTGATGCTGAAACTCAATCTGGTAGTGAACACCCACCTTCTGAAAATGAAAAAGACAATGATGAGGTTCACGAAGATACTCAAACAAATAATAAAGAACCAGATAACGACGTTGAGATAGAACCAGCAGCTGATCTTGATAACCCACAAACCAAGAATAAAAGATATGATAAAAGAGACTTTGTTGCTAGAAAACACGATAAGGAAAGAGAACCGTGGGTTCAAAAACCTATGCCCTTTCCACCTAAGTCAACCAAAAAGAAAGATGATGAAGAATTTGAACGCTTTGCTGAAATGCCGAGGCCAATCTTTTTGCGTACTCGCTTGACTAATATCTTAAAAATGCCTCCTTATGCAAAGTACATCAAAGACATCATCACCAATAAGAGAAAAATACCGGAAGCTGAAATTTCCACCATGCTTGCTAATTATACTTTTAAGGATGGAGTGCCTAAAAAACTTGGAGATCCGGTAATACCAACTATACCTTGCTCCATCAAAAGAAATTATGTGAAAACTGCTTTATGTGATTTAGGAGCTGGTGTTAGTGTTATGCCTTTCTCTTTATATAAAAGACTTGATTTGAATAAACTCACACCTACTGAAATATCTTTGCAAATGGCTGATAAATCAACTGCCATACCTATCGGTATCTATGAGGATGTGCCCGTTGTTGTTGCTAATGTTACTATCTTAACTGACTTTGTTATACTTGAGATGCCCGAGGACGACAACATGTCGATTATCCTCGGTAGACCCTTCTTGAATACTGCAGGGGCTGTTATTGATTGCAATAAAAGCAAGGCCACTTTTCATATCAATGGTAATGAGCATACGGTGCACTTTCCGAAGAAACAATTGCAAGTGAATGGTATTAATGTTATTGAAAAATCTTCGACAATCACTATTGGAAGTTTTCAACTACCCCTACCTACTGTTAAAAAGAAATATGAAATGCCTATTGCTGGGGACATTCACATCCCCATTGAGGTAACTTAGTGTTTTACAAAAGTTCTTCGGTTTCATGCTAATCGGAAGTGGTTGTTAATAAGACTTGATCAACCTTATTAATGAATCATTTTTGAGAGGTATGAAGTTGATGAATTTAGTGAGCACTACCTTCTGTCCTACCTTTTGTTTTATGTTTTTCTTAGTTAAATAAAATAAAATGCCATGCCTTACCTATTTCCTGAGTTTTCCGTGCAATAAAAAATGACCCAAAAATAAAAGTTCTCAGAATGCTCTGAAAATTTAATACAATTTTTTTTCTGAATATTTAAGAATTTTTGGTGCAGATAACATCAGAGGGAGGTGCTCCAGGTGGGCACAACCCACCTGGGCGCGCCAGCACCCCCCGGCGCACCCTGGTGGGTTGTGGTCCCCACGTGGCCCCCCTCACTTATCCCTTCACTCCATATCATCACCTACCTCCAGAAAAAAATCACCATTGTCTGAATCTGGCCAGGTCCACAATGCACTTGGTTTGTTTACCTTCTACTCCGAAAAGACTATTTTTTCAAAACCATTTTGGAGCACTGATTTTGTTTTCATCCCTCGGAGTATTAGGGATGTGTTCTCTTCATGAAATTTTGCATGTAGGTAGAATATTTAAAATTGTTTGTTGCCAAAGAAATCAAAATATTTGATATGTTTTACTATACTCCCTCCGTTCCAGAATATAAGGTGTATTGGTTTTCGTGCAAGTCAACCATTTGAATGTTTGACCAAGATTATGGAATAAAAGAACATCATCTACAATACCTAATAGATAAAATATGAAACTAATTTTCATGATGGATCAAATTATATAAATTTTGTATTGTGGATATTGATATGTTTTTCTAAAAATTCGATTAAACATGCACTCGTTTGACTTTTCAAAAAACAAATACACCTTATATAAAGGAACAGAGGGAGTATTATTTATTGTACTACTGATGGCAGGTGCATTTAAGCTTGGGAGCAGAAGAACACTTTTGTTGTATTGACGCACAGTTTATTTGCATCCCTCAAGCTTCCTCGCAAAAAATGCACTAATTTTCTAGATGGAAACTATTTCGCTAATTCCTTTTTTCAATGTTAGTTCTGGGGGATCTTGATTCATTATAAGAGAAACAAGAAAGTTTTCGTATTAATTAGTGAATCGGGCGAAGATCACTAGAACACGCTCACAAGATAACGCATCTTGTCGTCCAAAAAAAGATAGAGCACCCCTGCCGACCTAGCTATACACGCGCGCGCGCGCGAACACACACACACGCGTGCGCGCATACACACACACCGTTGAGACGAAATGCGTTGTCGAGATCGTCAATTGGTATCATCATCATCATCATCATCACTCCTCCGTGAGACAAACACTTCGAGTCCACCATCGATGACCATGAATGTAGGAGAACGGTTTGGCAATACAATAGTCGTTGTATTGATCGGGTGCAGGTGCACGTATATAAAGAGTACAAGTGGGCCTCAACCTCAACTATACACAACTAGGAGGTGGGCCAGGATATACACATATACACTCAACACATATATTCAACACCCCCCGCAGTCGAAGCGTCGCCAGAGACACAGAGACTGGACCGAATCTCCTCGAAGACAGGAGTAGGCAATCCCTTAGTCATCACATCAACAAACTGTTGCGTCGTCGGAACGTGGAGAACCCGAACACGGCCAAGTGCAACCTGCTCACGAACGAAGTGAATATCGAGCTCAATATGCTTTGTACGATGATGGTGCACCGGGTTAGCAAAGAGGTAGACCGCGCTGACGTTGTCGCAGTAGACAAGTGTGGCCTTGTGAACATCACAAAGCAACTCCTGGAGGAGCAGACGAATCCAAGAGCATTCCGCCACGGCATTAGTGACGGCCCGATACTTTGCCTCGGCGCTGGAGCGGGAGACCGTGGGCTGTCGCTTCGATGACCAAGAGATCAACGAGGGCCCAAGGTAGACGCAATAGCCGGACGTCGAGCGCCGGGTGTCGGGGCAGCCTGCCCAGTCGGCATCCGAGTAGGCAACGAGGTCGGTGGAGGCGGAGGCCGTCAGGGTGAGACCCAAGGACATAGTGCCACGTATGTAACGGAGAATACGCTTCACCAAGGTCCAATTGGAGTCACGCGGGGAGTGCATGTGGAGACACACCTGCTGAACAGCGTACTGCAGGCCCGGGTGGGTCAGCGTCAGGTACTATAAGGTACCCAACAATGGAGCGATAAAATGCTGCATCGGACGCGAGGGGCCCCTCCAGGGCAGAAACCTTCGCCTTCTTGTCGACAAGAGTGGGCGCCGGCTTGCTGTTAAGCATTCTAGCACGCTCCAGAAGCTCGTGGGCGTACTTCTGCTGATGCAGGAAGTAGCCGTCAGCCCGACGGACCACCTCGATGCCGAGGAAGTAGTGCAAAGGCCCCAAGTCCTCACTAGTAGAAAAAGGGCCTAATGTTCAGCTCATTAGTCCCGGTTTGTAAATGAACCGGCACTAATGGTACAATTAGTCCCGGTTTGAATGGCTATGCTTTAGTCCCGGTTCATTTGTGACCTATAGTCCCGGTTCATTTGTGACCTATAGTCCCGGTTTGTGTCACAAACCGGGACTAAAGGGGTGGTGGCAGGCTGGCGTCAGGCCGGGGCCCCATGAGCCCATTTAGTCCTGGTTTGTGACACAAACCAGGACTATAGGTCTACCTTTTAGTGCCGGTTCGTGTCACAAACCGGGACTAAAGGGGTCTAACCTTTAGTCCCGGTTGGAGACACAAACCGGGACTAAATGGCAATTTTCAAACTCTACCCCCCCTGTATTGCCTTTTCAGTTTAAAAAAAAAACAAAAGAAAATGATAAAAACTTCAAAAATTAAAATTCTTCGAGATGTAGTTATGTTACTATATCTACTAGTTCGGTAAATTTAAAAACATAAATTTCGACATGTTTTGCAAAAAAGTGTTATGAAAAAGTAAAACGACTATATCTTTTGCATACGATGTCAAAAAAAGCATAATATATCAAAATGTTCAGCACGAAAATCCGCATCCGATTTTGACCGCCGTAGGCCGTTTTGCAAATTTTTAGAATCCTCAAATTCTAAAAGGAAAAAAAGTTATGCTCAAATTTCTGTTTTTTTGAATTTTGGTTAAATCTGGTCAAACTACTTATTCAAGAAATATTAGTGTTACTAAATAATTATTCAAGAATATTAGCGTTACTAAATAATTATTTCATTTTTTTGAATTTTGGTCAAATCTGGTCAAACTATGGTCAAACTACTTATTCAAGAAATATTACTGTTACTTAATAATTTTGTTTTTTAGAATAATAGTTTCAAACTCAAACGGTGAAACGTGTGACTTCATGCTCAAGCTAAACTCCTGAGGGTTTATAGGATTGACAACTTATTATTGTCAGGAAAACAATAAGTGCAGACTTGGAAACTAGAGGGAATAGAACTCGGAAGTTAAGCGTGCTCAGGCTGGAGTAGTGAGAGGATGGGTGACTGGCCGGGAAGTTAGATGATTTGGAATGAGTGCTACACACTTGAGCAGTGATGAGGGGTGATTAGAGATTAAATCGACAAATAATTCAAAAATTTGAAAATAAAAAAAAAATCAATTTTTTTTCAAAAAAAAAATTTCAAATTAATGTTACCAACCGGGACTAAAGGTCCCTCAGACCCCGGCGCGGGCTCGTGCCACGTGGTGGCCCTTTAGTGCCAGTTCGTGTTGAACCGGGACTAAGGGGGGGGGACCTTTAGTCCCCACCCTTTAGTGCCGATTCCAGAACCGGCACTAAAGGGCCTTACGAACCGGGACTATAGCCCCTTTCTGCACTAGTGCCTTGAGGGTGAACTCATCACGAAGACGAGCCGTGAGGCGCTGAAGGAGCCCAGGGGCGGACGCCGTGAGGATGATGTCGTCGACGTTGAGCAGCAGTTATGCAGTGTCAGCGCCCTGATGATACACGGAGAGTGAGGCAACAGAGCGAGCGGACCGAAAGCCCAGAGACAGCAGGAAGGCAGCGATACGCTGGTACCAAGCCCGTGGCGCCTGCTTTAGCCTGTAAAGAGAACGGGAGAGCAAGCACGCGAAGTCCGGATGGTCGGCATCGACGAAGCCAGTGGGCTGCTCACAGAACACCTGCTCAGCAAGATGACCGTGCAGGAAGGCATTGGAGACATCCAACTGATGCACATGCTAGGCTCACGAGACCGCCAACTGAAGCACGGTGCGGATCGTGCCCGGTTTCACAACCGGAGCGAAGGTGTCGGTGAAGTCCACGCCCGCACGTTGCCGAAAGCCACGAACCACCCACCGAGCCTTGTAGCGCTCAAGAGAACCATCCGGGCGGGTCTTGTGGTGAAACAACCACTTGCCAGAGATAACGTTGGCACGAGGGGGTCGCGGAACAAGATGCCACGTGCAGTTGCGCTGCAAGGCGTCGAACTCCTCCTGCATCGCTGCGAGGCAGTGTGGATCCGAAGGGCAGCAAGAGCGGAGTTGGGGATGGGTAACGGCGTCGATGTCGAGGCAGCGCACACATACTCGTCGGAGGAGTAGCGCGTGCTCGGATGATGAACGCTGGTCCGAGCACGGGTCGTCACGCCGAGAGCCGGACCAGCCGGGGCAGCCGGGCCCGCGGCGACGACCGGGTCTGCAGCGGTGGCCGGCTCGGCGGCGGCGGCCGGTCCCCCGGTGGCGGACGGGCCAGCGGAGGGGCCAGAGGCGTCGGCGGCCGCAGGGCCAGAGGCGGCGACAGCCGGGCGGGCCGCATCGGGAGCGGCGACGGGCGAGGAGGATGTCGAGCCCGTCGCCGGTGGGGTGGCACCGTCCGGGGTGGCGGGTGGGGTGCCTGCCGCGGCGCCGGGGTGGTGGGCGGGGTGCCTGCCGTGGTGCCGGGGTGGGGGCCCGGTCGGACTCAACCTCGCAGGAGGGAGTCGGGGACCCAGGGGCCCGGTCCGACTCAACCTCGGGGGAGGGAGTCGGGAACCCGGGCACGGAAACTAAGTTTGTGACTAATTCAGGCGAAACAAGAACATTAGACATAGTGATGGGTGTGGAAGTGGAGGGAAAACTAGTGCTACCGATATGAGTGATAGGTAGAGCAGAACCGTTTTCCAACGGTGATACGTGTAGGTGTATGAACGGGAGTGGAGGAGGTTAGGTTGCCGGGATGAGCTGTCATATGCGCAGTAGCACCTGAGTCCATGTACCAGTCGCCTCCACCGCCATAATTACTCAGCGACAGCGCCGAGTGCAGGGCGGCCAGGAGGGCGGGATCCCATGGCGCAGGGACCGGTGGCGGGCGGACCATAACCGCCGAGAGGCGGTGGCCCGAGGGGGGCGTCGTAGCCGGCTCCAGCCGGCTGGTAGGGAGCGGCAAGGAACGCCTAGTGGCCCGCGGGGCAAGGACCGAGAAGACCCGGCGGAGGAGCCCATGGGACGAGCATATGATAGGCATGCACAACGTCCGTCCACGGATTCTGCCCGGCTACCCACGGCGGAGAGGACTGCTAGTAGCGCGACGCCCCCCCTGCGCCTTGGGTCGGATGCTGCTGCTGCTGCTACTGGCGGCGACCCCCGCCGCCCCGCCGGTTGCGCCGGCCTCCTCCACCTTGCGGCTGCTGGGGAGGCGCGGGGGGCACGGGTGGCGCGGGCGGCAGCGGGTAATACCCGGCTGGCGCTGGAGGGCGCGGCTGGGTCGACGCGGCTGATGGAGCGGGGCCGCCGCGGGTGATGCCGGCGGCGAGGGCGGTGTGCTGGACCCGCTGCTTCACTTTCGTCATCCGGTGCTCCTCGAGCTTGAGGTACACGACAACGCACTGAAAGGTGGGTTGCGGCAGCAAAGTGAGGTTAGAAGCCGCGTTGCCGAAATCCTCGTTGAGGCCGGCGGTGAGGGTGCTGAGCATGAGGTCGTCGGAAACTTTGGCGCCGATGTCGCGAAGTTCATCGGCGAGCATCTTGAGCCGCATGCAGTACTCATCGATGGATGAGTTGTCTTGGTGACAGCCGAAGAACTCCTGCTACATGAAAACAAGGCGCTGAAGTTTGTTGTCGATGAAGAGCGCGTTGAATA
Source organism: Thinopyrum elongatum (assembly GCA_011799875.1). Taxonomy (NCBI): domain Eukaryota; kingdom Viridiplantae; phylum Streptophyta; class Magnoliopsida; order Poales; family Poaceae; genus Thinopyrum; species Thinopyrum elongatum. The sequence goes on along the minus strand of CM022303.1, from coordinate 681,788,907 downwards.
TGGTCCACACGGCGCAAGCGTCGTCGTCCTCGGCGACAACCGTGTGGAAGATGTCCTTCGAGACGGTTTGATAAAACTATCGGATGAGCGTGGCCTCAATGGCGGACCACTCCGGATCGCCCTTCATGTAGTCACCGTCCACGGAGCCATCGATGTGCTCGGTGAGATAGTACTCGCGGAAGACAAGGTTGAAGTAGGTCTTCCACGCGTAGTACGAGGTGTTGGAGCTGTCGAGGCGGATGGTGACCCGGGCCTCGATGTTGAGGTCACGGATGGCGGCGGCGGAGGGCTCGGGGCCGGCGAAGGGGTTCGAGGAACTGGTGGTGGAGGAGCTCGGGGAGTCCATGGCGCGGCTAGTGTTAGGGTGGAGAGACAGCTAGGGTTTGTAGGGAGAGAGAGGGAGGTGGGCAGCGGCGGCGGGGAAGTGCGGCGCTGCGGGGCGCGGCGACTACGGTGGGGAGAAGTGGCAGTGGCGGCGGGGAAGGGTGGCGGCGCGATGGGGCGACAGCGGCGGCGCGGCAGGGGTGGAGTGCGACGGCGGCTGCGGGGGGTCGGCGCGGCGTGGAGGAGCGGAAGCGGCGGCGGCACGGGGCGGCGGCGGCGTCGGGGGAGAACGCGGCGGCGGCGGGGTGGGGCGGCGGTGGCGGCGCGTGCGGGAGGGCACGGCGGTGGCGGCGGCGGCGTCTTGCCCTAGGTCAGAACCTTCAAAGATGATACCATGTAGGAGAATGATTTGGTAATACAATAGTCGTTGTATTGATCGGGTGCAGGTGCACATATATAAAAAGTACAAGTGGACCTTAACCTCAACTATACATAATTAGATGGTGAGCCAGGATATACACATATACATGCAACACATATATATTCAACAATAGACCTTGTCGTAACAGGCGTCAAGACCCATGCCAGCCTATGTCAAATAATCAAGCACTGGTGTCGCCGACCAATCAGCTCCAACTTCGTCGACGAGCATCGAAGGAGAAAAGCATTAGCATGCGCCAAGCAAGCACCAAAATCGAGCACTCATCTCCTGTTCTCGTCGCTGCTAAAGACCCTGAGTTACGACGGCCCATCGAACACGCCGGATAAAACTGTGTACTAAAACCCAGCCGCAACCCAACTCCACTCGATGCCGCCACCATCGCCAAGCAAGAAACCACACTACTCGGATCTAGAGCAGCCACCCTAAGCGATTCATTTCCCATTTGTTCTGAATTTAGTGTAATGCAACAAACATTCCTAAGCCATAGACAGATCTGCATATGTTTGCAATCTATTTATGCATAGCAATACATTTTCTGTTCCCGGACCAGATATGGGCAGGACCGGGAATATATTGCTCGACGACAACAACAACAATAACAACAACAACAACAACAATAACAACAACAACATGTATATCGGCAGCCAACTAGTCCTAGGAAAGAAGGAAGCTCACCACCATGATGAGTTCATTATCATCGTCATGTATAGTGTAAAGTACGGTAAACCAAACTGCCCTCCATTGACAGTGTGGTTAGTGGTCCAGATTTGTGCAAGTTGGAGGCTACCTATCCACTTGGCAGAAGGAAGACATAATTTATTTTGATAATTGACAGTGTCAGTTGACCTTAAGCATGCATGCAGCTTTGCAGGTTCCGTGCATACACACACACACTTGACATGAGACCGACTACGCGTAAAAGGCGGAAGGGGTGAGGGTTGGAGCAAAAGTCAGTGGCTCTGCTTTGCTTTGCTGGGGTTTTGTTCACTTGCATTTGGAGCATCATCAAGGGATAAGAGGTGCTGTTCGCATTGGCTGAGCTATCGTCAGATGAGATGCCGCGTGAAGAAAAAGTGCGTACGTTGCACATGTTATCCTGCATTATCCGAAGACAGTTAGTGCTAATTGGGTTGTTTGGGGGTAGCTTTTCAGGTCGGCCAGGTGGATGCAAGGATACCGGTCAGCAGACTTTGAGAGGAACACGCATACCGCTATTGATTTACTACTTGTGAGTTGTAGCCACCTCTCGAGATCAGGGTTTACAGGCATTAGTTTGGGTTCACGGGGCCAGTAGTACTACTGTGCGTGCATGCGCGCGTTCATGGCGATTTGCCATCCTACTCCACCAGATGTTCAGACCGGAGTACCCGATGGCGCCCAAAAGGACGGGCATGCAGGGCAGTGGCACGTACGTACGTGCCGTAAACTGTTCTGTATGCCGTTGCGAGCTGGAGTCCACTACACCTACCTACTACTCCTGGCTGGATCCATGCTACTGTACTACTACTTCTTTCCACTAGTAATCTCTATTTTTAATGGACCAGTTGGTAGTCTCGCTTTCAGGTTTATTTTCGTCCCACCTCCCATGGTTTTTTTGGTACCTCCTCCCACCTTCGCTGGTTTTTTTCGTAGATTTTTTTCGTCCCCTCCCCCACTTCATCGGTTTATTTTCGCGTCACCCTCTCACACAACGAAAGAAATCTGAACAGATCAGAACTTTCCATACTGGTGCAAGTTATATTTAGTAATGTAGAATCAATCACGAACAATCTCTAAAGATCAAATCTAAATTAATTAACCTTACCTTAAATCACTCAATCACATTAATTGATTTTCAGAAAAATCGCTCAATCACATTAACCTTACCTTAACTCACGGATGGTAATCAATCTTCAAACAAAGGAAACAATACATCGAGGGAGCAGTAAATAAACTCCCTTTCTTATGACATGTATATGATCTTTCCTTATCTCTCCGTTATCGAGCGTTCTTGATTCTCGAGGCCGATGCTTGGGCTGCGTCACTGGGTCACGATGGTGCCGGAGGACGAGGACGGCGAGGCCGGGTGCCGCGGCACCGCGTTGGCCGCGGCCGGTGAAGGGAGCGAAGAAGGGCGGCTTCCCTGGCCCTGGGAGTTGGTGCGGTGGAAGCGGCACTTGAAGGACCCGGCGTGGGTGGCCAGCGCGCAGACGCACTTGGAAGCGGGCCCGTGGCCCGCGCCGGACGGCGCCGACGCCGACCCGGGCCACCACCTCCCCGTATTCTTGGAGCTGTGGCTGGGCGATTTACATGAAATTAATTCCCTCAGTTATGATGGCAAATATAATACACATAATCCATATTGTTGTGCACTAGCGTGTGTGTGTGAAATAGATGGATTATGGTCCCATACACAATAAGATGGATGTGTGTGTGTGTGTTAGAGAGAGAGAGGGAGAGGGGGAGAGAGAGTGAGGAAGAGGGAGGGAGAGAGTGTGTGTGTGAGGATTTGATGATAAAAAAGATCGTTAATGGCACTTGATATGTATGAGAATATTAATATTGAACTCTTAAAAGTTAATGTGGCCCTGTTGCAACACACGGGCGTTCTTCTATTAGTATACAGTACGGGAGTCCACGCAGGGGAGGCGATCGATTGTATTGGCACACCTCGTCCCGTAACTTCCTTCCGTAAACCCAGCCCCGTAAGTGTAGCATTTTTGAATCCTCGTTGCCAAATCAAAACGGCCACGGGCATATGGATGGTCCATGCACGCGACGAGGCATGTTCAAGTCACCCGACCAGGCCCCGGTGGGGTTTCTTCTACAGCGATACTGGCCGTGAACTCCCCTCGAGATCGATCCATCCCTCTTTAATACTTTCTCCGTTCCTAAATATAAGTTTTTTTTAAACATTTCAAATGAACAACAACATATGGATATATATAGACATATTTTAGATTGTAGATTCACTCATTTTATTTCGTATGCAGTCACTTGTTAAAATCTCTATAAAGACTTACAGTATTTGGAAACGGAGGGAGTACATGCATGCACCAAGCTGTAGAGGTGCATGGTTTCCACATGGATGCATGTTGGCCGTGACTAGCTCCATCGATCGTGAGCGCACGCACGTACGTCCAGCCGTAAAGGCGCAGCTAGACCCGCAGGGGTTCACATGACCGCTTGGGCTCCTCCTTCACATGCATGATCGAATTCCAACGGCGATCCGCCGTGGTGCACTACACCGGGAAGAAACAACAAAAATTCTTACGGTGCCATTGTAGGGCAGTACGTCCCAATTAATATTCGTACAGCACCGTACGCGTCTGCTGTAGAATGTGTCGTCCGGCCGGCCAGCCGGTACTTGAACTCGTGTACGTACGTGCATGCGTGAGTGTTACCTTGTGTTTTACCTGCTGGATTGGCTTCTGGATATGCACGGGTGCACGGTGACTTTGATTTTCGTCGAGCCGCTTGGCTTGCATGGCTTTAAGCGCGTGGCAAGTGGCACCGCTCGTGTGAACGAGCGAGTGCCAAAGCGTCCGTGGGTCGACCGACCATGTACGCGTGGAGACAAAGGTAAAACCAACATGGTCAGCACATATAGACTTGTGCGTGTACGGGTGTAGCTCATGTGAACTTAACCCGTCGTAATCTTGCGTCATATGTACGGTTACAAGTTAGGTCTACTGAACGCGTTGCCGACTCAGTCTGGCCCCGTTTCTTTCTTCCGCTCGAAGGAAGAACAGACGCCCTTGCCGCCGCCAGGAGTCTCCACCGCCGCCGCCATCCGGCGGCTCTCCTCCACCGGCGGCCTCGATCGTCGGTGGTGAGGGGGGTCGTCGGATCCACGCGTGTGGATCTTTTTTACTCTCGTAGTTTAGATTTTTAGGCTGTTCATCGTCTTGGCTTCGGCGGCGGCGATGGCGGCGCTGAATAAAATTTCTTCAGATCCTACTCCGGCGAGGCGATCGGTCTTATGGTTGGGGATGGATATGGAAATCAGTCTGTTCAAGCTAGGATGGTGTGGCGGCGGCGACATCCTCGTGGTGGACCTGTGTCCTCGGGCTCTGCCGTTGCGATGGCGTTTGCTCTAGCGCCGGCGCAGAGCTTGGGAGGTAGTCCAGGAGCGGATGCAGATTATGGTCTGCATCGGCGGCATCTGGAAGATGGTGGATCGTGTGTTGGGTTCGTGGTTCGTGGATGGCAAGTTTGGTTTTCTCCTCCGCCGTCTTAGTAGTGTGGGGGTGCCAGATCTGGAGTTCGATAGCGTGTCCGGGGTATTGCCCGGCCTGATTCGTTCAACGGTAATGGTTTCACTTTTGGTGAGCCACCTTGGAGGTCCGCAAAGCTGCATATCAGCGATGGAGCCGCTTCGAGCTCGGGTGTGAAGATGACCCGTCATTTTTTCCTTTGGTGGTTGCTATGGTGGTTCCAGAGACAGGTGACGGGCGTTGGTGTCAAGTTCAGAGATTTCTTCGGTCTAGATTGTAATTTTACTTCTTCGCTGTTGTTCCTTTGTGCAAATGCTAGCATTTTGCTGTCTTTTCAATTTTGCCAGGTCGATTTGTACGTGGCTTGTACTATGATGCTTATGATATAAAAGAAACACTTATTACCATGCAAAAAAAGTTAGGTCTACTGCTTGCCTTCTTTCACAGGGTGTATTCTCATCGATCTGGTAGTCTTTAACAAGATGAGTGGTGTTGTCATCGTATACGGGCTCCTACTTGACGGCCGTCGACGCGATAGAGGAAAATGGCCTGGCCCAGGCCCCGGCGAGTCGGCGCGGACGGGTGATCCCGTGGCGGTTAGGTGTCTCCATGGCGGCGCGAAAATAGGTGCCTGCGTCACCAAAAGGATGACAACAAATCTCCGCGGACATGTCCATGGACAGTGGGCGGAGCGCCGGCCATAGAAGCGTATGCACCAAATGTCAGGCCATTTAAACTAGTCCATCCCGAAACACAAACAGAATTTAAACAAAGTTTGATATATTACAATCAACCGGACGGAAATTAAATAAGTTCAACCTAAAATTAAGCTAATCCTAACTACTTGGATGATGCCCTCGTAGGGGTAGCACCTCCTCACCACCCACGCCACTGACATCCGATCTGGAGCACGTGATGAGCGGAAATTAAATAAGTTCAACCTAAAATTAAGCTAATCCTAACTACTTGGATGATGCCCTCGTAGGGGTAGCACCTCCTCACCACCCACGCCACTGACATCCGATCTGGAGCACGTGATGAGCGATATGAGTTACGTGGTCGAGGTCTCTCATCCTTCTCACATGGGATCTTAACGAAGACATGCTTCATATCCCACACGATGGAATGTATTTTTGAATTCCAATTCGGGTATTCATTGAGGTCAGGATCCTTCTGTGCGGCCTCTATCGCATAACGACGATCCTTCTCATTCTCCTCGACGATGAGGGCGGCCTCCTCCTCCTATTGCTCAACGTCCAACATCCACTCATGCGAGAGTGGCACCCTGCCCGGCCACAAGTCAACTGTTATGATGACGAGGAGTGATGTCGTGGACAACTAAGGCCACCGGGGACCATGGGCGGCGGCGTCAACTGGATCCCGAGCAAACCTGGCCAAATGGGCCGGCCCGGCCCGGCACGGCCCGGCCGGAGTTAAACGGGCCAGGCACGGTACGATCCGGCCAGGCACGCTAAGTACATGGGCTGTGCTGGGCAGGCACGCGTGCTGTCCTCCTTGGCCCAGGCACGGTCTCTTCACTATACAGGCCGGCACGATGGCCCATTTGGCACGTTGGCCCGGTAGGCCTGAGCGGCAGATGAAGGCATGAATCGCCAGTTTCCCTCGATTCCCTCGTGCGCTCCTGGCACATCGATGCATGACTGGCACATCGAGGCTTCCCAGGAGGAAACACGCCTCCTTTTTTTTAGCGGACGCACATCTCCCTATCCCTTCTCCCTGTTATGTATTTACTAGCAAAAAAGCCCGTGCGTTGTAACGGGAGGAAAAAAATAGCACACGGCCCTAACACAACAACCATGACTCAAGACCCCAATAGGTCCATCATTTATTTATTTCAACATGGCTTCTTGTCAGTCTTGCCATTTATCCTTCTTCCCACTCTCGCCGATGGACATGCATGGTTTTAGATGGTTTCTTTCGTCTCCAATTTGTTTTTGTTAAGGTGTTCATTTTCAAGTTGAATCGGCACCGGAACAAAAAAACACGGATCATCCACTACTGATTAATGTTCCATCCTAAACAACATTTAAAAAATTATTAACATGTGAAACAACATCATAGTTAGATTCTTCATATATTTTCCTAAACAATTTTCATATATAACATGTTAAAATTGGAGTTAGGGTTTAAAAGATATGAATATTTTTACAGCATTTGAATCTGTCCCTAAACAACATTTAAAAATGGTTAACGGGTAAAAATAACATCATATTCATATTGTACACATTTTTCTAATCAATTTTCATATATAACATTCTAAAATTGGAGTTACGGTTTAAAAGATATGAATATTTGAAAAAAACATTTGAATCTATATAAAAAAGGTTATTTTCTAGACGGACGGTGGCTTAATTAACTGAAATCTCTGGGGGTTTTCTGAATAAATCGAAGAGTTTTCTATTTCCACTTAAAATAGGACTGCAGGTTGATTAACCGAAACCTTAGGGGGTTTTATGCAAATACAAAACGTTTTTCTGCTCTCACTTAAGTTGGGACCGCGGGTTGATTTCACGAAAGTGCAAGGACTTTTTTGCAAAATGTACGGTGACGGACGACCATAAGCAGTCGCTACTTTATTATTAGGAAGAGATTACTTCTATAATAGAATAAAAATAAAAAAAATAAAAACAACTAAATGTGCCGGGCCAGGCCGGCACTCGTGCCCAGCCTCGCGGCCAAGGCACGGCCCTAGGTGGGCCGCGTGCCGGCACGAACCGATTATAAACGTGCTGGGCCAGGCCCACATGGGCGAGGCACACGGGCTATTGGGCAGGCACGCTAAGACTGGCCCATTTGGCCAGGTTTGATCCGGAGTAGCGCACTGATGACCACTTCCTGGTGCTCCCGCTTTCGGAATTCTTGCCCATCACGGTGGCGGGAGGTGTGGTAGTGTGTGGCCGCCGGTGAATGTGTGGGAAAGGAGGAGGGTTGAGTGGGTAGAGGTTTGGGGAGGAGGAGCCCAGCTATTAAAGACACCGCATCGCCATGTATGTGGGAAGGCAAAAGGTTAGTTAGTTAAAGTAAATGCAATCCAACCAGAGTGGGCTCGGCAGGGGAGGGTTTTTGGTGGGTCCATGTGGTCGGAGTTCGAGGTGGCGAACGTCCGGACTCACCAAACCTCCCTCGGTTTGGTGTCAGTTCATGAGATTTCGGACATCCGGACTGATCTAAACAATTTGATGACCGGCATTGAATGGTTAAAAATGATTGGCCGATCCGATCCAAATATTAATGGTCGATTTGGTGTCCTTGTTGGAGTTGTTCTAAAAATGTCGGTGCGACACTTGGGGCCAGAATGGAGGTAAAATTTCATGTTTTGACCCTTTTCAGCTAGTTTAACTGGATCTGACCCTGGTTGCAATAAAAATCGGGATTTGACCCTTTTGGCTACCGCCACTTCCACTGGTGGTAGCTTTTCACAACCTACCCGCCGCCCTACCTGGCGGTAGTGTTGGGAATCGTTGCATGGAAAACAATAAAATTTCTACGCACACGCAATGATCTATCCATGGAGATGCATAGCAACGAGGGGAAGAGTGTGTCTACGTACCCTCGTAGACCGTAAGCGGAAGCGTTTCACAACGCGGTTGATGTAGCCGAACTTCTTCGCGCTTCAACCGATCAAGTACCGAACGCACAGCACCTCCGCGTTCTGCACACATTCAGCTCGGTGACGTCCCTCGCCTTCTTGATCCAGCAAGACGTCGAGGTAGTAGATGAGTTCCATTAGCACGACGGCGTGGTGACGGTGATGGTGAAGTGATCTCCGCAGGGCTTCGCCTAAGCACTACGAAAATATGACCGGGGGTGTAAACGGTGGAGGGGGGCGCCGCACACGGCTAGGCAATTGTCTGGTGTGTGCTAGGCACCCGCCTCCTCATATATTTAGGTGGGAGGGAGAGGGGAGAGGCCAAGAGGTGCCCCAAGTAGGTCCGAATCCTAATTCGGCTCCTGCCCTTGGTTGCGCCCCCCTGACATGTTTGTCGGAGGGGGAAGGAAAGAGGAGGGGTGGGGGGGAGAGGGAAGGAAGTGGGAATCCTAATCCATACTTACCTTTCCCTTTTCCCCTTTCCTTCTCCTCCTTAGGCCATCCCGTATGGGGGGCGCACCAGACCCTTGTGGCTAGTGTGTTTCCCCTCTTGGCCCATAAGGCCCATATCTTTTGCCGGGGGTGCCCGGAACCCCTTCCGGTGACCCGATAAGTACTCGGTACCCCCCGAAACACTTCCGGTGTCCGAATACCATCGTCCTATATATCAGTCTTTACCTCTCGACCATTTCAAGACTCTTCGTCATGTCCGTGATCTCATCCGGGACTCCGAACAACATTCAGTCACCAAATCACATAACTCATATAATACTATATCGTCATCGAACGTTAAGCGTGCGGACCCTACGGGTTCGAGAACTATGTAGACATGACCGAGGCACCTCTCCGGTCAATAACCAATAGCAGAACCTGGATGCCCATATTGGCTCCTACATATTGTACGAAGATCTTTATCGGTCGAACTGTTATGACAACATACGTAATTGCCTTTGTCCATCGGTATGTTACTTGCCCGAGATTCGATTGTCGGTATCTTCATACCTAGTTCAATCTCTATACCAGCAAGTCTCTTTACTCGTTCCGTAATACATTACCTTGTAACCAACTCCTTTGTCGTTTGCTTTCAAGCTTATGATGTGTATTACCGAGAGGGCCCAGAGATACCTCCCCAATACTCGGATTGACAAATCCTAATCTCGACCTATGCCAACTCAACAAACACCTTCGGAGATACCTGTAGAGCATCTTTATAATCACCTAGTTACGTTGTGATGTTTGATAGCACGCAAGGTATTCCTCCGGTATCCGGGAGTTGCATAATCTCATAGTCGAAGGAATATGTATTTGACAGGAAGAAAGCAATATCAGTAAAACTGAACGATCATTTATGCTAAGCTAACGGATAGGTCTTGTCCATCACATCATTCTCCTAACGATGTGATCCCGTTATCAGATGACAACTCATGTCCATGGTTAGGAAACCTTAACCATCTTTGATCAAGGAGCTAGTCTAGTAGAGGCTCACTAGGGACACGGTGTTTGTTTATGTATTCACACATGTATTAAGGTTTCCGATCAATACAATTCTAGCATGAATAATAAACCTTTATCATGAATAAGGAAATATAAAATAACAACTTTATTATTGCCTCTAGGGCATATTTCCTTCAGGTAGGTGTGATAGACGACCGTTTAGCTGTTTAACGGCTGCTGATCTGGCAAAGGACCCTACCGCCAAGGGTATTGGCGGTAGGTCTATACAACCTACCGCCAGGGTCCCTGGCGGTAGGGTCTCTTGGAGGATAAGATTGTGGGGCCCACCCACCACCCATCTACTCCAACCGTCTTCTTCCCCGAGCTCAAGCCCTCTCCCCCTATTCTCCCCCACCAAAGCACCCACTAGATCCCCCTCCATTGCTTGAGATTTGTCCAGTGGATTCAGGGCATTTGCATCACCCAAGGTACCTCCCCCACTCCCCCTTCAGTTGGTTGGTTGGAATCACCTAATTTTGTAGGAATCAACTAATTTTGCAAACCCTAGTTATTTCTCATGTTTTGCATTTATGGTGCATTTATGCTTTGCCTAAGTATTGTGTGTCAATCCTAGCTGTGGGAAGCTAGATTTTGTGTAAGGGTTTGTGATTTAGTTAGGGAAGGGTTAGGGTTAGGGTTTGAGTTAATGCTATGATTAAGGTATACAAGTTCTTTAATTCAAAGTACATATTGTAGATAGTTCATCCATATGAAATGGCCGGCCCATGGATGACTCAATTTGTTTCCATTATTTTTAGATGGATAACCTAGTGAATGTGCATTACTTGGACAAGGCGGCATTTATGAATGGAAATACCGATGAAGGGGAGGAGGCCATGGTTTTTGACACAAGCCCACGCTATGATGATATTGTAGTGAAAGTGAGAAGCGTCTAAAATTGGATTAACCCAAGTGATGAGGTGAAGCTTATTGGGAGGTATGATGTGGGAGTGGGAGTAAAGTCCCGATCAAAGAATATGCCCATCACCTCCCAACCGCATTGGAATGTGTATAAGAATAAAGTTGAGAATCACAAGACAAGTCACTTGAGTTATTTGCCACAAAGGTTGAAGTTCCTCGGCTACTACTCGACTTGAACCAGAATGTGTCCTCCCCAATACATGATAGTGTCTTGGTGTATGTCCACAATGCTTGTAGCCAACCACCAATTAGCCAACCAAATGAAGAGGACATCAATGCTAGAGCCATAGTAGTTCGAGGTGATGATATTGACCATGTTGGAGATGAGGCCATTGCTCATGTTGATGAAGATGCCATTGTTCATGTTGATGAAGATGCCATTGCTCATGTTTGTGAAGATGCTATTGGTCAAGATGATGTGTATGCGGAACGAGAAGAGATTCATTACAATCCCATTGGTGACTTGGATGTCATTGTGCATCAACAAGACATGGACCGTAACCTCCCTTATAGCCTTATGTGTAGGTATGAGTTGGATGATGAGGGTCCGCTGGAAGAATTGGATGAGGATGGATTCACGACGCAAGAAAATCAAGTCTACAAGAAGGTGAATGGCAAGGAAAGAGGACCCTCATTGTTTCGTGATCTTAGTCTTGCCGACAAGGCCGTTGTTGATGGTGGCATGAGATTGGGTTTGGTCGAATCATCAACTTGCCCGAGGATGGGTGATCCAAGGCCACTGGATGAGGACGAGAATGCTCATTTGAAGAAAGGGATCATGTTTGGTTGTTTGCAAGAGTTCAAGATATGGTTGAGTAACTACGCCATTCGGAACCATAGGCCGTACGTTGTTGGTCATTCCAACCAAAATGTGTGCTACACCATCAAATGTGACAAAGAAGGTTGCCCATGGAAGGTCCATGGAAGAAAGATTAATGAAACCGGGCAATGGGAGTGGAAGAGTTGTGTGGCCACCCACGAGTGCATACCGCCGGACAAAGCGGACCGAAGCAAGGGTCACCGTCAAATCACGTCTGAGTATCGAGGCTATAACTTGTTGAATGAGATATCCCACGATCCAACCGTGAAGGTGAAGTTCATCATGAGTTCGGTCTTCGAACGGTTCGGGTATGAGGTCAAGTATGGAAAGGTGTGGATGGCCAAGGCAAGCGCTATAAGGATGTTGCATGGTGATTATGCCACCGCGTACAATATTCTTCCGAGAATGTTGGGAGACATTGCTCATCGGAACCAGGGCATGCGCCATAGGGTCGAGTCAATTGAGGGTGTGTTTCATCATGCTTTTTCAGCTTTGGGTAATGTATTGAGGCATTTAGGCATTGTCACCGCATCTTGTCAATTGATGGCACGTTCTTGACCAGCAAGTACAAGGGCACGTTGATGGTGGCAATGGCCCACTCGTCCAATGACAATGTGTTGCCGATGGCATTTGCATTGGTGCCTTTCGAGCACGATGTCAACTGGGAGTGGTTTATGGATCATGTGAGGATGAAGGTGATTGGCCCCAAAAGAGAGGTGTGCATCATATCGGATCGCCATCATGGGATTCTCAAAGCAATATAAGTTGACATTCCAGGCTATCCAAAGCATAAACACCGTTGGTGCATGAGGCACTTCGTGGCAAACTTTTACCGGGCATGCAAGAGTAAGGAGTTTTGCAAGGATCTTACCCATGTTTGTGTGTCATTCAACACTGACACATTCCAAAGCCGCTATGATACACTATTCAATGCTTTGGAGAAGAACAAGGGAGGGAGAGAATTCTTGACAAGGCATCTTCTGGAGAAGCATAAGTGGTCACGTGCTTACGACGAAGGAGGTTTCAGATACGGAGACATGACAAGTAACATAGTGGAATGCTTCAACAATGTGCTCAAGGGTGTCTGTTCCTTGCCGGTGACTGCAATAGTGAAAAATACTTTCTTCAAGCTCAACAAGCATTTTCTGAGGCATTCCGAAGTCACCGCCAAATGGATAGGTGAAAAGATGGAGTTTCCCTTCAAAGTTGAGGATTGGTTGAAGCATCAAGCGCGCAAGTCCTCGAGTCAACAAATCATTAGTTTCAATGAAAACAAAATGATCTACCAAGTCGATGAGCTGGGTGGCACAACAAGGGACGATGTGACATACGGTGGGGTTGCGTACGAGGTGCACCTCAAGAAGCGGTGGTGTCAGTGTGAGAGACCTCACAAGTATCATTGGCCTTGCTCGTACGTGATGACCATGGTAAGGGCAAGAAACTTGAACATATCCAATGGTACCACCGTGCGGTCGCATGAGTTCACATTGGCACAAACGAGGTTGACATTGGCACCTCGGTTCCGTCCCTTCCTCGATCAGTCACAGTGGCCTAAGTATGATGGGCTACACATCGTTCCCGATCCCGAACTTATGGTGCCTACAAAGGGAAGAAGAAGAAAGAGGAGGTTTAGGATTGACATGGATGATCTAGCTGGATACACCAGAATGAAACAATTTGGTAGCGGCCATTTCATGGAGGCACCGGACATCAACAGTTGTGGTCAATGTGACGAGCCAGGACGTTAGGAAATGCACCAAAAGCCCACGGACCGATGCCAACACTACCACTAGTCAAACGGGTGGCCGAAGAGGAGGTTCCGGTGGAACACAAGGAGGTAAGAGTGGTGGTCGTGGAGGACGGATGACTCTTAGAGGTAGTGGACGAGGATGGTCGAGTCTTAGAGGAGCCGTTGGTTGTGTTCGTAGGACGCGAAGGATTGATAGAGGAATGCCTATTGACATTTTGCTTAACCCGGATGGTTGAAATAATATGAATGGTAATTAATTTTTTTGACTTAATTCGTTCTTGTTTATTCTTTTTCTTGCATCTATACATGCTTATTTGCTTTACTAACAACCAAATTTTACTTCATAGGCATGGCTTCATCTGGTTCAATGATGAGGCCCCCATGTGCTAACCGCGAGGACATGCCGGACAAGTGGGTAGACGCCAAGTTGGACAAGGTGAAGGAGAAAGATATGAAAACTCCATCATGCTGGTGTGGTGATGTTTGCAAAGTGAAGGTATCCACCGACCGCAAGAAGTCATTGACAGAAGGAAGAAGTTTTTTTGTTTGTCCCAACTATGCATATGATCGTCCTCGTCCAAATCATGCCTATGACGTACCCCCGGTATGTTGTGCAAGTTCAAAGAGTATTCTCAACGTTGCTTCAGCTTGAACCTATATTACCAATAACCAAATTTGGTTTTCCTATGTAGTCGCCGCCTCCACTTTGCAAGTACTTCACATGGATAGATCAAGATGGGCCAGAATATGTTAAAAATGATCAACATTGAGATTGTCTTAGGAGTCAGCGGTTGTTTGAAGAAGCATGTGAGAGAGCCTTGGATGAAGAGGGTCGTCAGAAGGAGAAGATGGAGTGAAAGAAGCGTGAGGAGGAGAGGGCCCGCAAAGAGAAGGTTGCTCATGAAGAGGAGAGGGCAAGAAAGCTTGCAAGGACTCGTGAAGCCCAAGAGGAGGATGAGGCGCGCGACAAGAATGGAAAATGGCCTCGTGTGTGTTAGGGAATGTTGCATGGAAAACAAAAACAATTCTACGCACACGCAAGATCTATCCATGGAGATGCATAGCCACGAGAGGGGGAGAGCATCTACATACCCTTGTAGATCGCTAAGCGGAAGCGTTTATCAACGTGGTTGATGTAGTCGTACACCTTCACGATCCATCCCGATCAAGTACCGAACGTACGGCACCTCCGCATTCAGCACACGTTCAACTCAATGACGTCCTCGCCTTCTCAATCCAGCAAGAGAGGTGAAGTAGTAGATGAGTTCTGGTAGCACGACGGCGTGGTGATGGTGGTGGTGAAATTATTCCACAGAGCTTCGCCAAGCACAACGGTTTAGAGCGGAGGACGAACTAGAGAGAGCGGGGGCGCGGCAAATGGCTTGGGGATTCGTGGTTGTTGTTGCCCCCTCCCCTCCTCTCATATATATAGGTGGAGGGCGAGAGGAGGCAACCCTAGGCACCCCCACTTTCCTTCCTTTAAGCGTGGAGGACAAGGCAGGAGGGGGGCTGGCAGCTGCCCTGCCTCAGGCGCCTCCCCCGTTCCATATTTGGTGCATGGGGGGGGGGGAGGAAAGGGGGGCCGGCTGCCCTAGGGCACCCCCTCCTTCCTTTGGCGCGTGGGCACGGGAGGTGGAGCGCGCCCAGCCCCCTTGTGGGCTGGTGCGCCTCCCTCCTTGGCCCATGAGGCCCACCAAGTAGGTATAAACTACCGGTGGTCTGCCGAAACCCCTTCCGACACTCCTATAAATATCCGGTGCATTCCGAAACTCTTCCGGAATCCGAATACCTTCATCCTATATATCAATATTTACCTCCGGACCATCCCGGAGCTCCTCGTCATGTCTGTGATCTCATCCGGGACTCCGAACAACATTCGGACACCAACATACATAACTCGTAAAATACTATATCGTCAACGAACGTTAAGTGTGCGGACCCTACGGGTTCAAGAATGATGTAGACATGACCGAGATGCTTCTCCGGTCAATAACCAATAGCGGGACCTAGATGCCCATATTGGTTCCTACACATTCTACAAAGATCTTTATCGGTCGAACCTTTATGACAACATACGTAATTCCCTTTGTCTGACGGTATGTTACTTGCCCGAGATTCGATCGTTGGTATCTCCATACCTAGTTCAATCTTGTGACCGGCAAGTCTCTTTACTCATTCCGTAATACATCATCTCATAACTAACTCCTTAGTCACTTTGCTTGCAAGGTTATTGTGATGCTGTATTACCGAGAGGGCCCAGAGATACCTCTCCGTCATACAGAGTGACAAATCCCAATCTCGATTCACGCCAACTCAACAGACACCTTCAGAGATACTTGTAGAGAACCTTTATTATCACCCAGTTATGAAGTGACGTTTGATAGCACACAAGGTATTCCTCCGGTATCCGGGAGTTCCATGATCTCATGGTCGAAGGAATATGTATTTGACATCACTATTGGAATCAGGGAATTTGCCATCAGTCAGTTCTTTGCCGTCTGCTAGCGGACGGCAAAGAAGGTCTTTGCCGTCCGCTATCAGAAAGTAGACGGCAAAGAAATAGCTGATGGAAAATATACTCTTTCCCATGCGCCAGTTCTTTACCGTCTGCTAGCGGACAACAAAGGTCCCAAAGGCGGACGACAAAGAGTCCAGCTGGGCCCCACTGGACCCTGGGGCTGGTTAGGTCAGATGGACGGGCTGGATGCTGTCTGCCTGCTCTTTGCCATCTGCCTTTGGGACCTTTGCCGTCCGCTGGCAGACGGCAAAGAGAAGAACCTAACTAACAGCCGTTCCTCCCCGGCCCCACCACTCGTTGCCGTCTTCTTGAAGACGGCAAAGAGGCTGCCTAAGTAATGGTCAACTGTGCCCCCTCCCACCTCTGTCTCTCTCCCCACCTCTCACCCGCGTGCCGCCCCCCCCGGAGCCAGAGCCGCCGCCGCCCCGCCCCCACCGCCCGGAGCCCTCCCCGTCGTCGGCCAGCCCGCCCACCCCGCCCCTCGGACCCAGGCCGCGGTGGCCGCCCCACCCCCGCCCCATCACCGGAGCAAGGCCGCAGGGCCCCTGCACCGGCCCCTGCGCCGCCCCGCCGCCGCCCCCTAGAGCCCTCCCCGCCACCGGCCAGCCCGCCTGCCCCACCCCATCGTCGAAGCAAGGCCGCAGGGCCCATGCGCCGGCCCGCCCCCGCCACCGGAGCCGCGCCGCCCCACCCCGCCGCCAGAGCCACGCCGCGCCACCCCTTCTCGCGGCCTGCCACCACCAGCCCCCTCCTCGCGGCCAACCTCCACCGGTCAACGTCGCCGGAGCCAAGGTGAGGGTTTGTTTTTTTTTGGGTTTAGGTTTAGTTCTAGGTGTAGGTTTAGGTTTAGTGCTAGGTGTAGATTTTAGTTAGTGCTTGGTTTAGGTTTAGATAATCAGAAGAGGAAGAAGAAAAGATGAAAAAGAAAGAATAAGTAGAAGAAGAGGAAAAAGGAAAAGAAGAAGAAGAAGAAGAAGAAGAAGAAGAAGAAGAAGAAGAAGAAGAAGAAGAAGAGGAGGAGGAGGAGGAGAAGAAAAAAAGAAGAAAAGAAGAAGAAGAAGAAGAAAGATGAGAAGAAGAAGAGGAAAAAGGAAAAGAAGGAAGATGAAGAAGAAGAAGGGGAAGAAGAGGGGAAGAGGAGAAGAAGAAGAGGACTAGATGTCATTAGCAAATATGATTTTTTTTCATACTTTGAAGTGTCAATGCTTTATGTGATGTGATGTCCTAAATTTTTTGACTCGGTACAATTTACAGGCTTTGTCATCGTGGTCGAAGTTTTTGGTCCGTGATCCCGCCGTTGTTCGACTACTTCCTCTACAGCCAAGGGTGAGCTACGAATCCACCTTCACCTCCTACCCTATTTTAATCATGTCAGTAGATTACATTTTCATGCTAAGTCGCGTAACCAGTATGCGTCTCCTGTCCGAAAGGGTTGCATCGATAAATATGCATTCAGTTGCATATTTATCAACGTAACTCATTCGGATTGTGCAGCGATTTCCACGGACAGCCCGAGGATGTGTAGATTGTGTACGTTCTCCATGCTCTACCCCATTCCGAGACAAAATTTCGTCAGCGCCTCCCTGTTGTTCTCCGGATGCACATTCTCTCAGCTTTTTGCCGAGACATGTATCAGGAGAACAGCGGGGAGGTGCTGCCGAAATTTTGTCTCGGAATGGGGTAGAGCATGGAGAACGTACTCAATCTACACATACTCGGGTGGGATTAGGACCTATCTTTACCTATTAGAGTGTAGGTTGCATGGACGTAATAAAATTGACAAACTAGATTAACTGATGAATATACATGCTGAATTATATATATTTCTTGTCTCTCCAGTAGCTAGGCAAGATGAGTGATCGTGCATGGATTTACACTGGTCACACTAGTCAGAAAGAGATGACCAATGAATGGTTAACAAAAACCAAGGGGTTTGTGAAAGAGATGACCAATGAATGGTTAACAAGGTCAAGATGGATGCAATGCGCTTGAAGATGGATGCAATGCGCTTGAAGATGGATGCAATGCGCTTGAAGATTAGTAAGATTAGAAAATATGCCATTGATAATGAGGCTTGGTATCATTATGCCGTTGGATCAATTGTTACCTTAGTTGCGATCTTGATCGCATTTGTTGTGATGACGGTAAGTTTTCTCTAGTGTTTTGCTTAACAAAAGCATACTAAGCTTCGTTCTCTCATAAATAGCTTATTCATTTAAAAAAAGGCATAATAACCTTGGTTCTCTCATAAATGTCATATACTTAGCTTATATTCCTCCAATATGGCATAATTACCTAAGTTAGATAAAAAATGAGCTATACTTACCTAAGTTGGCTCAAAAATAGCATCATCACCTACGTTAGCACAAAAATGACCTACACTTACCTTATTTTCCTCCAAATTGACATAATAAGCTTAGTTAGCTCAAAAATGGCATAATTACCTAAGTTAGCTCTAAAATGACACAAATAAGGAATAAGAAGAAGAAAAACAAGGAAGAGGAGAAAAAGAAAGAATAGAAGAAGAAAGAGAATAAAAAGAAAGAATAAAAGAAGAAGAAGAATGAGAATGAGAAGGAAAAGGATGAAAAGATAGAAGAGAAGAAGAAAGATGAGAAAAGAAGAAGAAGAAGAAAATATCTTCTTATTCTTCCTTTTTCTCTTCTTTCTTTTTCTCCATCTTCTACTCCTTCTTCTTCTTCTTCTTCTTCTTCTTCTTCATCTTGTTCTTCTAGTCTTCTTCTAGTCTTCTTCTTCTTGTTCTTGTTCTTCTTCTTCTTCTAGTCTTCTTCTTCTAACTTTCTTACTCCCATTTTTGCAGGTTTGATTCACTTCATGGAAGCAGCATTGATGGACAGCTAGTGTTTAGTTTTTGTTTTCATTTGTATTGATGAACAAAGTGAAACTATGTATGTATATATGGATGAACTCTGTGAAACTATGTATGTATTGGATCTTTTAATACCCTATGTGTTCTGTTGCATTGATGGACTGCTAGATGTTGGATACATGGGCTATGTTTGAGGTTGAAACTATATATATCATATATGTCTTTTGAAAATGCAGGGATATAACAGAAAAGACAAAAAACAGTAACAATGCAGGCACTTTGCCGTCTGCCACCGACGGGAAAGAGGCCTTTGCCATCAGCCATAGAGGGCAAAGAGGCCACGTGGCAGTAACCTGTGCAACCTGGGAGCTGACCCATTTGGCCACTTTGCCGTCCGTGGCAGACGACAAAGGCTGGAGAGGTTTGCCGTCAGTGGCAGACGGCAAAGAGCTAGGTAGAGTGACGCGTCTGCTGACGTCAAAAGGCAAATGACAAAGGGGACGGCATGTTTGCCGTCGGCTGGCTGACGGCAAAGCCTCTAGTTAGCCACCTAACGTGGCTAACGCCTGTTATTTGCCGTCCATGTGCTCTGCCATCTGCCACCGACGGCAAAGGGTCTTTGCCGTCTGCTAGCCGTCCGCTTTGGGAAAGCAGACGGCAAAGAACCTGCTTACCGTAGCTTTCTTTGCCGGGCACCTTTGCCGTCAGTGGCAGACGGCAAAGAGGTTTATCGTCAGCTTTCCGCTCCTTTGCCGTCTGCCATGGCATACGGCAAAGAATCCGATTCATGTAGTGCATTAAGAAAGCAGTAGCAATAAACTGAACAATCAAATGCTAAGCTAACGAATGGGTCTTATCCATCACATCATTCTCCTAATGATGTGATCCTATTATCAAATGACAACTCTTGTCCATGGTCAGGAAACCTCAACTATCTTTTGATCAGTGACCTAGTCTTGTAGAGGCTTACTAGGGACATGATATTTGCTTATGTATTCACACATGTATTTAAGTTTCCGATCAATACAATTATAGCATGAATAATAAACCTTTATCATGATTATGGAAATATAATAATAACCACTTTATTAGTGCCTCTAGGGCATATTTCCAACAGTCTCCCACTTGCACTAGAGTCAATCATCTAGATTACATAGTAATGAATCTAACACCCATGGAGTCTTGGTGCTGATCATGTTTTGCCTGCGGAAGAGGTTTAGTCAATGGGTCTGCCACATTCAGATCCGTATATATTTTACAAATTTCTATGTCTCCATCCTTGACCTTTTCACGAATGGAGTTGAAGCGTCGCTTGATGTGTTTGGTTCTCTAGTGAAACCTGGACTCCTTGGCTAAGGCAATTGCTCCAGTGTTGTCACAAAAGATTGTCATTGGACCCGATGCACTAGGTATTACACCGAGATCGGATATCTACTCCTTCATCCAGACTCCTTCATGCGCTGCTTCTAAAGCAGCTATGTACTATGCTTCGCATGTAGATCCCACCACGACGCTCTGCTTGGAAATGCATCAACTGACAGCTCCACCATTCCATATAAATATGTATCCGGTTTGCGATTTAGAGTCATCTGGATCTGTGTCGAAGCTAGCATCGACGTAACCCTTTAAGACGAGCTCTTCGTCACCTCCATAAATGAGAAACATATCCTTGGTCCTTTTCAGGTACTTCAGGATATTCTTGACCGATGTCCAGTGATCCACTCCTAGATTACTTTGGTACCTCCCTGCCAAACTTATGGCAAGGTACACATCAGGTCTGCTATACAACATGGCATACATTATAGAACCTATAGCTGATGTAGAGGGAATGACTTTCATTCTCTCTCTATCTTCTGTCGTGGTCGGACTTTGAGTCCGACTCAATTTCACACTTTGCAACACAGGCAAGAACCCTTTCTTTGACTGGTCCATTTTGAACTTCTTCAGAACTTTGTCAAGGTATGTGCTTTGTGAAAGTCCTATTAAGCGTCTCGATCTATCCCTATAGATCTTGATGCCCAATATGTAAGCAGCTTGACCGAGGCCTTTCATGGAAAACTTCTTATTCAAATATCCTTTTATGCTATCTAGAAATTCTATATCATTTCCAATCAGCAATATGTCATCCATATATAATATCAGAAATGCTACAGAGCTCCCACTCACTTTCTTGTAAATACAGGTTTCGCCGTCAGTCTGTATAGAACCAAATGCTTTGATCACTTCATCAAAGCATATATTCCAACTCCGAGATGGTTTCACTAGTCCATAGATGGATCGCTGGAGCTTGCACACTTTGTTAGCACCTTTAGGATTGACAAAACCTTCTGGTTGCATCATATACAGCTCTTATTAAAGAAACCCATTAAGGAATGCAGTTTTGACGACCAATTGCCAGATTTCATAATAATAAAATGCGGCAATTGCTAACATGATTCTGACAGACTTAAGCATCGCTATGGGTGAGAAAGTCTCATCGTAGTGAACCCCTTGAACTTGTCGAAAACCTTTTGCGGCAAGTCGAGCTTTGTAGACAGTGATATTACCATCAGCGTCCGTCTTCCTCTTGAAGATTCATTTATTCTCAATGGCTTGCCGATCATTGGGCAAGTCAACCAAAGTCCACACTTTGTTCTCATACATGGATCCTATCTCAGATTTCATGGCCTCAAGCCATTTATCGGAATCTGGGCTCATCATAGCTTCTTCTTAGTTTGTAGGTTCGCCGTTGTCTAACAACATGACTTCCAGGACACGATTACTGTACCACTCTGGTGCGGTACGTGTTTTGGTTGACCTACGAGGTTCAATAGTAACTTGATCCGAAGTTTCATGATCATCATCATTAGCTTCTTCTCTAGTTGGTGTAGATATCACAGGAACAGTTTTCTCTGATGTGCTACTTTCCAATTCGAGAGAAGGTACAATTACCTCATCAAGTTCTACTTTCCTCCCACTCACTTCGTTCAAGAGAAACTCCTCTAGAAAATGACCCATTCTTAGCAACAAAGATCTTGCCTTCAGATCTGTGGTAGAAGGTATACCCAATAGTTTCTTTAGGATATCCTATGAAGACGCACTTCTTCGCTTTGGGTTCGAGCTTATTAGGCTGAAGCCATTTGACATAAGTGTCGCATCCCAAAACTTTAAGAAACGACAGCTTAGGTTTTCTTGCCAAACCATAGTTCATACGGTGTCGTGTCAACGGATTTAAACGTTGCGCTATTTAACGTGAATGTAGCTGTCTCTAATGCATAACCCAAAAACGATAAAGGCAAATCTGTAACATACATTGTAGAACGCACCATATCTAATACAGTACGGTTACGACATTCGGACACACCATTACGCTGTGGTGTTCTAGGTGGCGTGAGTTGTGAAACAATTCCACATTGTCTTAAATGAAGACCAAACTCGTAACTCAAATATTCACCTCCGTGATCAGATCGTAGAAATTTTATTTTCTTGTTACGATTATTTTCCACTTCACTATGAAATTCTTTGAACTTTTCAAATGTTTCAGACTTGTGTTTCATCAAGTAGATATATCCATACCTACTCAAATCATCTATGAAGGTCAAAAAATAACGATACCCGCCGCATGCTTCAACACTCATCTGACCGCATACATCGGTATGTAATATTTCCAATAAGTCATTAGCTCGCTCCATTGTTCCGGAGAACGGAGTTTTAGTCATCTTACCCATGAGGCATGGTTCGCAAGTATCAAATGATTCATAATCAAGTGATTCCTAAAGTCCATCCGCATGGAGTTTCTTCATGCGCTTTACACCAATATGACCTAAATGACAGTGCCACAAGTATGTTGCACTATCATTATCAACTTTGCATCTTTTGGCATCAATATTATGAATATGTGTATCACTATGATTGAGATTCAACAAGAATAGACCATTCACTAAGGGTGCATGACCATAAAAGATGTTACTCATATAAATAGAACAACCATTATTCTCTGACTTAAATGAATAACCATCTCGCAATAAACAAGATCCAGATATAATGTTCATGCTCAATGCTGGCACCAAATAACAATTATTGAGGTCTAAAACTAATCCCGAGGGTAGATGTAGAGGTAGCGTGCCGATGCCGATCAGATCAACCTTGGAACCATTTCCGATGCGCATCGTCACCTCGTCCTTAGCCAATCTTCGTTTATTCCAAAGATCCTGTTCAAGTTACAAATTTGAGCAACTGAACCAGCATGAAATACCCAGGCGCTACTACGAGCATAAGTAAGGATCACATCAATAAAATGTATATAAAATATACCTTTGTTCACATTGCCATCCTTCTTATCTGCCAAGTATTTGGGGCAATTCCGCTTCCAGTGACCATTTCCTTTGCAGTAGAAGCACTCAGTTTCAGGCTTGGGTCCTGTTGTGGATATAACTATTGGGTATAACCCGCCCAGGAGGGGCCGGGTTGTACCACTGGCGGTTCATGATGAGAAGGCCCAAGAAGATGCTGAAGATGGTGGTTCATGTAGCAAGCTTACCGAAGGCCCAAGACCCGGAGGCGACTTGAGGCCCACGGGCATAAACCGCCAGATGTTTAACTTGTATGTTAAGGAAAGTTTAGTATTGGTCATCGGGCCGGACACATTGTGTATGAGCCGGCCGGGACTCTGTAAGCCGCCGGGCATCAACCCGTGTATATAAGGGGGTGACCCGGCGGCGGGTTAAGGCAAGAAACGATAAGTCGAGAGCTAGGTCAAGCGTATCCGCTCCCTAGTAATCGAGACACAAGCAATACAACCTAAAGCAGGAGTAGGCCTTTACCTCGTTGAGAGGGGCCGAACCTGGGTAAACTCTCCGTGTCCTTTGTCCCGTTTAACCCCTTCAATCTAACTACGTGACGATGGCTCCACACCCAAGTCCTCATGCTAGGGCATCTGCCGTGACAAATCCATGACAGTTGGCGCCCACCATGGGGCCTGCGCATGGTGGTTTCGAGTTCTTGAAGGGCAGCTTCGCAGGGCTCAAGGGATACGCTGTGGGCCAGATGACTAAAAGTCGTAGCGGCAAGCTCTTCATCGACGACGCGGGCTGGGGCCCCGAGGCCGGCTCAATCGATTACGGATACTGGGTCCCCTTCGGCGGAATTCATGTCTTCATCGGCAAGATTGGTGAGTTGGAAGCTGAGCCAGACACCTGCGCCGACATCGTCGAGAAGGCTCAGCGCGCGCGACCCGCCAAGGTTCAAGCCGCCCCGAAGCATGTCTTTGTGGGATTTACTCAAGGAGTAGATCTAGAAGGGGGATCTGAGTCCGGTGGTGAGACGGCCGTCTATTCATGCGATGAGTTCTCAACCGGTGTGACCGACTCCATGTATCAAGTTCAGGATGGTGGGCTTGGGGGCTGTTCCGATGGCGACAGTATTCCGGACCCCTATGAGCCGCCAAACCGGATTACAATCTTCATGGCCGGTACACAGCCAGTGCAGAATTCTTCAACTGCGGCGGCATTGATCTCCGGTTCAGCGACGACAACGGCAGCTGGGGCAGGAGGCTCTGTGCGCCCGCCAGCTCAAGTTTTATCTGAACTGTTGGAGGCTCTGGCAACGTTGTTGACGGCGGAGGTGACCCCGGCAAACCAAACGCAACATAATGTGGACGTTGCAAAGCTACGTGATGACATAGCTCAAGCAAAGGAGGATCTAAATGCTGAGAACACCCAGATGGCGACGGAGCGAGCCACCTTGGAGAGGGAGGCAGAACGGCTTAAAGCAGAAAATTTTCGCTTGAGCTTGGACCGGGACGCATCAAACGCTGTCTTTAACAGAAGGCATGTGAGTCGTTTACCCCCTGTTTACGATGCGAGAAACCTTTTCAACACGCCTGGGGCAGGAACCAGTAACCCGCCTGTGACGGATCGGACCGTTGAGGCGCCGGTGGCTGGAGCACCGGTTCAGCCGCGTGCTACAGACCCCCCACGTTTGAATCTGACCCCTCCTCAGCATGTTCCGACGCCCCTGGGTCATTACTCTAATCCTCTGGATAACATGATAGCTGCGGCTACTCGATTGGCGGCTCTCCCAGTCTAAGATGAGTCGCCAGCGGCGGTGGAAATACGGCGAGCCGGAGAACTTCTTCAGACGGCTGTGGCTCAACAGGCGGCTTATTCATACAGCCGTGAACGGATTCACTCGACCCCACGTCCAAGTCAGAGTTATAGCAGACACATTAATGAACCGGCTGTATCGAGCAGTGAGCGACACCGCAATCAGCCTCATAGGCCTGACCCGCCGCGTGCTAGTAATGATGCTCAAGCTTTAGTGGACCTGGGCAGGGCGTGGCGTGAGGCTGAGCTGGCGGCTCAGTTGGCGGCTCAACAGCAACCTTCGGTTTATCCGTCAGCGTCTGTGGAGACAGGGGTGACTTCTAGAACCTTGGGCGTGCCATGTTTAGTTCCGACTCTACACAACGAGCGCTTGCCTAAGGATTTCAAGGGCCCCCGTAAGGTGCCTAACTACACGGCGGATCAACCCCCGGAGGCTTGGATTGAAAGCTATGAGATGGCAATGGAGATGTTGGATGTTAGTGATGCTGCATGTGCCAAGTATTTCACCATGATGTTGGATGGGCCGGCTCGTACTTGGTTAAAAGGGCTGCCTGCTAACTCCATCAGATCATGGGCAGAGTTGAAAGTGCGTTTTATCCAAAATTTTAAAGACACGTGCAAGCATCCTATGTCGATTTTGGATTTGGACTCTTGCGTCCAAGGTGAAAGTGAGTCAACAACCAATTGGGTGCGCCGGATCTCAGCTATTATACACTCGTCGAACATTATCAACGCCAGTTCGGCAGTCCTGATGTTGGAGAAGAATTGCCGTTTTCTTCCCCTTAAGCAGAAATTGGGGCGGCTTAAGCACAATTGCAATGATATGGGGGAGCTCATGGCGGCTCTCGTCAAATATGCCGACTCTGATAGCACTAAAGACCCTGAGTCTGATGAGGAGAAAGCTGGTAAAGGGAAAAAGAGTGGCAATACAAAGGGACATCATAACACAGCGGGTCAAGGTGGCAATGGTAAGTGCAAGGCTGACGGCGGTTTAGACTTTGTGGCTAACACCAATGCACAGGGTAATAACCAGCGTCGTAAGGGGAAAACGTCAGCGCCCCGGTTTGGAGGGCCGAAGTTCAATCTTGAGGCCATGACGAATCTCCGGATCTATAAAATTATGCTTAACCCGGCCAAGTGTGTCTTCGGCGTGCCAGTGGGTAAACTATTGGGTTTCCTAGTTTCTGAGAGAGGCATTGAAGCTGACCTAGAGAAAATCAAGGCTATCACTTCTTTGGCTAAGCTGGCCTGTATCAATGACGTCCAGCGGTTGGCGGGTCGTATTGCAGCTTTGAGCCGGTTCATAAGCCGCCTGGGAGAGAAAGCTATCCCTTTGTATCAAATGATGAAAAAGACAGATAGCTTTGTCTGGAGTGATGCTGCCAATGAGGCATTTGAGGCACTTAAGAGACAGCTGGCTAAACTGCCGGTTCTTGCAGCTCCTATTGAGAAGGAGCCCTTGCTTTTATATGTGGCTGCAAACAACAAAGCTGTCAGTGTGGCAGTTGTGGTTGAAAGGAAAGAGTCAGGCAAGGAGTATCCGGTTCAAAGGCTAGTTTATTATGTTAGTGAGGTGCTCATTGAATCTAAGCAGAGATACCCACATTGGCAGAAATTGGTTTACGGCGTGTTCATGGCTAGCCGCAAGTTGAAGCAATATTTCCTCGGTTATCCCATCACTGTGGTTAGTTCTGCTCCCTTGGGGGATATTATTCAAAACAGAGAAGCCACAGGTCGGGTAGCCAAGTGGGCTATCGAGCTCGGACCTCATGGTTTGAAATATATGCCTAGGACAGCTATCAAGTCCCAAGCACTTGTGGATTTCATCAATGATTGGACAGAGCTGCAGATGCCTGAGGAAAAATCGGATACCATGTATTGGACTATTCACTTTGATGGATCCAGGCAATTGGAAGGCTCGGGGGCTAGAGTAGTTTTGACTTCCCCACGAGGAGATAAATTTTGTTATGTTTTGAGGTTGATGTTCCCTTGTACTAACAATGCAGCTGAGTATGAAGCTTTGCTCCATGGTCTTCGGA
This sequence comes from Thinopyrum elongatum, assembly GCA_011799875.1. Lineage (NCBI taxonomy): Eukaryota > Viridiplantae > Streptophyta > Magnoliopsida > Poales > Poaceae > Thinopyrum > Thinopyrum elongatum. The sequence continues at coordinate 681,761,880 of CM022303.1, read as the reverse complement.
TGGCTAAAGAGATGAATCTAAGTCGGGTGAGGTGTTTTGGCGACTCAGTAAGTTTTAGGGACTTGGGATTCCAAGGATCCACACATGGCGGCTTATCGCAGAGAAGTTGATACAATTGCTGGTCATTTTAAGGGTTATCAAGTGGAGCATGTCGATCGCAGGAAAAACGAGGCCGCTGATGCTTTAAGCCGGCTGGGGTCTCAGCGTAAGCCGGTGCCCCCTAATGTTTTCCTCGATATTTTGCATAATCCATTAGCTAAATTGCCTACGGAGGAGGATCTTGCAATTCCTGACCCGGAGGCACAGTTGGTGGCGGCTCTCCATGTTATTCCTGATTGGACTGTTCCATATTTAGCTTATGTGACCCGGGGCGAGTACCTGATGATGAAACTCTGGCCAGGCAAGTAACCCTGAGGTCTAAGTCAATGACCATTGTCAATGGTGAGTTACACCGATGCAGTGTTACAGGGGTATTTCAACGATGCATTTCTCCTGAGGAGGGCCATGAAATTTTAAGGGAAATTCATGAAGGAGATTGCGGTCATCATGCCGGCTCTAAGTCTCTCGTTGCTAAAGCCTTTCGTAATGGGTTTTATTGGCTGACGGCTCATGCTGATGCGGAAGATCTGGTCAGTAAATGTGATGGCTGTCAAAATTTTTCAAGACGAGCTCATGTGCCGGCTCAAGAATTGCGGATGATTCCAATTACTTGGCCGTTTGCAGTCTGGGGACTGGATATGGTTGGGCCTATTAAAAGGTCCACGGACAAAAAGACTCACCTCCTGGTAGCTGTTGACAAGTTTACAAAGTGGGTTGAGGCTGAGCCGATCAGCAAATGTGATGCAGCAACGGCGGTTCAGTTCATTAAAAAGGTGATCTTTCGTTTTGGATACCCTCATAATATCATTACTGCTAATGGTACTAATCTGTCTAAGGGTGCAATGAAAGAATTATGTCAACAAGAGCATATCCGGCTTGATGTGTCATCGGTGGCTCACCCCAAGTCTAATGGTCAAGCTGAAAGAGCCAATCAAGAAATCTTGAGAGGTATCAAACCCCGGCTTATGGTCCCTTTGCAGAGGACGCCGGGTTGTTGGGTGGAAGAATTTCCCTCAGTGCTTTGGAGTATCAATACCACCCCCAACAGATCTACGGGTTACACGCCTTTCTTCATGGTTTACGGAGCAGAAGCGGTTCTCCCTAGTGACATACGTCACGACTCGCCCTGCGTGGTGGCTTATGCTGAAGCAGATAATGAGAAAGCACATCAGGATGCTATTGACCTTTTGGATGAGGAGCGTGACCTTGCGGCGGCTCGTTCAACGATTTACCAGCAAGATCTGCGTCGTTATCATAGCCGCCGGGTTAAAACCAGGACTTTTCAAGAAGGAGATTTGGTGCTCCGGCTCATCCAGGATCAAACTGATATGCACAAGCTATCCCCACCTTGGGAAGGGCCCTTTGTGGTCAGTAAAAATCTGAACAACGGGTCATACTACCTTATCGATGTTCGAAGCCACAAGGACTCACGCACGTCAGAGGAGGAGACCCACCGGCCGTGGAATATTGCTCATCCTAGGCATATATTATGATTAGTATAATAAAGCCGGCATCCCTGATGATTCAGGGCCTCTGTCATTTCATTTCTGAGAATCTGAGTCTTTATTGTCACTTCATAAGGTCACTGGGGGGCTTTCTGCTCATTGAGCATAGCTGTGATTACCCTTTTGATCCGGCTTGTACGCCTTGATTGCAAAATATTTGGGGGGCTTCCTGCTCATTGAGCATAGCTATGACTACCCTATTGGTCCGGCTTGTATGCCTGGATCGGAATATTACTTGGGGGCTCCTTGTTAAATGAACAGAGCTTTGTTGACCCTTGTAATGGGCTTGGACGCCAAGTGTATTCACCAAAAATCTGGGTTATCCTGCCTTTGTATGCTTGCCACTCCGACCAGGTAATCCTGGAATGACTCGCCGTAGTCTTGACAGTTAATCTTGTAAAGACCCTGAACTTGTCAAAGTTAAAACGGCGATTGGTCATGTGAGGCCCGGCTTACAGGTTTGAATTAAGGAGTTACTCAGTGGCTGTGCAGCCCTTGAATAGCACTTGATGTTGAGGCTTGGCAGCCTTTGAATGCCTTGGTTTTCTGGTTTATATTGACTTTGAATCTTTTTGGTGATTTCTGTTTATACCATATTGATATATGGTTGAAAGTTGATTCGGGCCATGTTGCCTTGATCTTATGATTCATATTTGAAAATATCCGGTGCTTTGGTAACCTGGCCTGGCTTTGGACGATAAGTCGCCAGTGTGTGATGATTATATGCTTGGAGTTCTATACTCTTAAGTTTTTGGGATGATACCCTTTGCTATCTATGGCGTTGTAAGCCGGCAGTATGAATAAAATTACACAGAGCGCTGCGCTCTGAGGCTTTGGGCTTTTACCCTTATTACATGCGGTGTTGTAAGCCGGCAGTATGAATAAATATCACAGGCACTTGTTCTCTGTTTGTATGCAGGGTTTAAGACAACATGATCAGCAAAGATGACAATGATTACGAGCATAAATGGTGGATCATTAGATAAGATCAAAACGGCTCATAAGTGTTATGCAAATCAACATGCACGATGGCATGGCAGATCGCTGTTTCCAAGCTAGCCTGTTGCAAGGCACTAGACGGCCCAAAAGAATAAGTGTTTTGAGGCATAAGGTAGTCCAACGGGCAGATTAAGCCGGCCCTTGGATTAATGATTTTGACCTTGGTGAGTAGAGGATTCTGGGTCATCTTGCACCGGTTCATCTTCTTCGTCACCCGTTGGCTGGAAGTTAGAGGTGGCCCAATTGATCCCAGTCAAACCTTTGAACACAGCTTCGTCATCAATAAGTGTTGACGGGTCAATATCGGGAGCAAAGGTGTGCTTACCGATTGCCGGAATAAGCTGTTGGGAGTCATGAACCGGCGCCTTCACTTTCTTGTTATCAGCATTATAAGCCGCCTGGTAATGAGATAGATCCGTATCTTCAGCCAGTTTGCTTGCTAGAGGGCGCATTTCTCTTGCTATTGCCGCAAAGTCCTCAGTGCCGAAGGGAGACCTGTCCTCCTTTACGCTTGGGCAGCCATTGGCCAAGTCTTCTGGGTCCAGATCTGCTTGCCATGCCTTGGCCCAGGTTAGCGCAGTGATGGCACCGGCTCTAGCAGCTGATAGCTTCAGATCCTCTACTCTTTGGGGCAATACAGACAGCTTTTCCAGAGTGTCTTTGATAAGAGTTGGTGGTTGTTTTCTATGAGAAGCTGCAGAGATAGCTCGTTGCGCACCAGTATACAATTGCTTGATAAGAGTATAGGCGGCTTTCAGCTTCATGCGCATGTCTGCACCAAGATGGGCGATTCTGGAGCCTGCATTGTCAAACAAATTGATAAGTCGGATGAATGATTATTCAACTACATGTATGGTAATAGATTGGAATAATGTTACTTACCAAAGACAGTGGCGGTCATGGTGTTAATTTGATGTTTTAAACCGGAAAGCTCTTCAGTCACTGGCTTAAGGGCCGCCTGTGCTTCTTCCGCTCTTTTCAACAGAGCTGCTTTGTCAGACTCCCAGTTTGTCCTGTCAGCCTTGAAGTCCTTTTTCAACTTCTCCATTTCTTCCAAGGCGGTTGTCAGTTCTGATTTGGCCTTGGCAGTTTCAGATTGTTGAGACTTGATATTTTCTTGAAGGTCGGCGACTTGGGATTCTTTTGCATTGAGTTCAGCCTGCAGTATGCAAACGACAGGTGCTATTACAATTATTTTGTTTAAAGTCCCAAGCACAATACAAGTATTTCACTTGGCACTTGGGGGCTAATGCACATTGCTCTTTTCAAAGACAATTCCATGATGACCCGGCTACACTATTATGGCTATAGCCGATTCATGGGGGCTATATACTTGGATTTTATTGATAACTATGGTAATGAGACCTGGCTAATCTTAACAGTTTAAGCCGGCCCTTGGGGGCTGCAGGTGCAAAATTGAATCTTTACTATTGGAAGTCCCGGCTTATCTTGAAAGTATAAGCCGGCCCTTGGGGGCTACTTGATTAGATCTATAAGGCTATCTAAAGTCTACAGTACATTCAATTTTATCATGTCCAGTAAACTTGGCGGCTAGTAAAGTATGTTTATATGAAGAAGGCTAGCGTTTACCTCAAAATGTTCCTTCATGAGATTTACTAAGCTAGCCTCGAAGTCACGGCTTGTGTGCAGACGGTTCAAATACCCAGAGTGCATCTCTTGAGCACTATAGTGAGCATAGCTCTCTAAATTCACTGACCACTTGCCTTTGTTAGCAACAGATATTTCTTCCTTGGCACTGTGCTTTGACAAGACAGTGGGATTGCCCGGCGCTGTATAACCAAGCCCAGTAATGATAACATCATCAGCCTTTTCTTCAGTAGGTTTGATGGGACTTGGCGGCTTAACGGTGGCTGGGTCAACATCCATATGATCTATGGTGACGTTGTGTTCTTCCAGTGGCGGTTCATCAACGGTGGCTTCAGTGGCATGGAGGGAAGTCTCTGCTGACTGTTTCTCCGGTTCAGAAGGATTTTCGATTGTTTTTGTCACCTTCAACTTCTTGCTGGGCTTTGCCATAGCTCTATAAATGCAGCACAAGACAAGGTTAGCACAGCAATTGAGTATATGATGGAAAGCAGATATTTAACATTACCCAGTCACAGTCTTGAAGACTGGGATGTGAGTTCCTGTTGAATCGCCAGAGGAGGAAAGAGATGTTCCCTGATAATTTGAGTCGGAAGGATTAAGAGGTTGTCGAAAAAGACCAGCCTTGGGATAAGCTAAGTCGGAAATTGGTGAGACGTCTGGACGGTGTTTGCGAGGGGCTGGTGTGTTCGGTAAGCCGGAGGAAAGGATCCCGCCTCCGCTGTTTCGGTTTGTGCGGCGAGCCTCATGTTGCTGCTTCTTCAAAATAAAGTTGGGATCCAAATGAGCTAAAGGATGAGAAAACCTTACTTTCCGGCTTGCTTGTCGAGATTTCTGTTTTGGCAGAGGTTCTGAGCCGGAGGAAAGAACAATTACCTCTTCATCGCCCGCACGGCTGGCTTCCGCATCATCCTGATAATAATCGTTGTCAATGAGATGTACAAAAAATGAGCCAAGAGAACCAAGTTCTACCTCCGACTCATCATCATCATCATCGTCATCCAAGTTAAGTAACTCGGAGGGGTCGGTCTTCTTCTTGGCAGGTTTTTTGGTAGCCTTGGTCTTTGTCCGGGTCTTCTTGGCCAGTTTGTCCTGCAGCTTCTTCTTCCAGAAAGGAGAATCGTCCTGTGGAAGTCAGATGAGTATGAGGACAGTTTTTATGAAGACATGATTAACTGAAAAATTATATACAAAACTTACAGCTGGCGGTTTGTTGAGAGTGCAGAAAGGATTGAGTCAGGTTTTGCTGCAAGCTGCCAAGCTTTCGTTCAATAAAGCCTTGCTCGACTCATTGATATCTTCATCAGTCAATTGGATCTCGCAGTGGCGTTGCGGATCTTTTAAGTCGCCGGTGTACTCGCACATTAAACCGGGGCGGCGGCTTAACGGCAGAATTCTCCAGGCGACCCAGCACCGATCAAGGTCGATGCCGGTTAAGCCGTTAGCCATGAAGGCTCTAATCTTTGAAAATATCGGCGCATACTTGGCCCATTCCTTTGTGCTGATCCGTTCTGGGAGTGGATGTGTGTTGCTAAGCCGGTGTTCACGGTAACCCGGCAAGGGGTTTTCACCTTCTCGAGATGTATCTTGGCAATAGAACCAACTCTGGTTCCAGTCTTTAGGATGACTGGGCGGTTTGGCATATGGGAAGGTGGCTTCTTTTCGTTTCTGAATTGAAATTCCGCCTAGCTCCAAGCTGGGTCCGTCTGTGAATTCAGTCTGCCGGTTCAAGTAATAGAATTCCCTGAACAGTTCGACAGTGGGCTCTTGTGGAAGATAAACTACGCAAAAAACTTGGAAGTTGTAGATGTTGGAGACAGAATTGGGCCCAATATCCTAAGGATGGAGCTGGAAAAAGTGTTGCATGTCTCGGAAGAATTTTGAACCGGGTGGGGTAAACCCCCGGATCATATGATCAGTAAAAATGATTATTTCGCCTTCTTTGGGCTCAGGAGGATTTTTAGTGCCTGGGACCCTCCAGTGGATGTCATCTTTTTTGGCTAAGACGCCAGTCTGAACAAAATTGTTCAAGTCTTCCTTGGTAACCCGGGACGCGGCCCAATTGCATGAAGTGAAGGTCTTAGTCATTGTTGATGATGAAGATCTGGAAAGGAAATATTGCCGGTTTAAGATTATGTTGTTAAGCCGGTCATTGGTTCAAAGGTCAAAACCATAAACATGCAGTGTGTTAAGCCGGAGGATAGTGTTGAAATGCAGAGCCATCTATTGGCGGCTTAAGAGGGGACTAATGGTACCTGGTGGGTTATGGTTTATCAATTAAGCTGCCTACATAGCAATCAGTTTTCAGATCTATGAGTGAAAGATTGCTAAGTGTTGGACAAATAGTTTTCACAGATCGGTGTTATAATTTTGGATCTACAGCAGTTCAGATAATGAAGAAAAATTCTAAACCTAGAGTGGCGGCAGCAGGACAGTTCACGTGCTCAGATGAGATCTCCTATGGAGGGGAGGCGTTCAGATGTTAAAAATGAGTGCTAAACTGCTACCGCACAAGATTGGTGCTATATTTAGATAAAAAACTACACGGTCTAGGAAGGAACAAAGATGAACCGAGATAAATTGAAGAACTCGAGCAAACCCTAATGGAGATCTGCGATGAGGAAAAGAGGGGAGCTTACCGGGGCTGTTGGACAGCGGTGGCGCGCGGCGGTGCTCTGGTGCATTCTAGTCGATGCAGCGGCCGGAGTGGAAGCAGCTCGCGAGGTCGACGGCGGCGGAGCTCGGGCGCGTGTGGCGTTGCGAAGAAGAGGATGAAGACGAGGAGGCAAGGGCGGGGGGAATGAAAAGTACCCCTGCCCCTATTTATAAGGCAGTGGATAGATGGCATGCGCGGGAATTGAGGAGGCTGAGATTTGGGCCTCGTGCGATATTAATGCGAGATGATGTCATCACGGGTTAGCGCAATTCTGTGAGCACACGTCATGGCGGGTTATATGATTTCATAAGGACTAACGATGAAGGATTTTTTCTAAGTGTTGAAGATTGATATGAACAAGTTCACATCAACCTGGGGCCTAATGTTGGGGATATAACTATTGGGTATAACTCGCCGAGGAGGGGCCGGGTTATACTACTGGCGGTTCATGATGAGAAGGCCCAAGAAGATGCTGAAGATGGCGGTTCATGTAGCAAGCTTACCGAAGGCCCAATACCCGGAGGCGACTTGAGTCCCATGGGCATAAACCGCCAGATGTTTAACTTGTATGTTAAGGAAAGTTTAGTATTGGTCATCGGGCCGGACACATTGTGTATGAGCCGGCCGGGAATCTGTAAGCCGCCGGGCATCAACCCGTGTATATAAGGGGGTGACCCGGCGGCGGGTTAAGGCAAGAAACGATATGTCGAGAACTAGGTCAAGCGTATCCGCTCCCTAGTAATCGAGACCCAAGCAATACAACCTAAAGCAGGAGTAGGCCTTTACCTCATTGAGAGGGGCCGAACCTGGGTAAACTCTCCGTGTCCTTTGTCCCGTTTAACCCCTTCAAGCTAACTACGTGACGATGGCTCCACACCCAAGTCCTCATGCTAGGGCATCTGCCGTGACAAATCCACGACAGGTCTAGCTTTGGGCTTCTTCACGGGAGTGGCAACTTGCTTGCCATTCTTCTTGAAGTTCCCTTCATTTCCTTTGCCCTTTTTTTAAAAACTGGTGATCTTGTTAACCATCAACACTTGATGCTCTTTCTTGATTTCTACCTCCGCTGATTTCAGCATCGTGAAGAGCTCGGGAATCGTTTTTGTCATCCCTTGCATATTACAGTTCATCACAAAGCCTTTATAGCTTGGTGACAGTGACTGCAGAACTCTGTCAATAACAGTCCCAACTGGAAGATCAATTCCCAGCTGAGTCAAGTGGTTTTGGTACCCAGACATTCTGATTATGTGTTCACTGATAGAAGTGTTCTCCTCCACCTTACAGCTAAAGAACTTGTTGGAGACTTCATGTCTCTCAACCCAGGCATTAGCTTGAAATATCAACTTCAGCTCTTGGAACATCTCATATGCTCCGTGGCGTTCAAAATGCTTTTGAAGTCCCGGTTCCAAGCCGTAAAGCATGGCACACTGAACTATCGAGTAGTCATTAGATCGAGCCTGCCAGGCATTCATAATGTCTGCATCAGCTCCTGCAGCAGGTCTTTCACCTAGCGGTGCATCAAGGACATAATTCTTCTGTGCAGCAATGAGGATAATCCTCAAGTTACGGACCCACTCCGTGTAGTTGCTACCATCATCTTTCAACTTAGCTTTCTCTAGGAACGCATTAAAAATTCAAGGGAACGGTAGCACGGGCCATTGATCTACAACATAGATTTGCAAAAACTATTAAGACTAAGTTCATGATAAATTTTGGTTCAATTAATCAAATTACTAATGAACTGCCACTTAACTCAACATCCCTCAAGTTGTCTAAGTGATACATGATCCAAATCAACTACCCATGTCCGATCATCACGTGAGATGGGGTAGTCTTCAATGGTGAACATCTCCATGTTGATCATATCTACTATAAGACTCACGTTTGACCTTTCGGTCTCTAGCACTACAAGAAAAATACACTTCCGTGATGATACGTGTTTGTCACAGTAGTTCACGTTTTCTGTCATGCATGTACATCAATGACGATTTTATGACAGAATCAAGATAGTCATACCTATGCTGTCGTAGAAGTGTTCCATGACAATACCAAAATTACCATCACGGAAGTGTCCACTTCCATGACGATAAATGGCGCGCCATGGAAGTGTTTTCGTCAAGGGTAACCGACATATGGCATCCACCATAACGGGTTAGCGTTAAGCTATCGGGTTCTGGTTTGGATCCGATAACCCGTTAACAGCCCCGACCAATGGGGATTTTCCACGTGTAAAATTCTCATTGGCCGGATGATCCACGTGTCAGCCCATGGTTGGGACAGATGTCATCCCTACAATGGACGGAAGACGTCTATGATATGTCAACATGTGGCACAGCCCAACAGTGTCCCATTTAAGGTAAAAAGGCCGGCCCAGCTAAAGGCCCACCATATTTTTTCAGACACTAGTGGGCTGGCCCGTTAACAACCTGCCATGTTCTGGGTCAAATTATGGCCCATATCTGACCAGGCCCATTCAGGGCCTGTCGTCTTTTGGGCTAAATTACGGCCCATATCAGATCAGGCCCGTTAACAGGCCACTGTTCTTTTGGGCCCATTGTAAGCTGGGTTTGTATTTCAGCCTGTTAAATGCTCGTTTACCAGTTCGGACCGATAATAGTTTCGGCCTGTTAGCGGCCCGTGGTGCATCTGGGCCGTTGTCGGCCCGGTTTCACTTTAGGCCATTTAACGGTCCATGCAGAAACTGGGCTATTTCTTGTCCGAAGTAACTTTAGGCCTCTTAACAGCCCGTAGTCTTCGTGGACAAATTTCAGTCCAACTGGCCTATCGGCCTGTTAATGGCCCGTGTAACAGTTGGGCCCAATTACAACCCGCGTTGAATACGGCCTGCTTACAGCCCATCTGTTAATGGCCCGTGACACTGTTGGGCCTACGGCCCGCGTTGCTACCGTCCTGCTTAAAGCCCATAATTTTATTGGGCAAAATAGGGCCCGAGATATATTTTGTCCTGTTAACGACTCGTTCTATTTGGGCCAAACATGGGCCTAAGGCAGTTTCGGCCTGTATTGGCCCGTGAATTTTTTGGCTCAATGCTAGCCAATCTAGTTTTTAGCTAGTTAAAATCCCATGGTATTCTCTGGCCCAGCTGGCCAGAACTTTACTCGACCTATTAAAGGAGGAAAACTACTATATGTTTAGACCTGCTAATGGCCCAAGATGATTATAGGCCCACGTTTTGGCCCATATATAGCGAGTTACTGGCCGGCCTGAAGATCGACAACATTGAGATCCATTGAAGCTTCCGGCCTAAATTACAGCATAGCGACCAAGAATAAACCTAGACTATACAATAAAGAAATTACGGCATATTACATCCACTGCGCATCAAAGTTCGGCACTGGTGACAATAAAGTGCAACGTGACCGTGGATTACATACACTGGGCATAAAAGGTCGCCACCAGTGCATATAAACGCGCCGACAAAAGAATATACAAAACTGAGAGCACTTCAGAAGGCATTAGGCCTGCCCTGGTGGTGCACCAAAAGCAGCAGAACAAGCTGATGAGACCTTAGTTGTGTCAACGATAGATGCTCTAACCGTAGCTGCGTAGCAAGAAAGCACGCATGGGTGTCCTCTGCGGCCTTCTTTACATCACTGACATCAATTTGGAGCTGAGCTGAAGCAAGCCTTTCCACTTTAAGTTGAGACTGAAGAAGTCGAACTAATTGAGGCAACAACTGCACAGAGGTTGTCTCACGGCTGCTGGTGAGTAGCTTCAACTCACTGTCTTCATCAAGTCATGACCTTGGGGTCATCTCGCTCTCTTCAAGATAGTTTGGCTCACTATCTTCCCTAAAGTTCTGCCTGGCATAAGAGATACGACTCTGAAAGAGAAACAAGGAGACACGTAACAGGTTTTATAATTATATAAGCAAATAAATGGATCTGTTCTGCATAAGGAACATGTTTTTACAACTACAATTTAAAACTGGTAGTTGTTGCAAACATCCAATCAGATGTAAACACCAAAGTAAACAGCAGTGGAGGAAATGATGCCTATCCAAATATATACTACAACAAAGTTTGAAGGCTTGAGAAGGATGAACTTACATTACATGTTAACACAGGCTAGACAAAGCCCTTCTCTATGTCGATGGAAGGATAATTCAATAAATTCCCCAAAGAAACTTATTTATAAGCGTTGCCTTTGTTCTACATTTTGTAAAGAGTAAATATACATCAAATAATATTGGAAGAAATAGAGGATAATGAACCTCAGGTGCAGAGTGATGATACATAATCAAATAGCAATTAATTAAGTACAGCGTTACAAGGCAAAAGGTACTGACAAGAGGAATGCAGACATCAACGTGTGCAGTGGCATTGGCTTTATTCAACATTTTGGTAAGAGTAAATGTATATCTGATAATTTAGAGAAAGTGGAGGGCAGGGCGGATAAGATGCAGAGTAATGCTAGACAATCAACTATCTCACAATGCAAGCACAGTAATACTACCACCGTCCCTTATTACTTGTCGCTAAAATGGATGTATCTAGCACTATTAAGTTCTAAATACATCCAATTGAGCAACAATTAATTCGATACAGAGGGAGTACATGACAACATGTACTTACATGAGCAATCCAAAACTTCATAACCATTGTGTTAATTCTACATTTATCTAAGAGTAAATATAGCTCTTATAATTTCGAGCAAAGGGAGGATAAAGAAGCGAACATTTACAGTGATGCTACATAATCAAACAGCAAAGAGTCTAAGTATGCTGACAAAGGGCAAGAGGTACTGACAAGAGCAATGCAGTGCCCAGTATTGTTGTGAGATCCTATGATCCTTTGAGAAAGGAGATTCATCTGAAATTAGTTTTCATACAAGCGAGAAGGTAAGGCATATGCAGAAATTTAGGAGTTCAAATTTTGAATTGATATCATAGACAGTACCTGACGCTGGGCTCTCTGCAGTTCTAATAGGGGTTTGGCCAGTGGAGTAGGTGTAAAGTATGGTACAGTTGGGCCTATGTTTTCTGTGGCTGCAGATCTATCTGGTTTAACAGGTATCACTACCTTTTCCAAATACCTAGTTTGTACTCCTTGAGGATCTGCACTCACCCTCTTCCTTTTGGACATCTATTACGAAAGAACAACATTTGACTGGAAAAACATAGTATGATGACACATGGAATAGGTACAGAAAATGGATAGGTATGGCATATTCTCTTATATGATACTTAAACTAAGCAGATGGTGGTGTAACAAAGTAGAAGTAATGCAAGAGTTCATATGCAAAATATGTGCGACCAATACAACCTTGCCAAGTTAGAGCAAGCACCTTGATGGGTGAATAAGATAGGCCATCCTCCACCATGCCAAGTTTGTTAGCCAGTGGATTGTTCCGCAATATTCCTCTCGTGCGCCCATTCTCATATTCATTTTGATCATGTTTAATACCTGACTTGCATGAAAACATAAAAACAAGTGAGATTATCTTTGTAATGCAGAAGTGATTCTAATCCAGTACTGCCTCCCTATAAACCCCTTTGTGCTATCTCTGCAATTCTTCTGAGAGATGCCATGCATCCTGTAATTTGGTGTGTGCATTAATATAATGTGGCCTACTACTCAAAATATGAGAGCTCCAGAAGTGATGATACTTCGCAGATGACAGCTTCAACATATAGTAAAGAAGAACAAGTCGACCTGACCTGACAGATTCAAAATATACTAAGGGAGAACAACTCGACCTGACTAGTCGACCGCAAATTTCTCTGCTACTCTTCCCAACAAGGAACATACTTATTAAAGAAGAGAAGAGGAGCATGTTAAAGAAGAGCAGAAGAGCAAGCGGATTGAAGATGTTACAAGTCTTTCTATACAATGTCTGTTGCCCACCCATGATGAACCAGAGCGCACAGAGAAATACTATTCCTTCCGGTCTCTCCATATGTGGCTCACATGCATTTCGAAATAAAACTAGGAACATTTAGCTGATCAATTAAACATGTCTCAATTTTACTAACATCAGCATAATATCATATTCGAATTTGTACAACTAAGCTTGTTTAGCTTGATGGGTGGAGCAGTGCTATTACAACACGAACCACGTAGGATGATCGTGGTCATCATAAAATGGGGAAACCGTAAGCATGATGAGTATAGTGTTGACCGTGGCAGTGGGATGGCAGATCTGAAGCTGCAAACCATGCAAAGGGTAGTTAGCAACCGATGTTTGCTTTGAAATAACAACTAAGATTTGGTAAGGACAAGAAAGTACAGTCAACAAGTGACAAAGAAATGCAATTCTGCTGTCTCTCTATATGTCGCGACATGCATTTGGAAACTCATGTGGGACCTTTAGCTAACCAATTAAATGTGTCTATTAACTAATATCAGTATCATATCACAATCATATTTGAACAACTAAGCTTTGGAATTATGAGTGCTATGTTGTTTAGCTTGAAGGGTGGAGTACTGCTAGTACGACAGAAAGCACCTACGCAGATCATAGTATGGTAGATAAAAGGGGAAAGCCCTAAGCATCAAGAGTAAAATCAGGAAAGTGGAACTAGCTGGACCATATGGGCTTGTATTGCCGGTACGGCAAGAAAGGGTTCGGAAAGGCTTCGGCCCCAAAAGGGGAAGCTCTATTCAACTGAAGGCACAATACTGTTACTATCAGTCTAGACTATCAAAGGCGACATAGCTCCCAGCATATCTCGGATATTATGGCAGACCATCTAGAATCGTTGAAAGCATCCATCTGAAGCGACACAATAGACCTGTCGACTGCAAATGTCCCTGCTCCACTTCCCGACAAGGAACATACTATACTACTCCCTCCGTTCTTAAATATAAATCTCTTAGAGATTCGAATGCGGACTACATACGGAGCAAAATGAGTGAATGTACACTCTAAAATATGTCTATATACATCCGTATGTAGTTCTTATTGGAATATCTAAAAAGACTTATGTTTTACCGAAAAAGGCTTTCTCCCCGCTTTATAAGTAAAGCAACGATGAACAACACCCAGTACAAACGCACGCCACCACGACACATGCACGAACCCAAGGCAGTTTAGGAATGGAGGAAGTAATATACTTATTAAGAAGAACAGAAGAGGAACCTGATAACAAAGAGCAGGCATATTTCTCTACTTTTTTCTCTACTCTTATACTCGTATAAAAAACAGAGTTGGTAATGATGGTGTGCCTGCCATCCTGCAATATAGGCCGTCCGATTTATATCTGACGGATAGGAAGGAAACAATGACAATTTTGCAAAAAGATACCCACACCCCTCTCCACATTTGCAAATAAGGCCTTCCCTCGTTCATCCTTTTCTTCCACAACATAAACTACTCATACAAATGCATCTTGATGTTCCATACAACACACAAGCATCTTGCTAGTTAGATAATACAATGTGTGTTGCCCACCCATGATGAACCAGAGCGCACAGAGAAATGCAAATCCCTGCTGTCTCTCTATATGTGGCGCACATGCTTTTCGAAATGAATATAGGAACATTAGCTGACCAATTAAATGTTCTCTGTTTTAGTAATATGAGCATCATATCAGATTCGTATTTCAACAACTAAGCTTTGGAATTATCAGTGGCATGTTGTTTCACTTGATGGGTTGAGGTCTTGAGGAGCAGTGCTAGCACGACACGAAGCACCTACGATGATGGTAGTGAATATAAAGGGGAAAACCATAAGCTTTACGAGTATAGTGACCGTGCCATGGCTGATCTGAAGGTGCAAACCGGACAAAGGCTACTTCGCAACCAATGTTTGCTTTCAACTAGCCACTACAATTTGGTATGGACAAGAAAAGTACAGTAAACAAGTTACAATCTATTTTATGGGTGAGATCAATAGCTTAAGCAGATATGAAAGAGTACCACCTCTCTTGCGACGCCGTGTAGGCCCCTGCTGATACGTTGAGGGTGTTGTGGGTGCGATGGCTGTCGGCAGCGCGGAAGAAGACTTTAGACGGCAGACGGCCAGGTCGGGGGATAAGTCCTATTGCCGTGGACGAGGCGGTCGTAGGAGCGGCAACGACAACGTGGACGATGGCGCGGATGAAGCAAGAGGACGCGATGAAAGGATCCTGGTCCGGCGCCGTGGATGAGAGACGTCCATCTCATGCAGTGGACGATGGGGTAGGGGTAGCGGCTCCGGCAAGGTGGAGGATGGGGTGGCGGACGGAGGAGGCTGGCCGGAGTGGGGAGGTTGTTGTGGCGCCGACGGTGTATGAATGGGGAAATGGAGGGGGAGGGGGATCTCAAACTTTGGGACGCGCTTGTCTGAAATGTGGGAAAGTTACGAACTTAGCCCACGTTGAAAATTTCAGACATCTCGTCAGTTGGGGATAGGACAATAATGGCGCATCTCCCCAATATTTGCCGGTAGCTATTTCGGGCGAGGAGAGGGTGTTTTGCCGCCCATGGTGTATGGACGGGGCTGACAGGTAGGGCGGTTGTGTCACGTCTGAGGGAAGTTACACATCTGCCCCTATTTAAAATATTTGCCTACATCGATTTCCGACGAGGAGAGTTTGTTTTGCCGCCCACCGTGTATGAATGGGGAAATGGAGGGAGAGACACAGGTCTTTGGGATGAGCTTGAATCAAATGTGTTTTGCCGCCCACGTTTGCTACCCACCGTGTCTGAATGGGCTCAGAGGCGGTTGTGTCACGTCTGATTGAAGTTACAAGTCTACCCCTATCGACAACAGTGGAAATCGGGTCGATTAGGATGTGAAGTGTCAGGGGTAGACAGTAATTTCCAGCTCGCAAACACTTGCTTCGGGCAGCCAATAAATGATAGTGGGTGTTTGCCGCTTCGTTCAAAATTTGGGAGAATTAGCATTCACGTTTACCCTGGGCTCTGGAACTAAATTCAAATCCAATTTGTATTCGATTACAAATATCCATACATCATTCTACATTTTGTTATTTATTTCTTCAAAACCACGACAAAGATTTATTCCACCTTTATATATGAATATGATTTAGAAATGCCGTGATCTTCGAATTCAGTAGGTTAGATACACTTTGAGTCAAACAGTTATTTCATCTGATACAATATGCTCACATGAAAAACAGTTCACCTTATGTCAATCATACAAGTACTAAGGATTACCTCGCCTAAAAAATTCAGATCATTACAACACATGGACAACATTGGGGGTCTTACAACATAATCCATTCAGAGACATGACACAACATGCAAGTCTACTAATCTAATGATAATTTCAACTCGTATCTAAAGAAGAACTGGGATTACCCTGGGCTTCAGATAGCAGAAGCAGAAGGACCTCCTCCGTCTTCAAATGCAACATTCTTACTTCCTTCATTTCTTGGGTTGCTTGCATAATGCGTGCACCTAATTGCATAATTTCCAGCCTCAAGATCAAGATTACCTCATTCATGGCAGCCAGACCATCTCTTTCTACCTCTAGTAGGGCCTCAAGAACTATAAAATCTATGCTCAGACTGCTCTCCAGCGGTGTTGCCTCTGAACTGCTACCATCTGGTAACATGGATGGCGCACTGCTTCCACAAATAGATTCTGGGGTTGTACATTGTGACCTAGTGTGAACGGCATCCTGAAAGGTTTCCGCTGGACATAAGTAAGAGATAGTTATCGCATGATCCAGGCAGTAAGCTTACATGGTAAACGACATACGAATTATTGGCGAGCATGGCAAGCTATATTTAAATGGTTCGAAACAGCATCAGCCGAAAACAAATTAAAATGGTAAGATGAAACTAGGGATGTAAGTGGCAAATAAATGGCATCCGCCAGTCCCATCTAGTTAGTTTTTGCTAGCTCGCTAGTTCATTTTCCTCAAAAAACAAAAACTCTTTTGAACTATCATACCATTGCACTACAAGAAATATGTCAACTTATGACCTTCTCTCAGTGACCCCACCTGAATTGGTCGTAAATCCACGACCATTTCGCTTGGAATGGCTCAAACCCTGAAATTGCCTTACACCAAATGGTCATAAAGCAGACAAGAGTGGTCGACGACCTTATTTCTACCTGATTGCGACCAATATAAATGGTCATGAGGTTGTGAACGTGGATGCATTGGTACTTAAGGTGTCGCTCAAGGTGGGCTTGGGCCTCGGTGGAACGAGGCCACCTCCTTTTAAAAAAAATCCGTGTGCCATGTAGGCCTCGGCCCATCCAGGAAGAAATGCGGGATGCCCTCATATTACTAAAAAAAAAACATATATTCGGCCCAGCGAAAATGGGAAAATAACAAGTTTTTCATTATTACCATTTGGTAAGGATGGTCAATTATCTGAAAAAAAAGTTTTCATTGTCTAAAAAACAGGTTTCATTGTATAACTCTAAAAAGGGTTTTCCTTATAGAAAAATCTCGAAACCAATTAAACATATAATTGAATAAAATAGGAAAATAATAAACTCCTTCGTGAATCTTGCTATATGGTTTAGCAATTAGACAACAAACGTGTATTCAAAAAAATGTTAATGTTAATACGTATTTCAGAAAATGTAATCATGTGTTAAAAAACTAAATGTGTGTATTTGAAAAGTTTCATGCAAATAAAAATGATAATCATAAATAATATTAGATATGTATAAAAAAAGTTTCAGGTGTATGCAAAAAAGTCATGAGTACGTATATATGAAAATTTTACAATATATATATATAATATATATATGAAAAAGTAGATAACAAACAAATTTTCTAAAATGTTACATGTATTTAAATTTTTCTACCAATATCAACAATGTTTTATATGTATACAAAAAGTCAATGTGTAAAAATATATAGACATCAAAACGTATGTATGAAAATATGTTTTTTTGTTGGGAACTCGATGACAATATGTTAATCATGTATTTGAAAAAAGTTAAATATATATAAACAATATGTACAATGTGTCTTAAAAAATGTAGACATATGTTCAAAATATTAGACATCAAAATATTTATTAAAAATGTTAATGATGTAACTAAAAACCGTTTAATATCTATAAAAAATGTTTCTAGTGTACACAAATTTGTTCATAAAATGTGGTCTAATATTCTTGAAAAATGGAGAAGTTTTTTACAACAAATATTTGTTAGGTTCTTCACCAAAAAACTCATTTTGGGAACTCGAAAAATGAAAAATGAATATGCGGAAATTTGTCTTTTTCACGAGAGGTGGATCAAAAACTTTTGACACCCAACCATTTGGTCAATTGTACAATAAATATGGCCTAGTATTTTAGAAATTTGATTTGGTCCAATTGTGCACCAAATATATGGTAGGTTCTTCACAAAAAAACCTCATTTTGGGCACTAAAAAAATGGAAAATTGATTTTTTGTCCAAAGAAAATAAAAACTCCCTTAGGAAACATTATTCATCATTGCAAGATGCACCCTTGTGCACTATATGAGATCATTTGAACTAACTATGCCATGAATTTTTCATGCCAGTTTCAAAATGCGGTCAAAACGGCGGACATGACCGTTCCTAGCTAGTGGTTGAATCTTGGAAAACTTTTGGTGTTTCTCTGATTAAATAGATAATTTTGTACCTAAAAATGATTTTTGGGAAAAATAAATAGCAAACTCTGAGGCAGCTGCAGTTCAAATTTGACGTGCTTCTTGCTGAATCGGTGGAAATTTGTCTTTTTCATGAGAGGTGGATAAAAGCTTTTGACACCCAACCATTTGGTCAATTGTGCATTAAATATGGCCTAGTATTTTAGAAATTTGATTTGGTCCAATTTTGCAACAATTATTTGGTAGGTTCTTCACAAAAAAACTCATTTTGGGCGCTCGGAAAATGGAAAATTGATTTTTCGTCCAAACAAAATGAAAACTCCCTTAGGAAACATTGTTTGCCATTCCAAGATGCACCCTTTTGAATAATATGAGATCATTTGAACAAACAATGCCATAAATATGGCCATAAGATTGATCATTTGGTTTGAAAGCCATGAATCTTCACACATGATAGCTCATTTCTGACAACACTTTTTCAAAAGAATTGTCGTATTACAAGTTTATTATTTTTCCTGGTAACTTGGTCACATGTAATGACACAAAGCGAAGATTTTCCCATATTTTGATTTTTTTTGAATTTTTTATGCCCGTTTCAAAATGCGGTCAAAACGGCGGGAATGACCGTTCCTAGCTAGTGGTTGAATCTTGGAATTTTGTTGGTGTTTCTCTGATTAAATAGATACTTATGTATCTAGAAATGATTTTTGGAAAAAATAAAGAGCAAACTATGAAGCAGCTACAGTTCAAATTTGACCCGCTTCCGACTGAATCGGCGAAAATTTGTCTTTTTCACCAGAGGTGGATCAAAGCTTTTGACACCCAACCATTTTGTTAATTGTGAATTAAATATGGCCTAGTATTTTAGAAAATTGATTTGGTCCAATTTTGCAACAAATATAAGGTAGGTTCTTCACAAAAAAACTCATGTTGGGCACTCGAAGAATGGAAAATTGATTTTTCGTCCGAAGAAAATGAAAACTCCCTTAGGCAACATTGTTTGCCATTCCAAGATGCACCCTTGTGAACAATATGAGATCATTTGAACAAACTATGCCATGAATGTGGCCATAAGATTGATCATTTGGCTTGAAAGCCTTTAATCTTCACACATGGTAGCTCATTTCTGAGAACACTTTTTCAAAAGAATTGTCGTATTATAAGTTTATTATTTTTCCTAGCAACTTGGTCACATGTAATGACACAATGCGAAGGTTATCTAATTTTTTAATTTTTTTTGAATTTTTCATGCCCGTTTCAAAATGTAGTCAAAACGACGGGCTTGACCGTTCCAAGCTAGTGGTTGAATCTTGAAAAAAAATTGACGTTTCTCTGATTAAATAGGTACTTATGTACCTAGAAATGATTTTTGGAAAAAATAAAGAGCAAACTATGAGGCAGCTGCAGTTCAAATTTGACCCGCTTCCTACTGAATTGGCGGAATTTTATCTTTTTCACCAGAGGTGGATCAAAGCTTTTGACACCCAACCATTTGGTCGTTGTGCATTAAATATGGTCTAGTATTTTAGAAAATTTATTTGGTCCAATTTTGTAACAAATATATGGTAGGTCCTTCACAAAAAAAACTCATTTGGGCACTCGAAAAATGGAAAATGTATTTTCCGTGAAAAGAAAATGAAAACTCCCTTAGGCAACATTGTTTGGAATTCCAAGATGCACCCTTGTGCACAATATGAGATCATTTGAACAAACTATGCCATGAATGTGGCCATAAGATTGATCATTTGGCTTGAAAGCCATGAATCTTCACGCATGATAGCTCATTTCTGAGAACACTTTTTTAAAATAATTGTCGTATTACAAGTTTATTATTTTTCTTGGCAACTTGGTCACATATAGTGACACAATGCAAAGGTTTTCCAAATTTTTGATTTTTTTTGAATTTTTCATGCCCCTTTCAAAATGCGGTCAAAACGGCGGGCTTGACCGTTCCTAGCTAGTGGTTGAATCTTGAAAAACTTTTGATGTTTCTCTGATTAAATAGATATTTATGTATCTAGAAATGATTTTTGGAAAAAATAAAGAGCAAATTATGAGACAGCTGTAGTTCAAATTTGACCCGCTTCCCACTGAATCGGCGGAAATTTGTCTTTTTCACGAGAGGTAGATCGAAACTTTTGGCACCCGCAATTTTGCGACAAATATACGGTAAGTCCTTCACAAAAAAACTTATTTTGGGAACTCAAAAAATGAAAAATTGTTTTTTCATGCAAAAGAAATAAAAACTCCCTTTGTCAATGTTGTTTGCCAATCTAAGATGTAAACTTGTGCAAAATATGACATCATTTGAACAAATATTTGATAGGTCTTTCACAAAAAAACTGATTTTGAGCATTGAAAAATGGGATGAAAAATTTGTCTGTAATCAATCACGACCAATTTATATGGTCAAAAGGTCTTCAAATTGTTTGGTGCGTTCTGATTGGTCCATAGGCTTATCACGCGGATCATGTATCAACCACCGTCGGATGCTTCTGGATCCAACGGCAGCCCTCACCCCCTCGCCCTCTCACCCAAACCCTAACTCAGATCCCCTCCTCTCCCCGGATTCCACTATCCCCCTCTCGTCCCATAGCCGCCACCCCCAACCCTCTCGCTCCTCCTCCGTCTCAATCTCTCGATCCCCAACCACCCAGCCGCCGCCGCCGCCGTCCTCCGTCCTCTCCCCCAACCCCGGCCGTCGGCGACCCCTCCCCCCACTTCTCTCCCACGGCCGCGGTCGGATCCGCGCTCCCTCCTCGCTCATGACCTAGACCTAGCCGCATGCACGGCCATGGCCATGGCAGCGGGGAGATCCACCCCCTCCCCTGCTCTGTTCCCTCGACACCCGGCGGTCATCCTCCCTTAGGCCACCCGCCCCCCTTCATCCTCCCGCAGCAGCTCACCCTCCCCTCCTCCTCCTCCTCCCTGACGCCGACGCGCTTGTTCCCGCCTTCCCCCGCCTCTTCTCATCGTCGTCCGCAGGTACGCCTGAACCTCCTCCTCCTCCCCGCCGATCCTTTGCTTCCCCGTGGCCCTGGGCCGGCGCTGACGGTTTCCTGGCTCCCGCAGGCGATTCCAGCATGGTGGTCGTCGGCTCCGCGGACTCCTTCGAGGACATCCACGGCAAGGTGCAAGGTGCGGCGCCGATCCCCTCCCTTCTCGCCCCAGCTTTTCTACCTATTCTTCACACTGTTGTTGACAGTACTATGCGTGCGCAAGTTTCCCTCTCACGTGTGTTGCCTTTTGTAGTAGAGAAGCTCCCCGCCGTCTTCTACTACACGGCGGTCTGGTGCGGGCCATGTAAGCGCCGTCTCCGTGCCATGAATTGGGATTTCAGTGTGTGACTGAAGAGAGCTACAGTTCTGTTGTTTGGTGTTAAAGGTCGGGCGATGGCACCTGTGATCGAGAAGATGAGCAGGCAGTACCCCAAGATACCCATGTACAAGGTGGACATCGACATGGTAAGCAAACGGATTTCACAGTCTCGCTCCTGGAATGTTGAAGCGCTGACGAATTCGATGTCAGCTATGCTTTGTTTGGATTAGAATGGTAAATCTGCATGAGTATGAGTCTATCCTAGGTGATGCCCGCCAAGTTCTCCAGCCCGGGGTGATCCGAGGCTATCCCAAGTGCTTCGTTGGCTGGGTTGCGTCCTTTGCTGCTGGTCTCATGAATGGGGTACATTTCTGAAACTGAACTAGCTTGCTATCAATGGTTATATGATTGGTGATTGGATGTGTGGGCACTCCTGCGTGAGTGCCTATTTTCTTCTTAAGTTGTCATTTACCCAAACATTTGTTGATTGTGGAAATGTTATATTTAGTTCTTGATTGATGATTTTCATCAGTAAATTGTTGGTCATACGAGTCAAGCTTGTGCTCAATGAAATGTTATATTTAGCTAAGCTTGTTATTTTCATACTAAATGAATGGTATTTCAGTAGGAGCAATTATCTTATTGTGGATGACACCACCATTCTATCTACAACACTTGCTCTGGCAATTAGCAGAGAATGAATTAATTTGACAACTTCCAGCGGATGTTTATTATACTATTGAGTTGAATTCATGTACTGCTAGCTGCAAGATGCTACAGTCTAGATACATGATGCAAAGTATGTTGTATTTACACACTTACATCCAACTGCAGCAGCCGCACGGGCGAGTTGAGGTGGGAGACAGAGAGGCTGTGTCGTGCGGGTTTTGATCATGTATAGCAGCACACTTTCCAGCGTCGACCTGAGCAAACGATGATGCAAGGCTGCTCCTACTTGTACTGCATGTCTTCATCGACTTGATTCTTCGACAGGGAGATATTTAAAGCCTTCACTTGTTCATTGTGTCATCTGCTGATTACTTCTTCTATTATTTTCTTGCAAAGCATGTAATGGTTTGGAGTAGTTGATCATGGCATGATGGAACATTCATTTTGTTAGCATGTATATATACACTATTACAGCAGCTTGTTGATCAAGCGCTTGTTTCTATCTAAATGTGTGCACAAAAGTTTAGTTACCTTCTAAAAAATTATTGGTGCATTTTTTTGTTTCTCAAATACAAAATAGCTTGCTCATTTAAGCTGTGGCATCCCTACTATTAGCTTTCATATTGTGCCTCTGTTTTCTTGTATCAGAGTATCTCATTTTAACTAGCTAGAGAACAAAAAGCATGGTACTAGCTCAATTTGTGTTATCGTTCTAAATAACTATCCTTTTCTTGAATGGTCTGTTCATAATATATTTGCCCCAGTTTTTCTGATTCTTCTCTACTGATTCATGTAACAGGGCGACCGAGGAAGGCATGTTGCCATTTTGTTTGTTCCCAGCCTTGACTATGGTTGTCCAGCGAGTCCGGCATGTTGTTCATCTGTCTATGGTCGTCCAACTAGTTTGGCATGTTGTTCATGATGGGAGCAGGTGCATAGTTTGTGATTGCTACGGAAGGAGCTTGTAAAGCTTGTAGAGCTTGTAAAGTGCTGTATTACACTTGTAGTCGTTACCTTTATTGCCATTGTATTACATGATCTGGTTGCTCTTATTTGGAGTATATGTGTGTTTTTTGTCTCTCCCTATTTAAATAGTAGTTGAAATATGAAGACTGTGAGCATGATAGATGGAACCCACTTACGAGAACATGACAAATGGTACCCAGTTACTAGAACCTGACAATGGGGACCCACCAGACTAGTGAACCCACTTTATAAAAAAAATGAAACTGTTGAGACAAAAAGGCCACGGCCCAAAAATAAAAGGGCTGCAATGTTGGGCTTGGTCCATGAAGCTGACAAAAAATTCATAGGAAAAAAATATATAAATGGGCTGAATTAATGGGCTCGGCCCATGTAAAACACCGAATTGGACCGGGCTGATTCTTATCCACGTCAGTTTGCCACGCTGGATCCTACGTGGCCTGGGGAGGCTGCCAGTGACCAAAAATTTGGTCGTGGAACCAACGACCTTTTACATATCACAAAGAAGGTCGTTAATTTCAGTTTACGACGGCCAGCTTTTGACCATCTGTTTTTGGTCGCAAAAAGGTCGCAAATGAAAAACAATGACCATTCAGCGACCAATAGTGATGGTCGCAAGTTGACATATTTCTTGTAGTGTTAGTGGACTTTAATCGGGATTAAACGGGATCCAGTTGACATCCATAGATGAAAGGAAGTGTACCACCGCTATATTTAAGTTGCCAAGGCATCTAAGCAGTTGAAATAACATAAGAAAGCACTTAACAGTGTGGCCTCATATAAACTACGAAGATAGTCTTGTGATGAAGTTCATAGGAAAACTTAAGGAGTCAAATGAACTAGGCATGCATTTCTTTACGATAGTACAGCAGGCAGTGCTGACATATTGGCCAACTCAGGTATAGCCTAACAAGCAACAAACAAGCATTCGAATCAAGCAATACAGCAAAGCAGACAACTGAATTATTGGTAATTCTGTAGGATTACAGGTTGAGGGCACAAGCCAAGAAAGCAGCCCACATGCATTACATTTCACATGTACTAAAACACACTGGCTTACCATATGTTGATGTGAAGCCTCGCTGCTGTTGCAATGTTCTTTGAAGATATCATCAGCATCCCATGGTTGCAAATCTAGTTGTTGTAGTTTATTCTGCACCCTCTTTTTAGGTAAAATTAATTTATATCGCATGCACTGGTTTGAATTGATCATCAATGGTTAATCTAAACTAATGAAAGAATGATGTGTGCTTACACGATAATATATGTGCTTCACTCTATTTTTATGCTTGTTCGAGGTGCCAGCCCCAAAAGAACAAATATTTTGCTTGATGGGGTTGGCAGCTCCATAATTAATAGTAGCATCAAATTAGTCATGTAACTTGGGAAGATCAAGAACACACAAAAAAGTAATGAACAGAGGCTCGGAGCAGTGATGCAATAGCTAGCATCCGAAAATGTAGGGTAAACGAACAAAAAGCAGCAGAACCACAAGCTAGTTTGCTGATGTGTAATTAAGCATAGAGAACATGAAGCAGTCTAATGTAACCAATAGGTGGCATCAGAACAACACCATTCTCATAAATATAGCATGCAAGAAGTAAAATAGTAGGCAATGATATCTAGGAAGTACAGTAATACTTAGGACAAAACAAAAGCATTGTAACTATATGTGCACTGGTTTGTAATTTAGCACATGTAACATGTTCACTTCTAGAAGTATGGCCCTACAGGTGCAAGCAGAATAACGCGTTTCATGAAAAATTGAATGATGCCCTCAAGAAATTTGAAGGTGCGGTGCTTATGCTAAGAAAGTGAACGTAGGCGCCGGCCGTTGGATAATAGTACCTGATTCTCGGCGTCGTATGGGTATCGTTGTCATACTTGATAGCTAAGGATTGTCGATGCTGCTCGTGTTGCGGTTGAGTTTGGGCTGGCTGTCGCCGTTGCTGAAGCGGCTCCGGTGCTTCGGTTGCGGCGCCTGTCGACATACAAAAAAGCTCATCTGTGGTAAGTGAACAGTTCCATGATAAAGAAGAGAAAAACCGAAGGAGTACAAATCGAAATAACCTGATGAGGCTGCGGCGTCAGTAAAGCAGGGCTGGTGGAGTTGAATATGGCGTCCGTGGAGCAGGTCCGGTGCAGTGGATGAAGGCGTCGGCGAAGCACATCCGGCACGGTGTACAGTGCTTTCGGTGAGGCGGATCTGTTGCGGCGGACGAGGGCTTGTATGAAGGGCCAGCGATGGGGCGGACAAGGGAGTTGGTGAAGGGCCTATACTGTGGTGGACGAGGGCGCCGGTGAAGCAGATCCGGTTCGGTGGACCATGATGGCTGTCAAGGAGATCTGGAGCGATGGACAAGCCAGTCACTGAAGTGGCTCCGGTGAAGTGGTGAGTTGGCAGTTGGGGGTTCCAAGGTGCGGCAGGTAGATCTGGCGGGGTGTGAGGTCCACCGCGGCGGCGGAGCACTAGATTCGGCGGCTTGGCGTGGTTGGGGGGGAGGCGGGGAGGGGAAGGGGAGGGGCTCTGGGAAGAATGTTGGCGGCAAAGAGGGGAAAACAATGGAGTTACCAAAGCAGCCCTTTTCCATTCATGTGGCAGGGGTAAAACAGGAATATCGCAGGGCTAAACATTCGGGCGCGAGATATTTTGATGTGAGCGGGAAGTGTGAAAGCTTTTGGCGGCTGAAATTAAGTGTTCTGCTCTTGTACGGCCGACTATGATATCATGGACGAGAATTTATTTGTTTTGCATGCAAAAATGTGCAAGTTTCGAAAATCAATGTCTCCAACTCGAAACATAGATTGTCCATTCAATTCAAATATGGGTCAATGATCTAGTGGAAGCAAATACCATCATATGGTCCAATTCAAATGAAATTCCAAATGTTTTTATCCTAAATATGATGACAAAAACAAAAATGTGTATGTGTATGAATAAAGTGGACGATTATAAGGTTTGAGCATGCCCGTATGAGTATATCTCTAGGTTTGAAATATGAATTTGAAATCATGAAATCCCGGCTTAAAAAATGTACCTCCATTTAAATGAATTACAAAAGCTAATGATGGAGTTGAATTCCCAAATTCCAATCTTAGGTTTGTAATTTTGGTAGTTCAAAGTATATCACGCATGTTCAAAAGTATCGTTATCTCATAGACCAAACTGTGAAACAAATTGATCAACCATGAGTGCACACACTATTGACCATATATATCTCAATTACGCTAAAGTCTCTCAAATATAGACACCTCACTCTTTATCTGAAGCCACCCACCCCGTCCCCCCCCCCACAAGTCGTTCTCTCCCCCGGACATGAACACAGGAGCACATTAACACCCCTCTCTCTTCTAAGTCCGGACCCCAATATAGGTGTCTATCACTTTGTCTCTCGGGCATGCACACATCTCTTCCCCCACTCTCTAGGTCTCCCGGCATCTCTCTTTCCCAAGCACACGCACTATATAGAGTGTATCTTTCACATACACACAAAACGTCGCCCCCAAACGTCTATCTCCCTAGTTATGTGGTTCTCGCACACTCACCTCACTCACCACCCCCACTTCAAACAAGCACCCTTTGTCTCCTTGTGCACCACTCTCCTCTTTCTATCTCTCCCACATGCGGACC
This sequence comes from Thinopyrum elongatum, assembly GCA_011799875.1. Taxonomy (NCBI): domain Eukaryota; kingdom Viridiplantae; phylum Streptophyta; class Magnoliopsida; order Poales; family Poaceae; genus Thinopyrum; species Thinopyrum elongatum. The sequence goes on along the minus strand of CM022303.1, from coordinate 681,734,903 downwards.
CGCCCCAGCTCCTTCCCTATATACACTAGTAGAAAAAGGGCCTAATGTTCAGCTCATTAGTCTCGGTTTGTAAATGAACCGGCACTAATATGACCATTAGTGCCGGTTCCAACGGTTAGGCGGGCGGCGCTCATTAGTCGCGGTTCATTTCGAACCTTTAGTACCGGTTCGTGCCACGAACCGGGACTAAAGAGGTGGTGGCAGGCTGGGGCCCCGCCAACACCTTTAGTCCCGGTTCGTGGCAAGAAACGGGACTAGAGATGCATCTTTAGTCCCGGTTCGTATAACCAACCGGGACTAAAGATCATCCTATATAAACCCTTCATCGGGCCCGAGCTCTCTGTTCTTCCCCTTTCCTCTCCTCTCTATTTTCTTCCTCTCCTCTCGAGCTCATCCTCCATTTTTGCCAAAATTTGACAAGATTTGAAGGCACCCCATCCATCCAAGTGATCACAAAGGTTAGCAACTTTGTCCTTTCATCTCTCATTGCTAGATTAGCTCTTGCAATGCTCTATAAGTATAGTGATTTGTGGGTTTTAGTTTGGGAGGAATTATATGTGGTAGTTTATTTGATTTATATGCAATTTGAGCTCAAAATAACTCTTAGTTTGCATATGTAGGTGTGGTTTACTTAGTGCCTTCCCGTCTCCGTCCTAACCGCCGTCGATCGCTCGCACCGTCCCGTCGCTGGCACCACCTTGCGGTGAGTCTCTTGTTCTTATCTTTTTTATATAAAAAAATCATGTTTGTGTGATTTAGATATATAGTTACTTGTATAATTTTCTTACCCATATGTCGTTTGTTATACATAGTGCCATGGTTTTGATATCCGTCCCCATCGGCCCTCGTCCGGTTTATGATTCGGATGTGGTATACTCTCTCTTATAACTATTTGTTGCATTTCGTGTTTATGACAAATTATGCCCATCAAGTTGACATAGATATTTTTATCTAGGAGGTATGTGAACCGGAAATTCCAACCGACCCTATTGTCGAGAGGTTAAATTTAGTTGAAAAAGAAAACATGTATTTGAAAGAAAAATTGAAAAGAATTGAGGAGGAGAAGATGGAATTGGAGTTGCATGTTGCCGGTGTCGTCAATGATCACAAGATCAAGATGGAGAAAATGCGCTTGAAGATTAGAAAATATGCCATTGATAGTGAGGCTTGGTATCGTTATGATGTTGGATCAATTGTTACCTTAGTTGCGATCTTGATCGCATTTGTTGTTGCATTTAAATGCTTTAGCTAGAGAGTTTGTATGTTGTTTTATGAGAATTAGTGTGTATGAACTTGAATTAATTTGGTCTTTTCGGTGCTGTGTAATGAAGATGAGCCGGCAATGGATGTACGATGACCGATGCTCTCCCCAGTTCTTTAAAGGCGTGCATACTTTTCTGCTTGCGGCTGAGGCAAATAAGCGGACGGATGGTTTTATGTCTTGTCCATGTGCTGGCTGTAAGAATGATCACAATTACTCTAACTCAAGAACCATTCACTGGCACCTGTTTGAGTCCGGTTTCATGCCACACTATATTGTTTGGACCAAGCACGGAGAAAGAGGGGTTATGATGGAAGAGAATGAAGAAGAAGAGGACGACGATAGCTATCCTGGCCATGGGTTCCCTGAATACAATGGTACAACAATGGAGAAGAAGCTGAGCCAGCAATGCGGGAAGAAGCTGAAGAAGAGGCATCAGATGAGCCCGTTGATGATCTAGGTCGGGCCATTGCCGATGCAAAGAGAAACTGCGCAAGTGAAAAGGAGAGGCTGAAGTTGCAGCGCATGTTAGAGGATCACAAGAAATTGTTGTACCCAAATTGCGAAGCTGACAAGAAAAAGCTGGGCACCACACTGGAATTGCTGCAATGGAAGGCAGAGAATGGTGTATCTGACAAGGGATTTGGAAACTTGCTGATAATGTTAAATAAGATGTTTCCAAAGGACAACGAATTGCCCGAGAGTACGTACGAAGCAAAGAAGTATGTCTGCCCTCTAGGATTAGACGTGCAGAAGATACATGCATGGCCTAATGACTACATCCTCTACCGCGGTGAGTACGAGGCTTTGAACGCATGCCCGGTATGTGGTGCATTGCGCTATAAGATCAGCCGCGATGACCCTGGTGATGTCGAGGGTGAGCGCCCCAGGAAGAAGATTCCTGCCAAGGTGATGTGGTATGCTCCTATAATACCACGGTTGAAACGTTTGTTCCAAAACAAAGAGCATGCCAAGTTGATGCGATGGCACAAAGAGGACCATAAGAAAGACGGGAAGTTGAGAGTGCCCGCTGACGGGTCGCAGTGGAGAAAAATCAAGAGGAAGTGGAGGGACTTTGCAGATGACGCAAGGAACGTATGGTTTGGTCTAAGCGCAGATGGCATTAATCCTTTTGGGGAGCAGAGCAGCAATCATAGCACCTGGCCTGTGACTCTATGTATGTATAACCTTCCTCCTTGGTTGTGCATGAAGCGGAAGTTCATTATGATGCCAGTGCTCATCCAAGGCCCTAAGCAACCCGGCAATGACATTGGTGTGTAACATAGGGCCATTAGTTGAAGAACTCTTACAGCTGTCGTATGGAAAAGGTGTACATGCGTGGGACGAGTTCGATCAAGAAGAATTTGACCTACATGCGTTGCTGTTTGTGACCATCAATGATTGGCCTGCTCTCAGTAACCTTTCAGGACAGACAAACAAGGGATACCGCGCATGCACGCACTATTTGGATGATACCGACAGTATATATTTGGATAATTGTAAGAAGAATGTGTACCTGGGACATCGTCGATTTTTCTGAGCAGGCATCCCGTAAGAAAGAAAGGCAAGCATTTCAAAGGTGAGGCAGATCACCGGACGAAGCCTCGCCACCGTACTGGTGATGATGTACATGATATGGTCAAGGATTTGAAGGTAATCTTTGGAAAGGGTCCTGGCGGACAATCTGTTCCGAATGACGCTGACTGACGCGCACCCATGTGGAAGAAGAAATCTATATTTTGGGACCTACCCTATTGGAAAGACCTAGAGGTCCGCTCTGCAATCGACGTGATGGACGTGATGAAGAATCTTTGCGTGACCCTGCTTGGCTTCTTGGGCGTGAATGGGAAGACAAAAGATACACCGGAGGCACAGGAGGACCAGGAACGTATGCACGGAAAAGACGGCATACATCAGGGTCATGCCAGCTATGCTCCTACCAAAGAAGAGAAGAAAATCTTCTTTGAATGCCTGCTCAGTATGAAGGTCCCGTCTGGCTTCTCGTCGAATATAAAGGGAATAATAAATATGGCACAGAAAAAGTTCCAGAACCTAAAGTCTCATGACTGTCACGTGATTATGATGCAACTGCTTCCTGTTGCATTGAGGGGGCTTTACTGGAAAACGTTCGATTAGCCATTGTGAAGCTATGTGCATTCCTCAATGCAATCTATTAGAAGGTAATCGATCCAGAAATCATACCAAGGTTAGAGAATGATTTGGTGCAATGTCTTGTCAGTTTCGAGTTGGTGTTCCCACCATCCTTGTTCAACATCATGATGCACGTCCTAGTTCACCTATGCGAAGAGATTGTTGTTCTGGGTCCTGTATTTCTACAGAATATGTTCCCCTTTGAGAGGTTCATGGGAGTCTTAAAGAAATATGTTCATAACCGTGCTAGGCCAGAAGGAAGCATCTCCAAGGGCCATGAAAATGAGGAGGTCATTGAGTTTTGTATTGACTTTATTCTTGACCTTAAGCCGATTGGTGTTCCTGAATCGCGGCATAAGGGTAGACTGGGTGGAAATGGCACGCTAGGACCGAAACAAATAATATGTATGGACGGGCATTCTCTCACTCAAGCACACTACACAGTTCAACAAAATTCCGCCTTGGTGGCTCCATATGTGGAGGAACACAAGAATATTCTACGCTCCAAACACCCGGAGCAGTCTGACGACTGGATTACACGTGAACAAACGGGGATTTTCGCCAGTTGGTTGCAGACACGTGCCATGCAAGACGACGCTATTAAAGATGACCTGTACTTGCTGTCCCAGTTACCATCTTCGAATATAATGACTTTCAAAGGGTACGAGATAAATGGGAATACATTTTACACGATCGCCCAAGATAAGAAGAGCACCAACCAATACAGTGGTGTCCGCTTTGATGTAGCAACCAAGAGGGGAACGGACACATATTATGGTTACATAGAGAAGATATGGGAACTTGACTATGGACGTGGTTTGAAGGTCCCTTTGTTTCGGTGCAAATGGGTCAATCTGACACAAGGCGGGGTAACGGAAGACCCGCAGTACGGAATGACAACAGTGGATCTCAACAATCTTGCGTATGCAGACGAACCATTCGTCCTAGCCAATGATGTGGCGCGGGTTTTCTATGTGAAGGACATGTCTACCAAGCCGAGAAAAAGAAAAGATAAGGAAGCGAATACATCATACGGTGAGCCAAAGCGCCACATAGTTCTTTCAGGGAAAAGAAACATCGTGGGAGTGGATGACAAGACAGACATGTCAGAAGATTATGAAAAGTTTCATGAAATTGCTCCCATCACAGTGAATATTGACCCGAGCATCCAGTTAAATGATGAAGATTGTCCATGGTTACGGCGCAAAGGGACACACGCGAAGAAAAAGTTTCACACCCAAAGATCCCACTCTGGGATGTGACCGGCTTCACTGACATCACTTTCTTCTCTAGTGAGTTTCCGGACTTATATATATCTGGAAAGTCCCACTTTGGACAAACCGTAGGGAATCTTTGTAATAGTTAGGGTGCTTATGTGTTTTGCCATTTGAAACGTGTACTTTTGTGCTTCGGACAAACGTCATCAATTTTCAACCCTTTCTGACTTCATTTGCTATTTCTCAGCTCATTTACTGATTTTTTGAGCTAAATGACCCTGAAATTGAAAAGCACTACAAAATGAACTCTGAAAAGGTTGAAAGTTGGCATGGTATCATCATTTCACCCACATAGCATGTGCTAAAAAGTTGAGAGGGTTATGGCAAAAACTGGATCCACTTCATGTACAAAATGGACAATCTCTTTCGAAGTATCAGGGTTTCGGACGAAAACTCATCTGTTACAAAGGCATTTCATTTTTTTTAACTTATTTCAACTATAGACTTTTTGTGCGTCCAGTATGCACCATTCAAAGCCACGTCATCAATTTTCAACCATTTCTGTTCATTTGCTATTTTTCATGCATTTACTGATTTTTTTGAGCTAAAGGACCCTGAAATTGAAAAGCACTACAAATGAACTCTGAAAAGGTTGAAAGTTGGCATGGTATCATCATTTCATCCACATAGCTTGTGCTAAAAAGTTGAGAGGGTTACGGCAAAAACTGGATCCACTTCGTGTACAAAATGGACAATATCTTTTGAAGTATCAGGGTTTCGAACGAAAACTCATCTGTTACAACAGGCATTTCTTTTTTAAACTTATTTCAACTCCAGACTTTTTGTGCGTTGAGTATGCACCATTCAAAGCCACGTCATCAATTTTCAACCCTTTCTGACTTCATTTGCTATTTTTTGTGCATTTACTGCTTTTTTGAGCTAAAGGACCTTGAAATTGAAAAGCACTACAAATGCACTCTGAAAAGGTTGAAAGTTGGCATGGTATCATCATTTCACCTACATAGCATGTGCTAAAAAGTTTAGAGGGTTACGAGTAAAACTGGATCCACTTCGTGTACAAAATGGACAATCACTTTCGAAGTATCAGGGTTTCGGACGAAAACTCATCTGTTACAAAGGCATTTTATTTTTTTAAATAACCTAAGTATTACCAAATTGAATATAATGATAAAACACACTAATATTAAACATAAGAAAAAAGAATCACCGACAAATCTATTTTTAAAGTAAAGTTATTCACAAACCAGTGATTCACACAAATTTTAAATAATTCAAATTTAAACTCTTCAACTTTCAAAAACTACTAGCACTAACAGAAAGTTTATAATTTTTTTACCTAAATAAAAAATATTCACAAAGAAACACTAAATAAAGCAAAAAACAATTCAGAAATAAAAGAAAAATAAATAAAACAAAAAATAAATAAAATGAAAAAAAAGCCCGCCTACTGGGCCGCAACAGCCTATATACGACTAGAAACCCAACCTATAGTTGGGCCAGGATGCAGGCCCACAAGGCCCATTAGGCCCACAGGGCAGCGCAGCAGAGTTAGGCCCACAAGCCTGCTTTGGAGAGGAGCTCAAAGGAGCAGCCGCGGCTGGGTTTATAAACCAGTGCAGCTGCCCTTCGCTCGGCGAGGTGGGACTAAACTTCTGCATCGTGCGCACGGGAAGGACAAGCTTTAGTCCCGGTTGGTGGCTCCAACCGCTACTACAGACCCCCCCTTTAGTCGCGGTTGGAGCCACCAATCGGGACTAAAGGCTTGCGCTTCCCGCCGCTTGGCCTGGCCAAATTTGACCTTTAGTCCCGGTTGGTGGCTCCAACCGGGACTAAAGGTCCGTCCTATATATACAACACTAATGGATTTTCAGTTTCTTCTCTTCTCTTCTTCGTCTCCTCTGCTTCGATCGACATCGCCGCCGCCCCCCGTCGCCGCCCCCGTCGCGCGCTGTCGCCGTCCCCGTCGCCGTCCCAGTCGCCGCCCCCGTCCCCGTCGCCGCCCCCTGTCCCCGTCCCCGTCGCAGTACGTCCCTATCGCCGCCCCCGTCGCCGCACGCCCCCGTCGTCGCCGCCCCCCGTCGCCGCCCCCGTCGCCTCGCCTCGCCGGCCATCGCCGCGATGTGAGCAGCCCCTGTGCCGCCATGGCCGCCCCTCCCATCGAACTCACACACACACACACACACACACATTTTCTTATTTTTTTCTTTCTGTTTTTCTGTTTTTTAGTTGAATTAGATGAATTAGAGATATATAAATGTTAATTAGATGAATTAGATATATATATAAAATGTTAGATGAATGTTTTTTTAGTTTTTTATACTTTTAGTTATAGAAATGTTTAGATGAATTTTAGATAAATAATGTTAATTAGATGAGTAGGAATTTTAGTTTTTATACTTTATTTGATGTTTTAGATGAATATATGTATATGTTTTGATGTTTTAGATGTTTGAATGTATTAAAAGTTTGTCATATTGAAAAAGTTTTAATGTTGCATATTTCACGATGCAACATTTGATCCATTGTAACTAGATGCCCAATAATTTTGACATATGTCAAAGTTTGATCATATGTCAAAGTTTGAATTTTGACATATGCAACATTTGATCATATGTCAAAGTTTGAATTTTGACATATGCAACATTTGATCATATGTCAAAGTTTGAATTTTGACATATGCAACATTTGATCATATGTCAAAGTTTGATCTAGTGAAATATATATGATCAAAGAATGCCCCCATTATGGATGTGCATAAGTTGATCCATTTTTTTTTTCTGATCTCATATATATATATATATATATATTCTTCTATTTGTCACATTGTCTGTCAAAGTATTGAAGAAATCCATGGCTTCATCATTAGCCGGAAGTAACAGGCGTATAATGCTACGAAGCTCTTCAAAGTTGTTTTGGAATGGAGTTCCGGATAGAATAATTCGTTTTTTGGTACGAATTTCAGCAAATGCCTTCCAAATAGCGATATTCGGAAGGTTTTTGCTGAACTTCGTACCAAAAAGCTAATTATCCTATCCGGGACTCCGTTCCAAAACAATTTGGAGAGCTTCGTACCATTATGCGCCTGTTACTTCCGGCTAATGATGAAGCCATGGTTTTCTTGAATCCTTTGACACTAGACAACGTGACATATAGAAGGGTATATGAGATCAAGAAAAATATGGACCATTTTCTGCGCATCCAGAATGGCGCCATTTTGTTAAATCCCTTAAAGGTTAAGAGAATCCGTTATGATTCTGAATCCTGTTCCAAGCCAAACATTTAAAAAATGTTACATATTTGCATAGAATTTGTTCTCGACGTCAACGATGCCCGGCCCGCATCCTCGTCGTCGACCCGTTCGCGACGATATCCTACTTCAGAGGCGCCATGTCCAAGACTGGGCTCCGCCGGGCTAGCACTGGGAGGTGCTACCTTCAGGGGCGCGCATCTTGGTGAGGAACCCAGGTCCCGTCGTCGACCCGGAGCTTCTTTGGTGGCGGGCGCGTGGGCCACATTCAGTGCGGAGGCTGGCGTCCCCCGCGGAGGTGGTACGTCACCGTGTCAGGGAGGAGGACGAGCACGTCCGTCGCTACATGGTTGCGTTGGACGTCAGGTTCTCCAATACCTGGCAGGTTCTTCAGGGATCTCACTGGAGCTATGATCCTGTGGTGGTTGCTTCTCTTTGGGTGTCCACCGCGAGTGAACTAGATTATTCGACAGTAATTGATCTGCATTAGCTAGTGATGTATTCGAGATATTCGAGACGATGTATTCGAGATTATATTATTCGATAATATTCAAGACGATTATTCGAGATTATATTCGATGATGCGCATATTATCTACTATGATTTAGTTTTATCTTTTGAGATGCATATCTATTATCTACTATTATTCGAGATGCATATCAATTATCTACTATTATTAGAGATGCGTACTAAATTGTTTTATATTTCTTCTGGATTAGTTAAATAGAAGCTATGGCGGACAACACCGGCAGAGAAGGAGAAGAGGCCCTGTTCGAGATCATACACTCCCTGAGCCGGCCAGATGAGAATGAAGAAGATGACGGCTCACAATATCTGAACAATACCAGGGAGGGTGATATGATATTCGATGAAGACGAACGAATAGATGAAGTCCAGAACTATGATGATCTTCAAATAACAAATACCGGCGAGGTATATTTATAGAAGCAGGCATCTGGTGATCATCACATGTTTTAATTGATTTTGTATATATATATATATATATATATTAACGAAAAGATCTTTCTTCTTTCAGCCCTCCGGATCGAGCAAATCTTCTACAGGCAGCAGGACAGTGCGAGGCCCGGCCAAAAAGTTGAAGGATGGCATAAAGTACAACATCGATGCCATCAAACCTAATGGCGAACTGCGCGAGCCTAAGAAGAATGCGGGCAAGTTCATTCGTCAGTGCGGAGTTCTTGTGAAGGACCAAATCCCGATCTCCATTCAAGAATGGAAAAAGCCAGCAAAGGAACGTCCAGATCTTACTTTTGTCGACCAAAGAGCTAAAGATCGGCTTTGGGAATCTCTCATGACACATTTCACCCTACCAGATCATTTCACAGATGCAGATGTGGAGAAAGTCAAGAACGCTGCTCTTAGGAAGATGGCGATAGCATTCAACAACCACAAGAAAAGTATATGGAACAAGTACGTCGAAGGAGGAAAGGAGACTCCAGAATTAAAGGGAACACTGGAGAAGCAAAGAGATCACTGGGACGCTTTCGTGAAATTCAAGGAATCGGAAGTAGCTCAGGAATGGTCGAGAATAAACAAGATCAATACCGCGAAAAAGATATGGCACCATAAGCTGGGGCCAGGTGGCTACGAGGTGGCCCGGCCTAAGTGGGATCTCGCTGAGCAACAGATGGTGGATGCAGGGGTCATTCCAGTTACATTGAGCTGGCCCCCCAGGTCCAGGACTTGGTTCTATGCGCATGGGGGGACGTTGGACCCAAAGACAGGCCAGGTTTTGGAGCGGGCAAGTCTTAAAGGAGCCGACCTCAATTTAATTGTTGCAATAGAAGAGGCTCGAACGGGGGTGTTCACGCCCAACAGAGAGAACGACGAGCTTACGCGCGCCCTGAAGAACCCTGAACACCCGTGAAGAACACGAGGCAAAGGCGTTGTTCCGTGGTTTGAGGGGTTTACGGACTGGAACGCCGACTACAGAAGCCGTGCGAGAAAGAAGATGCAGGAGGAGAAGAAGAGGAAGCTGGAGGAGGAGCAGAGGAAGCAGGAAGCAGACCGCCTTCAAGGCCTAGAATCAAGGCACGCGGAGTTGGCACTCGCTTTCCAACGGCAGCAGCAGCAGATCGACTCACTTAGCCAGGAAAGGGGGTCTCAGCAGCGACAGCAGCTAGCGGATCCAGCATTGGATAGCACCATCCCATCCATGCCGAGAAGCAGCGTGGGTTCCGCCCCGGGCGATGAGGCACTGCTGGATAGATACCCTGTGGATGACATCATGGATAACACTAATTGTAAGATACACTTTAAAATGAAGAACATATCCATGAAGGTGGCGGACTGCGTTGCTTATACAAATCCCCCTGAAGCAACCTTCCATTGCAATCCGATTCTAGCTGGCTATGCTCGTGTCGCAGTTGATGAAGTGGTGGCACAATATTCGAGGCCAGAGCTTGAAATTCCTGGAGGTGACGACGAGCGCACACTGGGAGAGGCCATACATCGTTTCATTCTATGGAGAAAGGACTGCATCATCTTTCCAAGGCCACCGACACAGCGTCAGCCGGCTCCTCCTCCAAGTCCGCCACCGCGTCAGCAGACTCCCGCTCCTCCAAGTCGGCCACCGCCTCAGCAGAGTCCTGCTCCTCCAAGTCCGCCAACACGTCAGGCCACTCCTCCTCCTCCAAGTCCGGCACCGCGTCAGCCCACTCCTCCTCCTCCAAGTCCGGCACCGCGTCAGCCCAGTACTCCTCCTCCAAGCCAGGCACCGCGTCAGCCGTCTCCGCCTCCTCAGTGGGCTCCGCCGCCTAAGCAACAGCGGAAGAGAGGCACTGCAGCTACGGCGGCTAGCGGTACAACAGGAGGCAAGAGATACCAATTTGGTCCAAGGCTCAAGCCTCTTCCTCTTCTTCCTTACGACCTGACAGAAGAGGAAAACAAGAACGAAGTGCGAGCCCAAGTGAAGGCCCATTTTGGACCGAAACCGCCCCCGCCGCCAAAGGAGAATGTACCTGAGCATGTCATTGACAACTTTATTCGTATGGCTCAACCACCAGCTCCGAAGAATGTTGACTCATACTATGAACGCGAAATCAAGAAGTCATATCAAGCACAAAAAATGGAGTCGAGCTCGAGCTCCAGCCAAGTAGCTGCCAAAAAAAGCAGGAAAACTGTTCCCCAGCTGGGAGAGCAGGCGGTGCAATCGACCCCCCCCCCCCCCGCTCATTGTACCAACACATGTGAGTACTGGTGTCGATCAGCTGGTAATAACCGACGATCATAGAAGGCAGGCTGAAGAGGCCGATGTCACTGTAGAACAACTCCTAGGCATCGAGACCATCGAAACGTTTAAAGAGGAGGAACTAAAACGGAAATATGTCCGCGGCGAACCTATGGTCAAAGCTGAGGAGGTCAAGAGTCTCTCAACGAGAATGTATGAATTGCATCAATGGTACATGAGAGAAGCCAAGACTACCGATAAAGAGTCCCTCATGGTGAAAGTCAAGGCAGAGCATTACTTCCATGAAAAAGATCTATGGGTTGAGTTTCAAGAAATGTTTCAATTATTCAATCAAGACGCACTCGACAAATCTATCGTCAGTTGCTATTGTCTGTAAGTGATTTCTTTCTGTATGTTAAGTCTCTAGCTAGCTGTAGTGCTCGTTCATTAACTGTAATTATCCTCACTATATTCTTTTCTGTGGTATTATGCAGAATGAAGATCTATGAAATGAAAAAAGCTGGACGCTATGGCATTGGGTTCATTGACCCAAATACCATTATTGAAGATACATGGTCACGTGAGTATGATCGACCATACACAGAGAAAACCTTGCTAGAGTTCTTGGTGCGACTAAATACCCAACCAGAAATACTACTTCCTTACAACTTCGGGTGAGTGACACTGTCTTGTACTACAAATTCTGTTTTTGCTTACTAGATGTTAATAAGTGTAGTTGATGAGTTATGCACATGCCCGCTTAATACAAACGTGTGCGCATGCAGTTTCCACTGGATCTTGTTAATCATTGAAGTTGACGAGGGAAAAGTTCAAGTACTGGACTCATTACTTAAAGAACCTAAAGAATACTCAATCGTGATGGGGATGCTCGACAGGTAATTTCAATCATTATCGCACTATGTCGGCCTCTTTAGTTCGTTTCCTGATATCAACTAAATAATAACTCCTTTATTCATTTTCTTTGCCGGCGGGCAGGGCTTGGGAAAAGTTCATCAAAAAGGTTAAAGGCCAATGGAAACAACAGCTGACATGGGTGCGACCCAAGGTAATTAATTAAGTAGTACTAGCTAGCTAACATTTCTTTAATTCTAGTTTCAATACCATTATCATGCTTGATTAATTATTATCTGATTTAATTCTATTCTCGTAAAGGCCCTGAAGCAGGCACCGGGGACTAATTTATGTGCATACTACGTTTGCGAGAACATTCGCATGATGGCGTCCGAAAGGAGCAAAGATGATAGAAACTGATGGGTACGTTTGCCAGAACACTATTCATAATTTTTACATCATTATCTAATATATATACAGACAACTAATAATACATGCATATTTTGATCTCTTCTTTAAAGATGAGGGACATGCGGGATAAGCTCCTACCAGAGAATTGCGTACGAGCGATTCAAGAGGAAATAGCGGGATTTTTGCTCGAACAGGTCATAGATCCCAAAGGAGAATTCCATTACCCTGTACCTAGCTAGATCGACCTAATGCCTCCATGTAATGATCTGCAAATTGAGAGGAGAAATTGTATATATACATGTGTATGTGTGAATGGTCATGCGAGACATTCGATGATAAATAAATAAATATATATATATATATGATCGGTTCTACGAGAAATTCTATTTATATATATGCATAACGTGTACAATATGTAGTATCGTAAAATACCAGCAAATGAAAAAGAATTAAAAGGAAAACACAAAATTAAAGGAAAAATAAATTATACACCAACCGGGACTAAAAGCCCCCAGCCCCCCGGCGCGTGCTCGTGCCACATGGTGGCCCTTTAGTGCCGGTTCGTGTTTAACCGGGACTAAAGGGGGGGGGGCTTTAGTCCCCACCCTTTAGTGCCGGTTCTAGAACCGGTACTAAAGGGCCTTACGAACCGGGACTACAGCCCGGTTCTGCACTAGTGATACATATATGTCGTGGCTCTTTCCATAGCTCCCTAACATATCATCGTTCTCAATCTCGCACGTTGTTCTCTGCATCATCTATTCTAGATCTCTCATGAAGTCTCTATCACACACACGATGACTCGCTTCCCTTGCGTCTCCGTACATGGGCCACTTTCGAACAACATCAACCTTGTCTCCCTATCTATACGCCACTTCCGCACACAAATGACCCCTCTCTCTCCCCCTCTCTTCCTCTCTCTCTCCCTCCCTAGCTCTCTCTCTCTTGCTCTCACACCCCTCTCCCACACACACTCGATGTCTCTTCCAAATAGTCTGCTACACACCCGCACCCATGCTATCCCGCTACTACACATGCCTTTCTCTCTCTTTGACACACATGTCACACCATTCCCCCTTCCCTACTAGGTTTACATCATTAGTGGTCTCTCTTCTCGACATACACACACTCCCTCTCACACACACACGCGCGCACAAACACACACTGACACGCACATACACCCATCTATCTGGATCCTTCTTTTATGACACACACACCCTTGCATATTCTCTCCAGCTCTCGGTATGTATATATCCCCCTCTCTCTCTAGCTCACATGCACACAAAAATTCTCCATCTCTCTAACTCACACATCTCTCCCCATGTCCGCATGTGTATCTCACACACTCACTCTCTGATTATGTCTATGTGTCTTCACGCTACACAACACAAAGCCCCATGCACATGTCTCTCTCTATCCTCCACACACAGAGACACAAAGAATCTCTTATCATTGCCTCAGTCCCTATACATATCACACACGCACGCGCTGTCTCTCTCTCTCGCACACACGCTCAACCAAGGTTTTCTCATGAATAAATTACAGTCTATTCATCAACAGTCGTGGCAGTACGATGAAGACGATACGTGAAAAAGAATAAATCTACACGTGCGTAGACCACCTAGTATAACTTCTAGGACTAGAGCGAGCCAAAAGCGCGCCGCCGTCACCCCCTCCTTATCGGCAATAGGAAAACCTTTGTTTTACACGGTGGAGAAGTCATCGTGCTAAGGCCCCACATGCTCAGCCGTTGAATAGAATGTAGATCCAAGTTTATGGAAACAAGTATCGATAATACGTTTGTATCTCCATACTTATATCTCTTCTTATAAAAAAACCGAGTTGGTGATGATGGTATGCCTGCCATCTTGCAATATATACCGTCCGATTTATATCTGACGGATAGAAATTAAACTAAAAGATACCCACACCTCTCTCCACATTTGCAGACAAGGCCTTCCCTCGTTCATCCTTATCTCCCACAACCTCATTGTTGAGCAATTAAAAAAGGAAGCCTCTGGAACAATCGGGCATGGTGTTCGCTGCCGGCGTCATCCATCCCCATGCCTCCGCTCAGTCCGACCACCAATACACATGGGATTACTGCCGCATGGGTCAATCACAACATGTGTTTTATAAAAAAAATGCATCTTGATGTTCCGTGCAATGCACGGGCATCTTGCTAGTACTCCTACAGAACACTTAGTTGGTGATGATGGTGTGTCCGCCATCCGTCATTTCTGACTATTAGATCTACATCTAACTACTGTGAGGTAAGTTGTTGCCTTTTCTCAACAACATCCCACTTCTCTACCCAATTTGCAGAAAATCCCTTAATTAGTATCTTAAAACCAACCACATCCCTCCCTCTCCTCACCAAAACAGCCCAAAGAATATATTCTGATTGAAACATAATATATTTCTAGTGATATATGTATATCAAAATTAGAGTGTTTTCTATCAAGTTTGTGAATAAGTTTATTCTAATTATGATCCACTAGTCATCAACCCATGTATCTGCACGGGCTAGCGATCCTGAGACAAAAAACTTGGTGTTTAATATATTTTGGAAAAAGAACAGACGTCATAATATTGTTGACATTTGTTAGCCTTTGAATCAACATACAACCATAATTAGTTTTAATGTAAAAAATTGATGTATATTCGGTACAAAATGAGGAAATAATCCCTAATTCATGGTTGGCGAAATCATACATTGTTGAAAAATAGAAAGATAGAAACATAGTAATATTTTGGTAAAAGGGCACATTTCTTGCAATTGTAAATTTAGTCTCAATTAGCTTTATCAATTTGAGATAATCGGGATTCAGTTTTTTGTTGAACGGTTATTTAAAAATATAGTTTTGCCCTTAAAATAGTTTAATTCTTACTCTTTATCCATGGGCAGGAAGTATTATATATGGTTGTGAGTGTACATTCTTTACTCATATAAAAATTCTTATTCGTCAGTAAAATCAGAAGTGTTAATTCTTTATTGAACAAAGATTTAAATTATTACAAAAATTTAAAATTATCTGCTATTTTAGTCATCCAGTCGTGCAAACGGATGTCACACATTTGTATACCTATAACTGCACACTATTATTTACTACTTTTTATACTGTAACTTGGTCAACCTGGTTAAAATATTATAATGTAATGCCGGTTATGAATACAATGGGGTTTATGTATGCCATTGAAAGAAACAATACAAAAAGTGTTTCTATAGGGCCTTATTGAAATTATAAAATATATTTTGCATTATATAGGTAAAGTTATAGAATATTTAGTTTGCAAATTCTTTACATAAAAAATTATTTGACATACTTTGCTGCGCTTGTCTTAAATTTTGTTTGGCCTGAAATCATGAATCCTATAGTTTATACCTAATGAATTGAGGAAATATATACCGCGGATATTTTTGGTGGGGATATATTGTGAAGCTAATATCAATAGAAATATAAGTGTTGAAGTAGGTTATAGAAATATGCAAACTTCGATGTTTATTCTTTCCCTTTTTGGCTACATCCGCAAACTTTTACAGAACTTAATCGCATCCAAGTGAGAAGAAGTTGGCAATCGACGGAGTCAATAGAGAATAATTCGCAAAATCATGCGCTGTATTATGTCCGAAAGAGAGTAAAAATGAACCTGTTTCTTGAGGGTGTATTTCAAAACTCTTGCCCTTTTATTTCCCACAATCTCTCTTTTTTGCGGGGTAGTCTGAATTAACTATGTCATTTGTGCAAAAAAAGAAAAATAATATTTTATCCATCATGTATCACTTGTACGTATTCATCCTGTACTATGACCGAATCCTATATTCATACGCATGCAGATACCTTGTACAATCGTTGGTAAATTTACTTGCTAAATAGTACCATCAGGACAATCCGATCAATCCATGGAGGTGTACGTGTTGGGATGGTGCGCTTTTTTATTGCTTTTCCATGGTGGCCGGAGGTACCGTATCTAGTTTAAATCTACGTACAAAGTAGTACCATCAGGCCAATCTGGTCAATTAATGGAGACGTGTTGGTGTGGGGGCATTTTTTTATTACTTTTTCCTGGTGGTCGGAGATAAGGGAAGTCGTGCCTGACACGTTTTATTTGTACCGTAGTCTCATAGGACTGCTCGTATAGAGTCTTTTAATCCTAGTCGTATATTTAACAATCCTACGGTTATTACTGCAGTTTCTCTAGGATTAACGTGGAGCCTCGTATGGTGCCTCCAATTAGTAAATACTGGTCGTGTACCCGTGCAATGCACGGGCTAGTGGTTTATTGTTTTAAAAAATATCTTGTTAAACTATTATGTTAGAACTCGAGGGATTAACCTTTTCATTCATATTAGGCATCTGAATAGAATTATAGTAATGATAAAACAAAAGAAATAAAGATCATGTTCTGAGTGACAATTTTAATACCCTGAAATTTGTGAACCGCAAAGCAATTTAATGGTATTACACAATTACTGTCCATATACCATTCTAAAATGCTTGTTTTGCTGGTTTGAACCTGGTAAGATACATACAGTTCAAAGATTTAAAAATGCAAATGTGCTTTCTTTTATTTCCTGAAAACGAATGTACAACTTCATAGAAATATTAATGCTACATTATGCACTCACTTGAGAGTACTATTGGAGCTTGTCTCCTGAAAATGTTTATTACATTCATAACAATGCATGTCCCAAAACAAATGTTCATAGTAGCATTTAAGTGACATTGGAGTCTTCAAACCATGATTCTGATAAAGTTTATGATGTAAATGCATATTATTCTTCTGCTTAGGATTATCAGCATATCTGCATGAACTTTAACATAGTCTAGCAAAGAAAATACCAATGACACGTAGAAACATTAACGTAAATCCAATGAAATAAATTAATAAGTGGAGTACACAACGGATTTATATGCCTGCTCTAAAACATAAATTATATTGATATCTTGATGAAACTAAATTAGTACGCATCACATGGTTCATCTCAGTATAAAGCAGAAGTGCCACAACGTCAATTTGTGATATGATCCTGTCATGGTGAGTCAACACAGTAAGTATTTTTGCTTGTAGCTGGTAGACCATTTTCCAGTGAAGTTGCAAAATTTCTCAACGAAAAAAATCAGGCAGTTAGATTGGACCGAGTGATGCTAAAATAACATTTACAAACATTGCTACCATGCCAATTACCATTGGTTTCTTAGGAAGAAATTTTCATTTGTAGAAAAATAAGTACGCATATGTCAGTCTCAGATAGAAAACATAATGACATGATCAGTCTTACCTTAATAATAGTGATCTAACTGGTTAAGGGACATGCAGATACAGTATTGCACAGGTATGATCTAACTGGTAAGAGAGACGGAGATATAAGATCTGCTAGGACAAAAGAGGAGAACAAACACATTACTACAACAAAAGCAACATATATATGTCATGATGCTAAAACCTTGCATCCAAAGTGTAGTTCGTTTTCAGCTGGGCCTGTCTTCCTCACGTCGCTGCCGGCTCTGCGTTCCATGCCCCCACTCTTGCCTGGCACGTCTCCACCTGCAGCACACACACTACTGGCCTCATATCTGCATATCCAATGAACACATTACAACAGTATCAACATATGTATCATGATGCTTCCAGCCTTACATCCAAAGTAATTTTACAGTTCGTTGTCAGCTGCGCCGACGGCTTTGCATGCCACTCCCCTACTGTTGCCTTGCACGTGTCCACCTGCAGCACACGCACGGCTGTCCTCATCTCTGCATATCCTGCTGAGCATTCCTAGGCTGCATCTGTCTGCATGTGCTTAGCCTGTGGAGGAGCACGGGCAAATATAAACATGGGAACGGGTGGCTTGTAATTATGTGTTTGGATCTTGCACAACTAATGTGGTAACTCTCCGAGATGTCCGGCTACATGTTGAGTCAAATCGAATGGAAGCAACCTTAAGGCCCATATCTCGTGCACAAATTCGTTGACACAAAGTCGAAACTGAACCAACAATGCCTGAAAAGCTGCAGCCTGCACTGCCAAATAATCTGTGTACAATGTTAGTCTGAAATCTGAACGATGTCGATGTAACAAAGGTAATATGCCTTAATTTGTTAGAATTACGTACATGGAAGTTGCCATTAGGTGAAAAAGAGTAGAACACTCAAAGTGGTAATCAAGTTTGAGAAATCCACAAACTTGGACAGATGGGAAATCAGCTTCAGGGAGTCAACTTGTCATGCAGGATCGATTATCCTATTTTCTAAGAAACGGGATGACATCAATTTATTAGTTCTAAATACAGCGGTGCTTACCTGAGGAACCGACCTGAAGCTTATGGTGGGGCGATCGATGCCCTGCCTGATTATCTTCATGTCGCTATACGGCAAGGTGGAAGGGCACCTGGAAAGAGTGAACGACATGCCACGCCCATGAGATTTGAAATAAAGCACCATGCCAGAAGGCCTCGAGGAAGGAGAAGAGCGCCTGGCAGAGAGAGAGAGATTGTGCGAGAGGTGGAGAGGAGGCTTGCAGTAGATTAACCTAAAAAAATGGTCTCCCTAGGTTGCTGGACATGATAGCCGTTCTCTTCATGAATTCGAACTGAAGCTTCTCTTGATTGATCCTACTTTGTCGCCTGAGTTCACAACAACGCCGATTTAAACAACGCTCCGCTCTCTTTCCTGTCCCCTAATCAATAATGAAAGTTCGTACCGCCAAGGAGATGACACTGAGAAAGAGAAAATACGGCAGCGAGGACACCGAGAACTGCAGCGATGGCGGCGGCGGCGACGGGGAGAGGCAGCCATGGATGAGATCATGAGAGGTTGTTGTGTTCGTGTCAAGAAGCTGCAGAGTTAAAGAAATCTTTTGGCTTTGCACCACCTCGAATAGGAATTAACGGCTAGACAGAAAAATGATGGGGTGATCTCAGGATCGAGCTTTTAGGACGTGCAGCACATGGACTCTTCTTTTAAATCATATAGTCTGCTCTTTGAATCTTTTTTTTTTATGGGCCATGTTCTTTTAATAGTATTTTTTTTTGAGGGACATGTTCTTTTAAAATTGATTAAAGAGGAAGGAGGGAGTCGTGACAGAACTCATGCTACGACCTTCATCTGATGGCTCATAATTTCTAGGAAATATTTTTTAACTATGGAATAACATGGGAATTTAGGATCAATCTACACCGTAATTACTTGGCCCCACCAGATTAACGGCTCCTAATTACTGATTAACGTGGTAATTTTTAGGGAGTCTCTAATTAGTATAGGTATAGATAGATAGATAAATAGATAGATAAAGATTACAACGCACATACACATTGCTAGTATTTCCAACCATGCAAAAAAATTGCTAGTATTTTCATAGTTTCGAGTTTTCCATCAAGATATTAGTCACTCATGGTTGATATTTAGTTTGAATTACGTACACATAGGCACTATGTAACTAGCCGTGCTTATTGGCTTCCAAAGCTTAACTTTCACTCCTACTTACAGTATGTAGAGTATTTAACAAAAAAACTACCACTTTCAACCAGCCCTAGGAAGAAATTATTGTACAAAAAATAGCAAAAACATACCCAAAATTTCTTAATCCGCGCCAAAAACTACTACCTAGTGCCGATTAGGCTCGTTTAAACCCGTTTATGACAGGGTTGGCCCATACGTCCATACTGACGAGGCAGCTTAAACCAACACATTTTGTTTGACCGTTGACACGAGGGACCCACATCTGACCACTATCCTGTTCTTCCTCCTCCAATCATTATTTTTTCTGAACATTACTTCAAACAGTTCTTATGCGTGTTCGTCGGTGGCGCCGGTGATGAGCGAGCTGGCCGCCGCTCCGCCGGACGGGCCGGACGCCGCGCTGGCCTCCGCACGGGTTGGCTGGCTAGCCCGAACATGGCTCACGCGCGAGCAAGCCGCCACGCTGGCCTTCGCTCGAGCCAGATGGCTGGCCTTAGCGCGGCGCGCGCGAGCAAGCCGCCGCACCGCCGTGCCAACCTAACTAGCAAACCTTGCAGGCAAGCAGCTGGATGCATCCAGCAGGGTGTGTGCTAGCTTGGCTAGCTAGCGGCCGCGAGCGCCGGACGGAGCTGGCATGCGGGCTGCCGCAAGATGGGCTCCGCGCCGCCGGTACTTTTGACCACGCCTTCTGCCGGCGGTGGTAGCTGCGTCCCATGGTCAAGGATGACTATGTGGACGGGCCGAAGGTAGGAGGTCACTCGAGGATTTTTTTTTCCAGACTGACATGTAGGTCCCACAAGTCATAACGCCTAACTTGCCGGTTAAATAGAAGGCGTTGACTTAAGGGGTGACATGGGTTGAAACGTGCCTATAACGGCACTTGGTAGTTTATTGCGATGGATTAAGAAAATTTCGGTATGTTCTTGCTAATTTTTGTAGAGTAGTCGTTTCTTGGTAGGACTGGTTGGTAAGTGGTAGTTTCTTGGAAGTGGTTACTTGTAAGGAACAATGTATTAGCGACAAAAGGTGATTCTAGGTTGCGTTGTACTCCAACGAGTACTACTACTAGTCGCGGGAGTGTATAGCTCGTTTTGTGGGCTCGAGCCCGGCCGAACCCACGGCGGCCTTTTTTTTAAATAGTAACCTGGCTGCGAGCCAATATTGTACACTAATAGTTTGACTTTTGAAGTCGAACGGACGTGTCGCACCACAAATCTGGGTGCACTGGATAACCCAGCCACGTGAACGGGTTTTCCCTCCCATCATCTCATGGCTCGCGTACTAGAGTAGTACTCCTATATATCAATTCACACAATGCAAAGTTTCTCGCCTGCGTGCTCACCCTAGCCGCCCCTCGCTTGCAGCTTCCTCATCAGCTACCATATTTAAACTAAAGCCTCCCAATTAAGCCCGACGAGCTGGAAAAGCCTGGCGCGGCATTGGGAACTGTGCAATATGGCTCTGTACGTAAAGTGCTACTACTCTGTAGCTTGTGGCGTTGCACGCATGGACTTCGCTCCATTATCGTCTCTATAAAAGAAATTCCTCTTGCCGTGATTTTTTTTGTTTTGAAACAGAGGCAAAAGCTTTGCCTCATCTAATTCATCAAGAAGGAACTAACAAAGTTCGCGTAGCTGTATCAAAGAACTCAAATGTTCTGCCCCCGCAGTAACCGTCGCTGATAAACAAGCTACTAGTGTGTGCGTGACAGGAGCGGCTGAGGAGGCCAGCTACGCGCTTGAATAGAGCACGAAGAGTACGCACTATGCAGGTGTACTTTCCCTGCATTGATAATACAACGATGGTTCTAGAGAACAGTAGTACCCTCCACTTGCAACTGAAGCTCCTTGGCCTTGAGATTCAAGAGTTCAAAATTGATGCACTATAGAAGTACAGTACATCGCACTACTTGTTGAGAAAGTAGTACTACTACTGCAACAGTACTAAGTAGTAGTAAATAATAGCCTCACCATCGCGGGGCACTAGGCACTACCACTATGCGTGCCCGCATAACTTCCTTAACGAAGGGACGAGGCCCTGCGGTTACGCTCTTATCTCCTCCTCGCCAGTTCCCCTCCCCCCGAACAGACCAAGGCAGTTCGTCGCTACTGCCATGGATTCGCTAGGCAGTTCTCCGCCTCGTCGGGGCTGGGAGACCTTGAACGACGATCCTCTAGGAGAAATCGCACGCCGCTCCAACGTCCTCACCGTCGCAAGACTTGGTGCTTCCTGCACCAACTATTTTAAGACGGTGCTTAAACAAGCTTGGGCAAAGGCCATGCTTGTTGGTCTTCCTTGCGTCCTCGAGGAGAAGGTTATTCTATGTGACAATCCATCGAACAGTCCACCGTGCCCTGGCCATGGTTGCACGTTGACTCCGCTAGAGTTGCCGACGTTGAGAGGTAGTCGGATTTTGTCCGATTAGTAGGTCAGTCATGGAGTTTGATCATGTAGTGTATTATATTCTAAATATAGTATTTAGTTATTCCATCCCGTAATTTCTCTGCTGCCCACCGTCTTATATATAGGTCTGGGTTGGTGCCAACGAAGATTGGCTTGCATACCTCTGGCCGGATACCACCATCATTTTGCACAACATCCATAGCAGTGCGGCCATTCCCGTAGACCCCTTCTCCACCATTGGGATTGGCCTTCTGGACTCGCTGGGCTTGAATACGTATGATGATGCCTACATGATATTGAAGAAGATAGCAATTGCGGACCCGCCGACAAAGCGACGCGGCTACGACGATTAGTATCTCATCGCGGTGTTCGACATAAGGATTGTCATCAATACAAAAGGCAGTAACGGCAGAGGCTGGCACATGTTGGCCGCGGTAGATTTGTACCCCTACACGTTCGAAGACGCCGTGTGCCATGTAGGCCGCATCTTCGCGGTGACAAGCCAAGGGACTTGTTTCATCTGGTTGCCATCCTACGGTAAGGGAGATTACAAACGGAATGCACAAACCATCATTTGCATCCCTAACGGTACTCCATTATTTTGTAGGGACCAGTCATCCCCCCATCAAAATAAGATCGCCGATCCTGGATGTGCATTTGCATCCGGGATTCGTTCTAACCTGGAACCTTGTAGCTGACTTTGGCATATTGGGATCAACTATCTTAGCAGTCGTTACCCATGGTACCACTGATGTGCAACATGGTCACACGATCGGACCGTCACCAGCTACCCAGGTATTCCATTTTCTCATTGCTGTGTGTTAGAGTAGTAGTACTTGTTAGTTATTTTCTTTTCTTGACTGGGACATGTTTACTATACTAGTACTACAATTTAGTATTAGATTTTTTTAACCCTCTCGCCTTCTCTTTCATTGTAGTACTACTAACTAGTACTAGTACTTTTTACCTTGGAGGACGCGTATAGCTAGCTAGGCCCTTGAAGACTTGAACCCACTAGCTCCCACCTTTTTTGTTTTTCCATGTCTTACTATCTCATCCATGTAGCCAAGAGTGGCTATATATAATAAGCCGGTTATTTTACTTCCTCTGTACCGGAGTAGTACTATTTGCCGCACAATATTACTGACCGCCAATTTGAGCACAAAATTATTATGCATGGACCTTGACCATGTACGTAACCATGTGTCCAGATCTGAGATGTCACGTGTACCAGATGAACGGCGCCGAGTTCGACCCCCGTGATGCTATGTGGGTGCCGAGGAACACTCTTGGAGAGTACTCGCTTTTCATTGGGGACAGCTACCCCATTGTGAAGCAGATGCCAGCTTCCATGCATGACACCGAAGGCCTGCCGTTCATGAAGCATGGTTGTGTCTTCAGTGCACACCGCTGGATGAACGACATGCTGGGACACGCTATCCCTGATTTATGCCGCTTTAGCTTGGATGAGTCTCCATCGTGTGGAACCGGACTAGAAAGCTACGACAATGATTCCCATTGCCCACCGCTATGGATCATGCCGTCTATGAAGAACACCTAGGACTGGAACCTGGAGGAGGACATGGAGCCCATCTATAACGTGTAAGTGGAGTATGGTAAACTGTGAATGGTAGCGCTGTAAATATATGTAGACTAGTCGTGCACAAATTTATCACATGAAGTGGAGATGAACTTGTGTGGCATACTGGCATTTGTCCTTCAGAATTTATTACTAGTAAATGTGTTATGGGTACGTGCAACTTGTGTGGCTGTTGGACGGGCTCCAACACGTTCTGTGAGAAAAAAAATGAAGGAAATATGCCCTAGAGGCAATAATAAAGTTGTTTTTATATTTTCTTATTCATGATAAATGTTTATTATTCATGCTAGAATTGTATTGATCGGAAAACATAATACATGTGTGAATACATAAACAAACACTGTGTCCCTAGTGAGCCTCTACTTGACTAGCTCGTTGATCAAAGATGGTTAAGGTTTCCTAACCATGGACATGAGTTGTCATTTGATAACGGAATCACATCATCAGGAGAATGATGTGATGGACAAGACCTATCCGTTAGCTTAGCATAATGATCGTTCAGCTTTATTGCTACTGCTTTCTTCATGTCAAATACATATTCCTTCGACTATGAGAATATGCAACTCCCGGATACCGGAGGAATGCCTTGTGTGCTATCAAACGTCACAACATAACTGGGTGATTATAAAGATGCTCTACAGGTATCTCTGAAGGTGTCTGTTGGGTTGGCATAGATTGAGATTAGGATTTGTCACTCCGAGTATATATCGGTGAGGTATCTCTGGGCCCTCTCGGTAATGCACATCATAAGAAGCCTTGCAAGGAAAGTGATTTAGTCACAGGATGATGTATTACGGAACGAGTAAAGAGACTTGCTGGTAACGAGATTGAACTAGGTATAAAGATACTGACGATCGAATCTCGGGCAAGTAACATACCGATGAACAAAGGGAATAACGTATGTTGTCATAACGGTTCGACCGATAAAGATCTTCGTAGAATATGTGGGAGCCAATATGAGCATCTAGGTTCCGCTATTGGTTATTGACCGGAGAAGTGTCTCGATCATGTCTACATAGTTCTCGAACCCGTAGGGTCCGCACGCTTAACGTTCGATGATGATTTAGTATTATATGAGTTATGTGATTTCGTGACCGAATGTTGTTCGGAGTCCCGGATGAGATCACGGACACGACGAGGAGTCTCAAAATGGTCGAGAGGTAAAGATTGATATATAGGACGATGGTATTCGAACACCGGAAGTGTTCCAGAGGGTACCGGGTACATATCGGGTCACCGGAAGGGGTTCCGGGCACCCCCGGCAAAAGATATGGGCCTAATGGGCCAAGAGGGGAAACGCAGCAGCCAGCAGGGGCTGCTGCGCCCCCCATATGGGCTGCACCAGAGGAGAAGGAAAGAGGGGAAGAGAGAAGGAAGGGGAGGGATTCGGCCTCCCCCTTCCTTCTCTCCTCCCTCCTCTTTCCTTCCCACTCCGGTAAATAAGGAAGGGGGGGGGGGGGCGCACCACTTGGGAAACCCCAAGTAGGATTCGGATCCTACTTGGGGCGCCCCATGGCTGCCTATGCTCCCCTCCCACCTATATATATGTGGGGTGGGGGCGCCTAGACAACACAACATCAACTGTTAGCCGTGTGCGGCGCCCCCTCCACAGATTACACTCTTGGTCATATTCTCGCGGTGCTTAGGCGAAGCCCTGCGCGGATCACTTCACCATCACCATCACCACGCCATTGTGCTGACGGAACTCATCTACTTCCTCGACACTTTGCTGGATCAAGAGTTCGAGGGACGTCATCGAGCTGAACGTGTGCAGAACTCAGAGGTGTTGTACGTTTGGTGCTTGATCAGTCGGAACGAGAAGAAGTTCGACTACATCAACCGCGTTGTCAAACGCTTCCGCTTTCAGTCTACGAGGGTACGTAGACACACTCTCCCTCTCTCGTTGCTATGCATCTCCTAGATAGATCTTGCGTGAGCATAGGAATTTTTTTGAAATTGCATGCTACGTTTTCCAACAAAAAAGGTGGCACAGCTTTGGATATACGTGACGTGGCGGCATCATACAGTGGCGATCGTTCGCTATAGTTGTAGTACTAGGACGACAACTCCTATAAACCTTGCGCTTGGCTCTTTGCCTCTTCGGGAGGTTCAACAGTTCGTACTCCTGTGAACCTTGCATTTGGCTCTTCGCCTCTTCGGAAGGTCCAACAATGATGATACTACAGTAAAATATGCTTCTGGCAATCTGACACCGAATGAACTGCTGCACGTCCACCGCGAGGGCGAGGGCGAGGGAGATGGAGAGGGAGAGGGTGTTGTAGTCAAAACCCTCTCCTCGTCCTGCGAGCCACCGTGCGCGTGGGCGAGGGAGAGGGCGTAGGCATATGTAGTAAGCAAGCTTCTACTCGTCCTGTGAACCACCGCACATGGGCGAGGGAGAGGGTGTAGTAAGCAAGCTTCTCCTCGTTTGGCGAGTTGACAGGATACATCAAAGTAGTACTAGTCCATACTGCGTCCTTTCCGGTTAATATGGCTTAATTTGAAATGAGAAATATACACTGGCGGTCAACATATGTAACAATACGCTCATTACGGTCACTATATAGTTTTGCGGTGATTATACGGTCACTAGCTCACCGTAGAGCACCGTATTGCACCCTATTGACCGGCCACATAGTCGACGTGGTACTTTGTTGACTGGTTAAATTGACACCTGGTTTCTGGATCCCACCTGTCAGTTGGTAGAGCAAAGAAATCAGTTAAACAAAACTTTACGCAAGCGCGACAGGAGTCCAACCCTTGCGCGGGAACCACCCTGGCTGTGTATGTGAGTGCATGCACGTGTACTCCCTCGGTCCGTGAAAAACTGTACATCTAGCATTAGAAAAATTTCCAACAAAGAGTGTACATCTACACTTCCAATGCACTTAGCCTTTAATCTGATCGGTATTGATTGACTAATGCACCAACTTGTGCTCTAGCTATAGGCTACATGTCTATCCTTAATTACAACATGCAACAGCCTTCATTTAATCTTCTTCTCTCAATGGTCGCATGCACACATAAGTCTGCTACTTTTGGGCGTTAATTATGCCTTGAAGTTCCGGTTCCTCTTGGTCAACGTGTAAGTCTCTATATATACAGTCTTTCACGGACGGAGGGAGTACGTTGAGCACTTGAGCGTGAGCGTGTGTGTTGCGTCGTGTGCTGTGTGCCGCATGGATGCGTGAGTGTTGCGTGCGTACATGTGTACGTATGAGTGTTGCATGTTGCATGCATGCATGCATGCATGAGGCTTTTACTCCCTCCCATTGACATGTTCATATTTCAATCTTCATTAAAACGTTGCATGCAAGAATTAAGAGAAAACTCACCAATGCGTGTAAAAGTTCTGGTCTTTTGTTCCTCACGCATGCATTCCAATTAATACGTTCGTAAACATAATTTTCTTGGAGAAAACGAGCCCATTATTGAGTACTTTCGGAAAAAAATTCTTCGGGCACTCATCATTTACTACTACCTTGGTTGATGGATTTTTTATTGACCTGTATATAAACCTCCGTCCTGGTTTATTGGTCCCCTTCGTACTTAGTGTAAAATTTTGACCGTAAATTTAACTAAGAAAGTGTCAATGCATGTCATAAAAACTATACCATTAAAAACTATGTTCAAATACGAATCCAGTGATATGATTTTTGGTGACATGCATTAACATTTTATAAGTTAAATAGATGGTCAAGGTTTGACACAAAATAGTACTAGTACTCCTACATTATTGGCGCCGGGTGCCTTGGCCAATGTTTCATCTTGTTGGACAGGATGAGAGTAGAGGCACAGGGATACTGTAGATAGGAAGTCTTAGCGATCCATTATTCCCCATCTCGGTCAGAGAGAACTATTCAACTAGTCTTCACAGTGAAGTAACAATACACGCTGTAGCAGATGGGACACTTAATTAATAAGCTGAACCAGCGTGTTGGTGTTACTAAATCAGCCTTACACAGTAGTGCCATCATGTTTGCCAGTGGAGCACGCTTCCGCAAATACGCCTACGCACCTCTCTCTTTCATTAATTGACATATGGGCCCTCTTGAGGTAGATCCACATGTCATCGGCTTAACTATTTACACTCTGAAGGACGGTATATCCTGGTAGTAGTACTAGTAGAATTGAGATTTAATGCACTTTCTTGCCCGTCTTTCCCTCTTCTTCCTCCTCTCTTCTTCTTCCTGCTCTCTTCCCCATCGTCGGCCGCACACCATTTCCTTCCCCCCGCTCACTGCTCGCCCGCCCGCGCCATCTTCCTTGGTACCTCGCGCGTACCATATTCCCCCCCCCCCCCCCCCCCCCCCCGCCGCTCACTGCTTGGCCACACACGCCATCTTCTTCGCTCGCCCGCCCGAATCCACTTACCCGCTTGCTCACAGGCACCGAAAACCCCAATCACTCAGTGCCCTAAAAAAACCTATGGCAGAACAGACTGACACGCAGAGCCACGATTTGAATTCCCTCCCCAATGTTCTCTTGGAGCAGATGTGTAATCCTGTGGACCTGCTCAGCAACGTGTGTCTGGCCGCATGCTCGCTGTCTTTGTATCGTCCACTCGTCTGCAACCGGCCAGCTCTTTTCAAGACACCCTGCTTGCTGATGCCCGATCCTCGCAGATGGCCCAGACACCGACATGACGATCCTACGGAGGTTGCCGTGGTGCCCCTCGACATGCTACCACTACCCATCCACCTGTCCTTCATGCGCGGCCACTACTGGGCGGGCATGAAGGCCAACTGGATCGCCCTCATCCACCAATCTGGTAGTCCGTGGCGTCTCGTGGATATCTACACCCAGCGAGAGATCACCCTTCCATCGTTGGATACCACCGTCATCGAGCCTCGCGGCCTGCCGGACACTCCTGCCTACTACACATGAGACGCGTCGAGCTTTTGGTGTGACCTCTGTTTGCTGAAGGTTGTAATCTGCGAAGTTCCCACACCATCAGAAGACTACATGGATTACAAGCTCATTGCCTTGTTCGACATGGGATTAGTCTATCTGGAATCCGGTTGCCATACATGGTTATGGCTCATCATCAATCCTGTTGACCCTCCATTTCTGTCTGATGCTATCATTCACGATGGCATTGTTTGCGCAGTCAAAGCACAGATTGGCTGCATATACTGGTGGAATCTATCGTCGTGTAATTATTCTATCTCATCTCATCTTTACCTTATGAATACGACTGCCTGTTGGTTGTTAGAAATTTAGAATAGATAGTATGCCTATCACCACATCATTGATATATATTCCTCTCATTTCCTAGATTTTTATGACCACACATGTTATTGTTAGAGTTGATATGAGTACAATTGGCATCTGATGATTGTTCGAATAGATATTATGAGTATAACCTCATGATTGCTATATGTTACTCTCATTTCCAAGATTTTTATAACCACGCATGTTATTGTTAGAGTTGATATGAGAACAGTAGTAACTGCTATGGTAGAATATGTGTAGGCCCTCTCATAGCTTTTTTTCTCTCATTTTTACATGATGTTTGAACCATGACATATTGCTAGAATATGAAAGCCATTGGCTTAATTTTTTTAACTTGGGGTATGATTATGACCACAGCATTGCAATTCTCTGTCTATGAACTGTGTCACTGTTATAATAATCTTAATTCCACACAAACTCTGAACATGATTGTATATTTTTGTCCTTTTGGTCTCCAATTTGATTTGTTGCAGCAGACGCAAATGCGCTGGCCTTCGTAATTCCAGGACCTAGAAATATACAAGTCAATGGGTGGTGGTTTATCGCTCGTTCAACTGACGGCGGTAATTTGATGCTCATTCACACGTACCAAATTGACCAAACCATTTCATCAAACCACATGCAGTACAATGCCTGGGGCGTTCGTGACTGTGATGGCTATGGCTGCTTCGTGTTCGAGAAAGATCCCAACTCCGTTAGGCCAGGCGTATTCAACTGGAGGCGGGTTTACAGCCTCGGCAACCACTCCATGTTCCTCAGGCTCAATTATCCGACCATCCAACCAATCATCGATCATATCACCGGCGATGATTACCGTGCTATGCAACTTCCAATCGCCAGGGGGAACTGTTTTTACACATTGTACCATGGGTTTCATGAATCACCATACCCAAAGATTCGTCGACACAACTTGTTGCCAGATAATCTTCAGTGTGTGAAAGGCATCAAGCTTCCAAGCGATGAATGGCTTTTGCAAACCCGACATGCGGCGATGTGGTTCATGCCAACAGCAAATATGCACAACTTGATTCGTAGTGATATCTAGACTGAGCCATGCATGTATCATGCTGCTGTAGCATGACCCTCCTTTGTTGGATATTATGTACTGTAGTTAGTTTGAAGGATAGATACCTTTCTAGGATCAAGTGCATCCTAACTCACCTGCGTAGGATGTACTGATAATGATGATGGAGATGCTTTGCAAAAGCCATATATATATATATATATATATATATATATATATATATATATATATATATATATATATATATATCAATTAGGCTTCAAGTGCGTACTTGTTGGTGAAAGTGTTGTCCAACGGGAATTATATTTTGTATTACTCATGTAGCCTACAAAGTCTGTCGCACAGCCTTGTAACTTCGTACTCCATTTCTAAATTTGTACTAGTCCTCTATACCATATATTGCGCTACTCGTACAACTGGCTCCCTCCTGGTTTATTGGTCCCCTTCGTAATTTGTGTCAAATTTTGACCATAAATTTAATTAACTAAATGTTAATGCATGTCACAAAAAATAATATCGTTGGATTCGTATTTGAACATAGTTTCCAATGGTATAATTTTCGATGACATGCATTGACATTTTGGTAGTTAAATCTATGGTTAAAATGTGACACTAAATACGACTAGTAAGTAGTACAGTAGTACTAGTATACGTCGGTCAAATTATTCATCATGTCCTCACATTGAATTGACGTGACAACACGCTGCGCGTGAGGTGACACAAGAGTCCCGGCGGCGTGTTTGGTTCACCAAAGTGAGCCTCACCCCTCTCGTACTACAACAGCACTCTTGCATTCTATACAAAATCACTCTCCCATTTTCTCCCGGTCTCCCCGCGTCCCAGCCGCCGCCTTGTTCCGATCCATTTGGTAAGATGAGCGATGAGGTACTAGAGTTGCTATACTTCATTGCAAGTAGTCAAAAGGAAGACGCTGAAAAAAACGATCTCAACAAGGATGCTATTCAAGCTAGCCGGATGAAGGAAGGAACCAGCGAGGCCGCTCCTGTGAGTATTCGTCACGTCGCCCTGTATGATGATTTCG
Organism: Thinopyrum elongatum; assembly: GCA_011799875.1. NCBI lineage: Eukaryota > Viridiplantae > Streptophyta > Magnoliopsida > Poales > Poaceae > Thinopyrum > Thinopyrum elongatum. Next base: position 681,703,789 of record CM022303.1, on the reverse strand, counting down.
ATCTTTATGAGGGTTTTCAAGTCTTTATAGTCTACATGTAGTAATGAAGCCGAGACCCCAGTTTGTTCGGGTATTATGGACTTCAAATTTGGAGTGCCACTTATCTGTCGAAATCTTTAATAATTTACTTAAAACAGTTGATTGATCATACATTGAGTACCATTTAACTGGAATTAACCGATGCAAGTCCAAGAAGGATTGGCTGGTGCTGCCGGCTGGCGTCAAGTTCGATCCCACGGATCAGGAGCTGATCGAGCACCTTGAGGCCGAAGTGAGTGCTGACAACGCGAGATCTCACCCTCTCATCGATTTGTTCATACCAACCATCGACAGCGAGCACGGCATATGCTACACCCATCTTGAGATACTTCCAGGTGAGACACCGATCGGCCGTCTACTTGCACAAACATATTCCTTTGTTTATAGATCTATTTTTCTTTTTAGACGCAGACCTAGTGAAGCAATTACAATTTGACAATTAATAAAAAGTGAAACAAGTGACTGCAACATGCCAAAGATGTTATGAAAATGCCAACTACGTACCCTAAAACCTGTATTCGCCAATACTGCAGGTATCACACTTAGTGGCCTAAGAAAGCATTTCTTCCAGCGCAACTCCAGGGCGTTTAAAAGGGGCACGCGGACGCGTCGCAAGAAACAGTTGGAGTGCGGCATGCATGCGATGTGGCACAAGACCAGCAATACCTTGCCGGTGATGGTCAATGGCCGGCAGACGGGCAGCAAAAAGGTTCTGGTGCTGCACACCAACAAGAACTTCAACCAGCAGAGGATCAACTGGGTGATGCACCAGTACCACCTCGGGGACCTGGAGCAAGGGAAGGAGCGGGCGCTAGTCCTCTGCAAGATTTTCTACCAGATGAACACTAGGGCCAGGACTAAAAAGATTATAAGTTAGTTTGGTATTGGTACTTGTACTACCTGGTTGTCTGCAAGTTGGTATTGTTGTTCAGGATCTTTCGGTATGAACTTGGCATTTACTTCCCACCATCATGTCGAGGGTCGACGTGGATATAAAGCTGAATCATTTGTTTCGAAACGAATTTTCAGGCACCTGATTTTTATTTGATGGGTAGCATAAGCACCTGCTGTTCGAATTCCGAGTTCTCCAAATTTTTACATCTTCGAAGTACGCAGGGGATCCATCCGGTTTTACAAGCTGATAGTTGGACGCAGTATGTCGAAACTGGGCTGTGGCATGCCAAGCCCAGCTGCAAATTGTTAAAAGAGAGGAGCGATGGATTTGGGCCGTCCAGAACAGTTAAGTGTCACGACCTTGATCGTGAAGCGCCTCCCATGGACTAAAAAAAGCCTAGTCGGTTATTATTAGTTAAAAGATATAAAATATTCCATAATGAAAAGAAATATGTAAAAAGCAATGAATTTAGTCTGCTTTCACTGAAAACCATCCGATTTGCATGAAATTCGTCCGTGGAACCACAAAACGGTTGTCCATACAGAGCCTAACCGTACGGAACCAGCAGGTCCATGGCCGTACGCAAGCAAGTGCATGCACTTATTATCATGATGGAAACATAATGCTGACGTCTATGACGGTGAAACCCATGAAGTTTTCAATGTAGTCAATAAATGAGAGAATTCTGCAAGTACAGACTAATAACTCTGATCCAGCAGGTATATTGCTTTTTCAGGTCGAGCAAGTTTCAACTGGGCTGTAGACTGCCTAGGCTTGGTTTTGTTTTTAACAGGCCTAGCCCATGATGACAATGGGGCACAAAGATCCATTAAGTATCAACTGGCATGTGGCCCGCCAGCCTTAGTTATATTTTCTCTTAGAACATCCGCAGGCAGTTTTTTTACTGAGTCAAACACACAGCCCAGTTCTATTTTCCTCTTGAAACGCCATGTCCTACTTCCGTTTTCTAATCTCTGCCTATAGTTTTACTAGTTCATATACACGTATTATTATATTGAAAATACATAAAGGTCCCTTTTCATCTTTACATCCTTATTTTTTTTTGTTTTCCCTCCAAGCGCTGATTTTTTACCACTGGTTTTCCCTAAAACCAACTCAATTGTCCCACGTCTTATTAGCTTACAAAAATAAAAGATTATTTTATATGGCAAATCAATAAGTTCTTAAAAAATAAATGTTCATCATTTCTGGATTAAAACAGTTCGCACTCCACCGAAATATGCAAAATTAGGTTGAACTTTTTGACCGTGGTCCTGGGCAGAAAATGGGCTGTAATAAATTCCTTAAGAATTAGCAAATGGGCTGCAAATTATTACAAAAATAGCAAATGGGCTCTATGTTGTCTGCCACAGATTTGGAGGCTTTCTTGTGGGCCTACTAAGTTCATGCGTACAAAAGGTTTCTCAAAAAAATAAACTTAGTCGACTCTACCAGCGTCAGACCGTGAGATGTCAATCTAACAGCAATTGTGCTTCTTCAGTCTCTGATCTTCCTGCTCCAGCCGCCCAAACCAGCGCCGGTGGAACCGTCTGCTCCCACCTCCCATGGCTGGCTGTGCTGCCGGGCAGGCCTCACGGCCCCACCATACTCGCATCCCTGGCCTGGCTATCCCTCTACTCACCCACACCTCCTGTTATTCTCCGGCGACGGCAGCCTCACACTGCGGCCAAACAAGTAAACCCTCGTACCCACTCCGCGTGGGAAACAATTGCCGAGTCTTCCTCGGCTTCGGGTCGTTCCCTTACTTGGCCTCGTCGTCGTCCACTGCCTTGGTGTTCTCGGCACGGCATGGTCAACGAACGACATCCATCGGAAGAGGACTGTACATGGAGAGGCTGACAACTGGGTCCACGGCCGCACGCAAGGAAGTGCCTCCTTTTTTTTGCGAGTAGGAAGTGCCTCCTTATTACGCGCAAAATAATGATTCCTCCTCCTGACAGCTACGACCGACCGGAAGGGCCTCTGTATTTCACAAAAAAAACATTCCCCCGCTGACAGCTCGGATCCACCATCTATTACGCACAAAAATAATGAATACCCCCGCTGCTAGGTCGGTCCCACCATATTTGGAGGCTGACTTGTGGGCCTACTAAGTTGACGCAGACGCAGGGCTTTGCCAACTTAGTCAATATAAACTATCCTAGCTGCGGTGACCGTACAATGTCCATCCAACGGTCATCGTGCTTCTTCAACCTCTGGTCTTCTTGCTCCAGCCACCCAAACCAGCGCTGGCCGTGCCGCCTGCTCCTGCATCCCGTGGTCGAGTGTGCTACCACACAGGCCTCACCGCCCCACCCTACTCCCACCGCTGGCCAGGCCTTCCCTCTACTCACCCACACCCCCTGTTATTGTTCAACGACGGCAGCCTCAAACCCCAGCCGAACCAGTCAACCCTCATACTCCCCTCCGCATGGGCATCCACTGCTGCGTATTCCCCAGCTCCGGGTCGTTCCCTTCCTAGGTCGTGCCGTCGTCCACCACCTTGGTGCTCTCGGGCGGTACGGCATCGTCAACGCGATCAATGAACGACAACCATCAGAAGAGGACTATAAGTGGACAGGCTGACAGCTGGGTCCATGGCCACACGCAAGGAAGTGCCTCCTTATTACGCGCAAAATAATGATTCCTCCACTCGACTTTATCTTCGCACGAAAGGAACTGCCTTCTTACCCCCAGACAGCTGGGACACACCAGGTTGAAGCGAAGGTAGCATTATCTGTCTGGCCGCGAACGTGTACGTACATAGCGGTCGATCGGTCTCTCTGCAGCGACGTACCGTGGCCGAGTAAGGAGCGGCACGTGTTGAAGTAGAGGCGTTGACGTAGCATGTCACGCAGTCCCGTCTATATCGTGTACACGTACGTACAACCACGCTGCAAGATAGTAAATATGGCTACGTACGTACATACGGGAGGGGTCTCTAACGCGTACAGCGACGTCGTCCTGTTCATCGGGAGCCAAGCCGCTTGGACGGAACAGCCGAAACGGGGTCTGACGTACAGCAAAACGGAGGAAAACGGCCTTCTGTTCGACCGCGTACGGTTGAAATGGGGTCCTATTCATCGGGAAGGGTCTGGCGTACCACAGAATGGAGGAAACGGACTTGTGTTCGAGCTCCTACGGTCGAAACGGGGTGCTATTGATCGGGAGGGGTGTGGCGTACCGCAAAACGGAGGAAACAGACTTGTGTTGGAGCGCCTACGGTCAAAACGGGGTCCTGTTCATCGGGAGGGGTGTGGCGTACCGCAAAACGGGGCTCCACGGGCTACTATTCATCCACCGTCGACTTCCTCCAGCCTCCACCTGCTACTATTCATCCACCGTCGACTTCCTCATGCCTCCACCAGCTACTGTTCATCCACGGGGGTCCTGTTCATCCAGCCTCCACCGGCTACTGTTCAACCAGCCCTCCACGGGGTCCTGTTCATCCAGCCTCCACCGGCTCCTGTTCAACCAGCCCTCCACGGGGTCCTGTTCAACCAGCCCTCCACGAGGTCCCTCCACTGGCTACTGTTCATCCACCCCCACCTCCTTTATTGGGGTCCTGTTCATCCAGCGGCAACGGCCTCAAATACCACGGGATCCTGTTCATCCAACACCCACCGGGAACTGTTCATCCAACCCTACTGGGGACTGTTCATTAAGAGGCAGCTTGGATCGGCTTCAGTTAGCAGCAGTAGCGAAGGAATCACTCGGGTTCAGTTAACAGCCAAGGGATCGATCGGGGTTCAGTAACGTAGCTAGTGCAATCGCTCGGGTTCAGTTAGAGCCCAACGCCTCGCCCGGGTTCACTTAGAGCCCAACGCCTCGCACACATGCGCGTACGTGTATGAGAGAAACGCGCAAACCTCCGTGCATCACTCGGCCCCGACCACCCACTGTAACCAGGAACTCCCCAAAATTTTCCTCGCCCTCGCTTCTACCATGGTTTTTTCCGTCATGGACGGCCCAAAGAATGTCATGCAGGTGCGTCCCCGTCCCGCCCAGGATGAAAAGCCCATTTTCTATCATGATTTTTTGTCATAGAAGTAGGAGCCCACCACATCTATGATGATACGTGCTTTTGTCACAATTATGGTCATAGAAGTGTCATAAGCACGACAGAAAAAAAATCGTTCAGCCCAAAATGTCACGGATCTGTCTTTTTTTTGTAGTGTAGTGTTCCGAGACCATGTTTGTACATGCGAGACTCGTCAAGTTTAACCCAAGTATTCTGCATGTCCAAAACTGGCTTACACCCGTTGTATGTGAACGTATAATCTATCACACCCGATCATCACGAGGTGCTTCGAAACGACGAACTTTGGCAACGGTGCATAATCAGGGAGAACACTTTTATCTTCAAATTAAGTGAATGTATCATCTTATCATGCTACCGTCGTTCTAAGCAAAATAAGATGCATAAAGGATAAACATCACATGCAATCAAAATATGTGACATGATATGGCCATCGTCATCTTGTGCTTTTGATCTCCATCTCCAATGCAACAGCATGATCTCCATAATCACCGCATGACAACTTGATCTCCATCGATGTGTCGGGGTTGTCTCGCCAACTATTGCTTCTACAACTATTGCTAACGCATAGCGATAGAGTAAAGAAATTACATGGCACTAATTGATTGACATGCAGGTCATACAATAATTAAAGACAACCCTAAGGCTCATGCCGGTTGACGTACTCATCGACATTCAAGTCGTGAACTTATTACAAAACATGATCATCTCATACATCAACATATATCACATCATTTCTCGACCATATCACATCACAACATGCCCTGCAAAAACAAGTTAGACGTCCTCTACTTTGTTGTTGCAAGTTTTACGTGGCTGCTATGGGCAACTAGCAAGAACCGTTCTTACCTACGCAAAACCACAACGGTGATTATCAAGTTTCTATTTAACCTTCTGCAAGGTCCGCCGTAGTCAAATTGGATTCAACTAAAGTGAGAGAAACAGACACCCGCCAGCCACCTTTATGCAAAACAAGTTCCATGTTAGTCGGTGGAACCGGTCTCATGTACGTCGGCATGTAAGGTTGGTCCGAGCCGCTTCATCCCACAATGCTGCCGAATCAAAATAAGACATTAGTGGGAAGCGATATGAACATCCCCGCCCACAACTCCTTTGTGTTCTACTCGTGCATATCATCTACGCATAGACTTGGCTCATGATGCCACTGTTGGGGAACGTTGCATGGAAAACAAAAAAAAATTCTATGCACTCGCAAGATCTATTCATGGAGATGCATAGCTACGAGAGGGGGAGAGCATCTACATACCCTTGTAGATCGCTAAGCGGAAGCGTTTATCAACGCGGTTGATGTAGTCGTACACCTTCACGATCCGTCCCGATCAAATACCGAACGTACGGCACCTCCGCGTTAAGCACACGTTCAGCTCAATAACGTCCTCGCCTACTCGATCCAGCAAAAGAGGCGCAGTAGTAGATGAGTTCCGCCAACACGACGGCGTGGTGATGGTGCTGGTGAAATTATTCTCAGGGCTTCGCCAAGCACAACAATTTAGAGTGGAGGACGAACTAGAGAGAAAGGGGGCGCCCCACACGGCTTGGGGATTCGTGGTTGTTGTTGCCCCCTCCTCTCCTCTCATATATATAGGTGGAGGGGGAGAGGAAGCAGCCCTAGGCGCGCCCCCCTTTCCTTCCTTTAGGCATGGATGAGAAGGCAGGAGGGGGGTCGGCGGCTGTCCTGCCTCAGGCGCCTCCCCCCTTCCATATTTGGTGCATGGGGGGAAGGAAAGGGGGGTCGACTGCCCTAGGGCGCCCCTCCTTCATTTGGCGCGTGGGCAGGGGAGGTGGAGCACGCCCAGCCCCCTTGTGGGCTGGTGCACCTCCCTCCTCGGCCCATGAGGCCCACCAAATCGGTATAACCTACCGGTGGCCTCCTGAAACCCCTTCCGGCACTCCGATAATTATCCCGTGCATTCCGAAACTCTTCCGGAACCCGAATACCTTCATCCTATATATAAATCTTTACCTCCAGACCATTCTGGAGCTCCTCGTCATGTCCGTGATCTCATCCGGCACTCCGAACAACAGTCGGTCACCAACATACATAACTCATATAATACTATATTGTCAACGAACGTTAAGCGTGCGGACACTACGGGTTCTAGAATGATGTAGACCTGACCGAGACGCTTCTCCGGTCAATAACCAATAGCGGGACCTGAACTCCCATATTGGTTTCTGCATATTCTACGAAGATCTTTATCAGTCGAACCTTAATGACAACATACGTAATTCCCTTTGTCTGACGGTATGTTACTTGCCCGTGATTCGATCGTCGGTATCTCCATACCTAGTTCAATCTCGTTACCGACAAGTCTCTTTACTCGTTCTGTAAAACATCATCTCGTAACTAACTCCTTAGTCACTTTGCTTGCAAGCTTATTGTGATGCTGTATTGCCGAGAGGGCCAGAGAGACCCCTCCGTCATACGGAGTGACAAATCCCAATCTCGATTCATGCCAACTCAACAGACACCTTCGGAAATACCTATAGAGCACCTTTATGATCACCCAATTACGAAGTGACATTTGATAGCACACAAGTTATTACTCCGGTATCCGGGAGTTGCATGATCTCATGGTCGAAGGAATATGTATTTGATATTAAGAAAGCAGTAGCAATAAATTGAACGATCATATGCTAAGCTAACAGATGGGTCTTGTCCATCACATCATTCTTCTAATGATGTGATCCCGTTATCAAATGACAACTCATGTCCATCGTCAGGAAACCTTAACCATCTTTTGATCAACGAGCTAGTCTAGTAGAGGCTTACTATAGACTTGGTATTTGCTTATGTATTCACACATGTATTTATGTTTCTGATCAATAAAATTATAGCATGAATAATAATAACCACTTTATTATTGCCTCTAGGGCACATTTCCAACAGTGTGACCCAATAAGGCTCTATCGTGCAAGATGGCATGAACTGTGCCTTCGATTCAAGAAACTTGTCATGAACTATGTCTTTGATTTGAAAACTTGTCACGAAGTATGTCTTCGAGTCGAGAACTTGTCATGAACTATGTACCTAATTTGCAAGTCGTGAACTATGTCCTAGCCTTAATTTTTCCATGACTGTGCACTAAATTTGTTGTGCTGTGACTTTTTCCTGCACATGAAAATGATGAGAAACAGGGCAAACTTTCTTTCTCACCCCTACCGCCAGGCACCTTGGCGGTAGGCTGGCGTAACCTACCACTAGGACCCTTGGCGGTAGGGTGGGCGCCCGCCAGTGTTTCGTACGGTGACGAAAACGATGCTGTTTTTTGCGGTGGGGTTGGCTATCCTACCGCCAAGCCCCTTGGCGATAGGGTAGGCGCCCACTAGTGATGCATACTGTGATGAAAACGACGCTGTTTTTGTGGTGGGGTTGGCTATCCTACCACCAAGCCCCTTGACGGTAGGGTATGCGCCCGCCAGTGCTGCGTAGTGTGACAGAAACGACGCTCTTTTTGCGGTGGGGTTCACTATCCTACCGCCAAGCCCCTTGGCGGCAGGGTAGCACTTTTACTTTCCTTTTGAACCACAAGTACATGTATAAATAACATCACATCATTACATAAAGTTCATCACATCAACAAACTCCGACATGTTCAAATACCAAGGACATGCATAAATAACATCACATCATTACATAAAGTTCATTACATCAAGTTCCATCTACCAAATTTAAATGAGTTAGAGCATTGGTCCGAATGGCAAATATCTAAATGACAAGTGTTCCACACCGGGAAATAGCTCCTGAACGTTTTCAAATGACATGACTTTGAATTAGAGAAGCGCAAGCATAAATGTTCTACCCGGAAAGTAGCCCCTAATAAGCCGGAAAGTAGTTCCTAATCGCCATAATACATTCAACTTTTGCATCACGCTCTGGATTAGGCTTCGATCGATACTCGGCAGAACCCGCCCAATGAATTATCAAATCCTTTTCCTCGCGGAAGCAGGCCCATCGAGCACGTCGGGTTGGATTCTCCGACACTCCTTGATCGATTGCCCATATCCAATGATCTGCCCGGGCTTTGCCATGTCCAGCTCGCTGAATTCATCAATGCTTACGGAGAACGCTATCTCCATTGCCAAACTGTATCTACAGTCATCTTCCTTCTCCTGCAACTCGTGAACTAGCTTCTCTTTTTCTTTCTCGAGCTCTTCAGGGAACTGACAGAACACACACTTGTTGAAATCCGTCATAGCTGTGTTTGCCTCTTCACAACTCTGAATCCATTTTTGAAGCTCCTTCATCATCCTACGGCGTCGTTCTCCTTCACACTTCTCATATACTATCTGCACCGGGGACTTGTTTTCCATGCTACATGGAATGGAACAAACCGAAACTTAAATCAAATGATATAAGACAAACACAAAACATAGCTTATTTAGAATGACCTAAGACATGAAGTTCTCACGGGTTCAAATGACATAGGGTACATAACATAAGAACGAGTTCAAATGACATAGCTTACATAACATAAGTAGAAGTTCAAATGGCATAGGTTACATAAGAAAGCAAATGGTAAGGGGTAAATGCCATTATAGTCCAAATGACACTACGACATCATGTAGTTCAACCCCTCGTATTCGTCCATCAACACGACATCTTTGTCGTACGATCCCGGGTTGCAACAAATGACATCATTTCTTTCAGGGATCAAAGCCCGACTAGCTATCGGCGATGATGGTTGCCTAACTAGCCAGTCAATGATTTGGCCAGGGCTTTTGAAGTCCATCTCACGCACTTCATCCCTTATTCCACAGAATGCAATTTGCCTTGCAAGAGCACGTCTCTGAAATTTCTCTTCCTTCTTGAGCTTGGTTATGTTTTTCTCTTTAGCTTCGTACACCTTCTCATTGTCGTCGCACTTAGACACATAGTACTTTGAAAAGTCTCTACAAGCCGCATTAAACGCATCGACGACTTAGACCCACGGCTTCATCTTTTCCTCAATGACTGCTCGTTCACGCTTCGCCGCCGCCTCCGCAGAAGCCTCAAAAACGGTGATCGATCCCATCCTACAAGTCGAGGGGTAACTATAACAGTCATCGCAAAAACTTAACCTCATTCACTACCACTAACCATAACCCTAACCGTTTCTCGACAAAAACTCTAACCCTAGGACTAGATCGAGCTACAATTCGAGGGGTAACTTTCCTAATGCTTTTGCTCTTGTTTTGGACCCTAATTTGCATGATTTGAATGAAACTAACCTGGACTAATGCTGTTTTCAACAGAACTACCATGGTGTTGTTTTTGTGCAGAAATAAAAGTTCTCGGAATGGAAGGAAACTTTTTGGAGAATTATTTTGCAATAAAAGAAAAATACTGGAGCCAAGAACCAACGGCGGGGGGGCCCTGGTTGAGCACAACCCACCAGGGCACGCCACCCCCTCCAGGCGCGCCCAGGTGGGTTGTGCCCACCCGGTGGCCCCGCAGACCCTTATTCCAACTCCTTAAATACTTATTTTCGGAAAAAAAGTCAAGGAGAAAGTTTCATCATGTTTCACAAAACCGAGCCGCCGCCACCTCCTATTCTTCATCGGGAGGCCATATCTGGAGCCCGTTCGGGGCTCCGGATAGGGGAATCTTCGGTCTTCGCCATCACCAACCCTCCTTCATCGCCAATTCCATGATGCTCCCCACCGGGAGTGAGTAATTCCTTCGTAGGCTTGCTGGTCGGTGAGGAGTTGGATGAGATTCATCATGTAATCGAGTTAGTTTTGTTAGGGCTTGATCCCTTGTATCCACTATGTTCTGAGATTGATGTTGTTATGACTTTGTCATCCTTAATGCTTGGCACTATGGCCCGAATGCCATGATTTCATATCTGAACCATTTATATTTTCACCATTATATCTATGTTCTAGATCCGATCTTGCATGTCATATTCACCTATTACGTGTTATGATCTGTAAACACCAATGTGACAGTAATTGGGATACTTTTCGGTGATGGCCGTAGTTTGAGGGGTTCATGTATTCACTATGTGTTAATGCTTTGTTCCAGTTCTCTATTAAAAGGAGGCCTTAATATCCCTTAGTTTCCTTATGGACCCCGCTGCCACGGGAGGGTAGGACAAAAGATGTCATGCAAGTTCTTTCCATAAGCACGTATGACTATTTACGGAATACATGCCTACATTATATTTATGAACTGGAGCTAGTTTTGTATCGCCCTAGGTTATGACTGTTATATGATGAATATAATCCAATGAATTCACCAATCCAATGCCTATGAATTTTCCACATATTGTTTTGCCAAGTTACTACTACTGTTGCTATTGTTACACTTGCAACAAAATCATTACTATCACTGTTACCGTTACTGCTACTATTATCACTGCTATCAAAACTATCATATTACTGTGCTACTGATCATTTTGTTTCAGATATTTAATCTCCAGGTGTGGATGAATTGACAACTCAACTGCTAATACTTACAAATATTCTTTGGCTACCCTTGTGTCAAATCTATAAATTTGGGTTGAATACTCTACCCTCGAAAACTGTTGCGATCCCCTATACTTGTGGGTTATCAAGACCTTTTTCTGGCGCCGTTGCCGGGGAGCATAGCTATATTTGTTGAGTCACTTGGGATTATTATCTATTTATCACTATGAAGAATCTAAAGGATACAAAAACCAAGATCGTTCCCTTTTGGCCGAGGGGAGGTAAGGAACTGCCATCACACTCTGCACTTGATTCACCTTTAGTTTTGGGTAGACTTGCTACACCACCACATGCTATTAATCCTGATATGTTGCAAGTTATTGATGATGCTACTTCTGTTATGAATGCTACTCATGATGATGCTAGTACCTTGCTTGACGATAATATGCCACTAGGTGAATTTCTTGATGAACAAATTGCTAGAGCTAAAGATATTGAGAATGCGGAAACTGATGAAATTATTGAAACTGATGAAGTACTTGAAACTAAAAATCTTGAAACACCTATTAGACCTACCTCTCCTAGATATGAACTGCCTAAGATACCTGAAGGTTATGTTATGGATGAGGAGATAGCAAGAGACTTTCTTGCTTGCAATGATAGAGATGATCTTAAGAAATTATTATGCAAATTGAAAGAAAAATTGTTGAATGCTAGAATGAAATGTGATCCTAAGTTTGCTACTTTGCCTATCTTTGTTACTAATAAGGGTTAAGAATTCTCTGTCAACCCAACGTTAATTACTTTGGTTGAATATGTTCCTTTCCATGGCTATGAAACTGAACTGTTGTGGCACACCTTACTAAATTAAATGATATAGCCACCCTATTTGCTCATAATGAGAAGATTCGCTACTACTATATTCTCAAATTATTTCCATTCTCATTAAAGGGTGATGCTAAGATATGGTACAATACTCTTGCTCCTGGTTGTGTGCGTAGTCCCGAGGATATGATTTATTACTTCTCTGAAAAATATTTGTCCTGCTCATAAGAAACAAGCTGCCTTACAGGAAATATTTAACTTTGTGCAAATTGAAGAAGAGTGTCTCCCACAAGCTTGGGGGAGGCTTCTCCAATTGCTTAATGCTTTGCCTGATCACCCTCTTAAGAAAAATGAAATACTTGATATCTTCTATAATGGACTAACCAATGCTTCCAGGGACTTCCTAGATAGGTGTGCTGGTTGTGTTTTCAGGGAACGAACTATTGAACAAGCTGAGGAATTATTGAAAAATATATTGAAAATTTATGATGATTGGACTCTTCCTGAATCACCGCCTAAGCCCATTCCAAAGAAGAGGGATATCTTACATCTAAGTTCTAAAGATATGTAGGAGGCAAAGAAAAGTATGAAGGAAAAAGGTATTAAAGCAGAGGATGTTAAAAATTTACCTCCTATTGAAGAAATACATGGACTTGACACACCACCACCAAAGGTGGTAGAGGTAAATTATTTAATGAAATTTGATGAAAGTGACATCCCTTACAATAAACATCCTAGTCAATGCCTTTATGTGTTTGACAACTACATTAGGAAAGAAGATCACTTCAATGAAAAAGTTATGAAACAACTGAAATATAATTCTAATATGATTGCTCGTTTGAGTGACTTGTTGTTTAGAATTACTAATGATGTAAGAGGTGTAGGAAAACATGCTTCTATGGTTCAAACTCAACTAGAACAAGTTGCTAAATCTCAAAGAGAGTTGCTTGATGAAATGAATAATAATATGAATGATCATGCTATAAGAGTAGTGACTAGAGGAGGTAGAATGACTCAGGAACCACTTTATCCTGAAGGACGCCCTAAAAGAATTGAACAAGACTCTCAAAGAAATAACACTGATGCACCTAGTCCTTCTAAAAAGAAGAAGAAAAAGAAAAATGATATGACTTTGCATACCTCTAGTGAACCTGAAGGAGAAAAACCTCCTGATAATAATGATGATGTTTATATTTCTGATGCTGAAAATCAATCTGGTAATGAACATCCATCTAGTGATATTGAAAAAGATAATTATGATGTTCATGAAGACACTCAACCAGACAATGATAAACAACCAGATAATGATGTTGAAATAGAACCAGCTATTGATCTTGATAACCCACAATCTAAAAATAAAAGATATGATAAAAGAGACTTTGTTGCTAGAAAACATGGAAGAGAAAGAGAACTATGGGTTCATAAACCCATGCCCTTTCCACCTAAATCAACTAAGAAAAATGATGATGAAGAATTTGAACGCTTTACTAAAATGCTTAGGCCAGTCTTTTTGCGCACTCGCTTGACTGATATTTTAAAGATGGTCCCTTATGCAAAATACATGAAAGACATCATCACTAATAAGAGAAAGATACCGGAAGCTGAAATCTCTACCATGCTTGCTAATTATTCTTTTAAGGATGGAGTACCTAAAAAACTTGGAGACCCAGGAATACCAACTATACCTTGCTCCATCAAAAGAAACTATGTTAAAACTGCATTGTGTGATCTAGGAGTTGGTCTTAGTGTTATGCCTTTCTCCTTATATAAAAGACTTGATTTGAATAAACTCACACCTACTGAAATATCTTTGCAAAGGGCTGACAGATCAAGTGCCATACCTATCAGTATTTGTGAGGGTGTGCCCGTTGTTGTTGCAAATGTTACTACCTTAACTGACTTTGTTATACTTGAGATGCCCGAGGACGACAACATGTCGATTATCCTTGGTAGACCCTTTTTGAATACTGCAGGGACTATTATTGATTGCAATAAAAGCAAGTTCACTTTTCATATCAATGGTAATGAATATACGGTGCACTTTCCGAAGAAACAATTCCAAGTGAATGGTATTAATGTTATCGAAAATCTCTGACACTCACTATTGGAAGTTTTCAACTACCTCTACCTACTGCCAAAAGGAAATATGAAATGCTCATTCTTGGCGACATGCATATCCCCGTTGAGGTAACTTAGTGTTTTACGAAAGTTCTTCGGTTTCATGCAATAAAGAACTTGATGTCATGCAAGTTCTTGCCATAAGCACGTGTGACTATTTACGGAATACATGCCTACATTATATTTATGAACGGGAGCTAGTTCTATATCGCCCTAGGTTATGACTGTTATATGATGAATATCATCCATTGAATTCACCGGTCCAATGCCTATGAATTTTCCACATATTGTTTTTGCCAAGTTACTACGGTTGTTGCTATTGTTACACTTGCTGCAAAATCATTGCTATCACTGTTACCGTTACTGCTACTATTATCACTCCTATCAAAACTATCATATTACTATGGTACTGATCACTTTCCTACAGATATTTAATCTCCCGGTGTGGTTGAATTGACAACTCAACTACTAATACTTACAAATATTCTTTGGCTCCCCTTGTGTCAAATCTATAAATTTGGGTTGAATACTCTACCCTCAAAAACTGTTGCGATCCCCTATACTTGTGGGTTATCAAGAGTCATCATAGGCATATACTTAAGCATAACTCTAACCATAACCTTAACCGTAACCATAACCTTAAACCTAACCCTAACAAAACCATAAATGCTAGTTCTTAGTACCCCGACAATGCTAGGCACACAATACATTGTCAAAGTACAATCATTTACCCTAAATGCATCATATACTCTGGTTTCACCCAAAAAAATAATTAACTAGGGTTTGCAACAAAGTGAGCAAAATACATGATTCAAACCAACCAAAATTAGGGGAGTGAGGGAGTTACCTTGGGTGATGAATGTGCTCCGGATCCACCGGTCAAATCTCAAGCAATGGGGGAGATTTGAGAGGGCCTTGTGTGAGGCGAAGAGGGGAGAAGAGGAGTTCAGCTCGAAGGAGGGATAATGGGGAATGGGGGTGAATGAGTGGGTGGGGGAACATAGCCCCCACCCCACCACCTTATCATGTCTAGAGCCCTACTGCCATGGCCCCCGGCGGTACCGCCAGAGGGTACGGCGGTAGGTTCCTTTGCCACGTCAGCTTCCGTTAACGGCTAAACGGTCGTCTATCACCTCTATCGCCAGGTAGGACGGCGGTAGCCAAAAGTGTCAAATCCCAAAAAAAATTGTAACCAGGGTCAGATCCGACTAAACTAGCTGAAAAGGGTCAAAACACGAAATTTTGCCCAGAATGGATGCCCGCCTAGGAGATGCCTAAACCCCCTCCTATAGCTAGCTAGATGTTCCAAATCTACCTAATATGTTGAATATATTCACAAAGGGCATCGCTACTTGATATACGAGAATCCACTTCTCGAATTGACAAAAGCTTAGCAGTGCTAACATCACCGCATGTCACCGTCCCATCCTGCGTCATGCGGGCCTTCAGAGCCATGCGGTCGTCGCGGTGAAGTTGCATAGATCACATGCAACTGCCAAATGTATCAGCGACTCAGCACGTAGCGTCCATGCATGACTGATCGATCGATCACATTTGGTGGGCCGACCGATTAAAGGCGTGGCTAGTAGATCTATAGTCGGGCGCCTCAAACCCGCCTCATACGCCAGGCGAGCAGCCCAATCACTGACTGGTCACAATTTTTTGACCCAGGTGAGTTCGTTAAATGGGCCTCAAATGCCTGGACTGACCGACACCCCTCATATCCAGCCCAAATATGGGATGGATATGGGGCACCCGGGCGCGCCCAGGCATCCTCGCCACGTAAGACTGATGAAGGGGTCCCATGCGGAGTCGCCCAGAAACTCGACGGTTCGATGGACGTCTCCTCCATCGCCGCGGTGTGAACGCCGCGTCGCGCCGCTCTGGCTCGCCGCCCGAGACCAAATCCGCCTATTTAACCCGGTCGGCGTCTCGCAACCCTAGCAAATCCACCTCCCCCCCCCTTCGCGCCGCCAGTCCGAGCCCATCTACCTCCTCCCTCTCCCGCTCCGGCGCTTTTCCCACGCTCGTGCTCACCGCCATGGTCCGGAAGAAGATCACCTACTACGGAATGCTCATGCCGGACCGCCGCTACGAGATCCAGAAGGAGATCTGGGCAAGACAAGCCACGCGCATCGCCCGCATCACTGTCGGGCTGCCTCCGGACTTACCGAAGCCAGAGGAGGAGGAGGAGCAGCCGCAGGAAGAGGAGGAAGAGGAGTTGGCTCTGATGGAGGTGGAGGAGGTGGAGCAGCCGGAGGCCGAGCTGCCGAAGCAGCAGCTGTTGGGGAACGTTGCGTGGAAAAACAAAAAAAATTCTATGCACACTCAAGATCTATCCATGTAGATGCATAGCTACGAGAGGGGGAGAGCATCTACATACCCTTATAGATCGCTAAGCGGAAGCGTTTATCAATGCGGTTGATGTAGTCGTACACCTTCACTATCCGTACCGATCAAGCACCGACCGCATGGCACCTCCGCGTTCAGCACACGCTCAGCTCGATGACATCCTCGCCTTCTCAATCCAGCAAGATGGGCGAAGTAGTAGATGATTTCCGGCAGCACGATGGTGTGGTGATGGTGGTGGTGAAACTATTCCGCAGGGCTTCGCCAAGCACTACGGACGTGGACGGAGGAGGAACTAGAACTAGAGGGAGAGGGGGCGCTGCACATGACTTGGGAATCGTGGTGTCCGTTGCCCCTTCCTCTCCTCACATATATATAGGTGGAGGATGGAGGGGAGGCTGCCTAGGCGCGCCCCAAGGGGGTCGGCGGCTGCCCTAGGTGCCTGCCCTGGCCGCGCCCCCACCTTCTTAGGGCGCAGGGAAGAAGGCAGAAGGGGAGGCGCCCCCCCCCCCCCCCGTTTCCTTTTTCTCATGTGGAAGAGAAGGTAAGAGGGGGCTGGCCCTCTTCCCTTCCTTCCCTAGGGCCGGCGCCATGAGGTGGGGCATGCCAGCCCCTTGTGGGCTGGTGTGGTCCCCTCTTCTTGGCCCGTTAAGCCCAATAACTCCCCGTGGCCTCCCGGAACCCCTTCCGGTGATCCGATAAATATCCAGTGCATTCCAAAACTCTTCTGGACACCAAATACTATCATCCAATATATCAATTTTTACCTCCGGACTATTTCGGAGTTCCTCATCATGTCTATGATCTCATCCGGGACTTCGAACAACATTCGGTCACCAACTCACATAACTCATATAATACTATATCATCAACGAATGGTAAGCGTTCGGACCCTACGGGTTCGAGAATGATGTAGACATGACCAAGACGCTTCTCCGGTCAATAACCAATAGCGGGACCTGGATGCCCATATTGGTTCCTACATATTCAAAGAAGATATTTATCGGTCAAACCTTTATGACAACATACATAGTTCCCTTTGTATGTCGGTATGTTACTTGCCCAAGATTCGATCGTTGGTCTCGCCATACCTAGTTCAATCTCTTTACCGGCAAGTCTCTTTACTCGTTCCGTAATACATCATCTTGTAACTAACTTCTTAGTCACTTTGCTTGCAAGCTTCTTGGGACGCTGTATTACTGAGAGGGCCCAGAGATACCTCTCCGTCATACGGAGTGACAAATCCCAATCTTGATTCACGCCAACTGAACAGACACCTTCGGAAATACTTGTAGAGCACCTTTATGATCACCCAGTTACATTGTGATGTTTGATAGCACACAAGGTATTCCTCTTGTATCCAGGAGTTGCATGATCTCATGGTCGAAGGAATATGTTTTTGACATTAAGAAAGCAGTACCAACAAACTAAACTATCATATGCTAAGCTAACAGATGGGTCTTGTCCATCACATCATTCTCCTAGTGGTGTGATCCCGTTATCAAATGACAACTCATGTCTATGGTCAGAAACCTTAACCATCTTTTGATCAATGAGCTAGTCTAGTAGAGGCTTACTAGGGACTTGGTATTTGCTTATGTATTCACAAATGTATTTAAGTTTCCAATCAATGCAATTATAGCATGAATAATAAGCCTTTATCATGATTAAGGAAATATAATAATAACCACATTATTATTGCCTCTAGGGCATATTTCCAACAGTCTCCCACTTGCACTAGAGTCAATAATCTAGATTACATAGTAATGAATCTAACACCCCTCGAGTCTTCGTGTTGATCATGTTTTGCCCGCGGAAGAGGTTTAGTCAACGGGTCTGCCACATTCAGATCCGTATGTACTTTGCAAATTTCTATTTCTCCATCGTTAACCCTTTCACGAAAGGAGTTGAAGCGTCTCTTGATGTGTTTGGTTCTCTTGTGAAACCTGGATTCGTTTGCTAAGGCAATTGCTCCAGTGTTGTCACAAAAGATTGTCATTGGACCCAATGCACTGGGTATTACAGCTAGATCGGATATGAACTCCTTCATCTAGACTCCTTCATGCGCTGCTTCCGAAGCAGCTATGTATTCTGCTTCACATGTAGATCCAGCCATGACGCTCTGCTTGGAACTGCACCAACTGATAGCTCCACCATTCAATGTAAATACGTATCCGGTTTGTGACTTAGAGTCATCCGGATCTATGTCGAAGCTAGCATCGACGTAACCCTTTACGATGAGCTCCTCGTCACCTCCATAAATGAGAAACATATCCTTGGTCCTTTTTAGGTACTTCAGGATATTCTTGACCGCTGTTAAGTGATCCACTCCAGGATTACTTTGGTACATCCCTGACAAACTTATGGCAAGGCACACATCGGGTCTGGTACACAACATGGCATACATAATTGAACCTATGGCTGAGGCATAGGGAATGACTTTCATTTTCTCTCTATCTTCTGCCGTGGGCGAACTTTGAGTCTGACTCAATTTCACACCATGCAACAGAGGCAAGAACCCTTTCTTTGACTGGTCCATTTTAAACTTCTTCAGAACTTTGTCAAGGTATGTGCTTTGTGAAAGTCCTATTAAGCATCTTGATCTATCCCTATAGATCATGATGCCCAATATATAAGCATATTCACCGAGGTCTTTCATTGAAAAATTCTTATTCAAGTATCCTTTTATAATATCCAGAAATTCTATATCATTTCCAATCAGCAATATGTCATCCACATATAATATCAGAAATGCTACAGAGCTCTAATGACCCACAAGTATAGGGGATCTATCGTAGTCCTTTCGATAAGTAAGAGTGACGAACCCAATGAGGAGCAGAAGGAAATGACAAGCGGTTTTCAGCTAGGTATTCTCTGCAATCACTGAAATTATCGGTAACAGATAGTTTTGTGATAAGATAATTCATAACGGGTAACAAGTAACAAGTGTAACTAAAGTGCAGCAAGGTGGCCTAATCCTTTTTGTAGCAAAGGACAAGCCTGGATGAACTCTTATATAAAGCAAAGCGCTCTCGAGGACACATGGGAATTATTATCAAGCTTGTTTTCATCATGCTCATGTGATTCACATTCGCTACTTTGATAATTTGATATGTGGGTGGACCGGTACTTGGGTGCTGTCCTTACTTGGACAAGCCTCCCACTTATGATTGACCACTCTCGCAGGCATCCACAACTATGAAAGAAGAATTAAGACAAATCTAACCATAGCATGAACTATATGGATCCAAATCAGTCCCTTACGAAGCAACGCATAAACTAGCACTACTAGGGAAAATCTTATAGGCAGACGCTTACTAGTAGCGCGGGTTTATACCCCTCGCTACTGCTACTTACTAGTAGCGCGGGTTTTTACCCCTTGCTACTACTAAGTTGATAGTAGTAGCGCGGGTTTTTACCCCTCGCTACTACTAAGCGGTCTCTACCGTGCCCCCTCGGGACATGCCATAGTAGTAGTAGCGCGGGTTTATTGAAACCACCATATCCTCGGCTGAATCCCTCCTCTCTCCCTCACTCTCCCCTCTCTCTCCATAGGCTCTCCCATGGTGCTCCTGCCCAAGCACATCTCCTCCTCCATGGTGCCCAACGAGTCTGCCTACTCGCATCGCTGGCATCCAGGAGCTCGCCCGTCTTCCCCCTCGCCTCCATGTCACCACGACGGAGCACCTCGCCACCGGTGACCAGCCCCGATGCGCCCCCCATCTCCTTCCATTCTCCATTGTTCTCTTTTTCTCCCTATCCCTTTGGTTTTACTCACCTGCCATGCCCATGCCTACGCAGGTCATTGACATGGCCAACCAGGACCTCTCTGCCTTGGCTGCGAAGAGGATCCTCACACCGTCGTCTTGCTCTACACTGGATCCGGTCCCTCTCCAACAGCCGTCACCGGATCTGGTCTGCCGCTACCCGTCCACACCTCCGGCGACCCCTATCGTCGCTGGATCGAACCATTGACAGCATGCACGGGGTCGAGATTTTTTTTTTTGGTTTTTCAAATTAATAGTAGTAGCGCGGGTCACAGACACGCGCTACAGATAGTTAGTAGTAGCACATGTGGAATCCGCGCTACTACTAACACACATATTAGTAGCGCGGGACGCACCGCGCTACTACTACCAGTTAGCTGTAGCGTCGTAGTAGTAGCGCAGGCACCCGCACTACTACTAGCTGTTTAACCCGTGCTACTACTAGGTTTTTTCCTAGTAGTGTAGGGTTTAAGCTGCTGTCACTCTAGCAACCCATCATCTACTTATTACTTCCCAATGCCTTCACCTAGGCCCAAACAATGGTGAAGTCTCATGTAGTCGACGTTCACATAACACCACTAGAGGAAAGACAACATACATCTCATCAAAATATCGAACGAATACCAAATTCACATGATTACTTATAACAAGACTTCTCCCATGTCCTCAGGAACAAACATAACTACTCACAAAGCATATTCATGTTCATAATCAGAGGAGTAATAAATATCATTAAGGATCTACACATATGATCTTCCATCGAATAAACCAACTAGCATCAACTACAAGGAGTAATTTACACTACTAGCAACCCACAGGTACCAATATGAGGTTTTGAGACAAAGATCGGATACAAGAGATGAACTAGGGTTTGGGAGGAGATGGTGCTGGTGAAGATGTTGATGGAGATTTACCCCCTTTCGATGAGAGGATACTTGGTGATGATGATGGCTTCGATTTCCCCCTCCGGGAGGGAAGTTTCCCTGGCAGAACAGCGCCGCCGGAGCCCTAGATTGGTTCTGCCCAAGTTCTGCCTCGAGACGGCGGCGCTTCGTCCCGAAAGCTTTCTTTTGATTTTTTTTTCCAGGTCAAAACCCTCCATATAGCAGAAGATGGGCACCGGAGACCTGACAGGGGGCCCACAAGCCCTAGGGGCGCGCCCAGGGGGGTATGGTGCGCACCCCAGGATTGTGGCCTCCTGGTGGGACCCCTCTGGTATTTACTTCGCCCAATATTTTTTTATATATTCCAAAATAATTCTCCGTAAATTTTTAGGACTTTTGGAGTTGTGTAGAATAGGTCTCTCAGATTTGCTCCTTTCTGTTCCAGAATTCCAGCTGCCGGCATTCTCCATCTTTGTGTAAACCTTGTAAAATTAGCGAGAAAAGGCAAAAGTATTGTACCATAATGTGTGATAGTAGCCCATAATGCAATAAATATCAATATAAAAGCATGATGCAAAATGGACGTATCAACTCCCCCAAGCTTAGACCTCGCTTGTCCTCAAGCGAAAGCCGAAATCGATAATCATGTCCACATTTTTAGAGATAGAGGTGTCGATAAAATAATATACGGACATGAAGGCATCATGATCATCTTTTAGAACAACAACATATTTTTTTCATATAATTTCTTATGCCAAAGTAACAATTCGTTCACAAGGTAAAGTATGAAACAAGAACTTTATTGAAAACTAACAAACTAATATTTCAGTCATTGGAGCAATTGCAATTTGTCATAACGTAGAAAAGAGTGAATGTAAGTTCTTTTCAGCAAGTTCACATACTCAACTATCATTTTGTCTTTCATAATTGCTAACACTCACGCGATACTTATGAGATCAAAGTTTCAATCGGACACAGAGAAAGATAGGTACTTATGGTTTCGCCTCCCAACCTTTTACCTCAAGGGTAATGTCAACAATAATAGTTTATGAATATCTACATCCGAGTGGATATATTGATCTAGATCTCCCCGCAACATATAGTGCTTGCCAAAAAGAAAAGGTGTAAAAATAATAGGTGATGATCACCATGACTCTTGTATTAAGGTAAAGGGTAAATAAAAGATAGGCCCTTCGCAGAGGGAAGCAGAGGTTGCCATGCGCTTTCATGGTTGGATGCACAAAATCTTAATGCGAAAGAACGTCACTTTATATTGCCGCTTGTGATAAAGAACTTTATTATGCAGTCTGTCGCTTTTATTTCTTCCATATCACAAGTTCGTATAAAGCTTATTTTCCTCACAGTAATAGATCACATATTTAGAGGGCAATTTTTATTGCTTGCACCGATGACAACTTACTTGAAGGATCTTACTCAATCCATAGGTAGGTATGGTGGACTCTCATGGCAAAAACTGGGTTAAGGGATGTTTGGATGCACGAGTAGTATCTCTACTTAGTGTAAAAGATTTGGCTAGCATGGGGTGAGAAGCAAGCTTAACATGTTGGAGGATCCATGACAATATAACTTCTATTCGGATATAAAGAAACATAACCCATTATGTTGTCTTCCTTGTCCAACATCAACCTTTTAGCATATAATATTTTAATGAGTGCTCACAATCACAAAAGATTTCCAAGATAGTATATTTATATGTGAGACCTCTCTTTCTTTATTACTTCCTATTAATTGCAACAATGACCAAAACTATGTTTGTCAACTCCCAACAGATTTCATGCAACATACTTCTTATATGTGAAGTCGTCACTTCCCATAAGATCATTATATAATCTTTTTATTTATTTCATTCTTTATTTCTTTTTCTCAAGATCATAGCAAGAAAGCAAAGCCCTCAACTAAAAACTAATCTTTATTATATAACTCTCGGACTCGATTACATAGAGGGAACACAAAGCAAAACTAAAAGCTAGATCATAATAAACTTTATTCTACTAAACCGAGATATAACCAAAAGGATCGAACTAAGAAAAATGATAAAGGTAAAGATGTGATGGTGATACGATACTGGGGCACCTCCCCAAAGCTTGGCAATTGCCAAGGGGAGTGCCCATACCCGTGTATTTAGGTCTCTTTCTTCGGAGGTGGTGATGATGGAGTCGTTGCATTCTTCTTCTCCAGCTTGCGTCTGAGGCTAAAATTTTCCTCCCTCAGATCCTCATTCTCGAGCTCGAGTCTCATTATCTTTTTGCATAATGCCGCCTTGCTGTCTGCAAAAAACATGGTGGGATAGATTGGACCTTAGGAAGGCTTGACTTCTTGAATTCCACATGCATATCGCCAGGTTGAGGTAGTGGATCTTCATCTTCGTCAGAACTATCATCCCTTGCTCTCTCCATGTTGGAGTCTTCCTCCTCCTCCGTAGACCAGCCATAATGCTCCACCTCCCCATAAACCTTTGGGTTGACAATGAAATCAGCGACATAGCTCTCCCCCTCCAAATCTTGAGACGACATATTTTCAGATCTGCCAGGAAAACCGCATGAAACAAGAGCAGAGGATTTTGCCATGGTATGGTTGTCAGAACCTGCGGGAGATTATATAATGAATTTTTACCAACGAAAAGGATCGTTCCACAAGAAAATGGAGTCCAGAGGGCACACGAGGTGGCCACAAGCCAGGGAGGCATGCCCAGGAGGAAGGGCGAGACTCCAGGGCTTGTCGCCTCCTCGTGCACTTTTCGGACTATTTTTATTTTCCTAATTTTTTAAATATTCCAAATAGAGTAAAATTGCCATTGGAAAAGTTTTGGAGTCGGTTTACTTACCGTACCACATACCTATTCCTTTTCAGAGTCAGAAACATTCTGGTATGTCTCCCTTATGTACTCCTCCGGTGTTATGGTATTAATAATATTTGTCTCAACATTTATGGGAGTACCTGATATATAATGTTTGATTCTTTTCCCATTTACTACCTTCGGGTTGGTGCCTTCGGCGCTGTTGATTTTGATGGCACCGGAATGGTAGACCTCCTTGATAATATAAGGACCTTCCCATTTAGAGAGAAGCTTTCCTGCACAAAATCTTAAACGAGAATTGTATAGCAAGACATGGTCACCTACATTAAATTCACGCTTTTGTATCCTTTTGTGATGCCATCTTTTAACTTTTTCTTTAAACAACTTAGCATTGTCATAGGCTTGGGTTCTCCATTCATCAAGTGAACTAATGTCAAATAACCTCTTCTCACCGGCAAGTTTGAAATCATAGTTGAGCTCTTTAATTGCCCAATAAGCTTTATGTTCTAGTTCGAGAGGTAAGTGACATGCCTTTCCATAAACCATTTTATACGGAGACATACCCACAGGATTTTTATAAGCAATTCTATAAGCCCATAATTCATCATCAAGTTTCTTAGACCAATTCTTTCTGGATCTATTAACAATCTTTTGGAAGATCAACTTTATTTCTCGGTTACTCAATTCTACTTGACCACTAGACTGGGGATGATAAGGAGATGGAATATATGGTTAACATCATACTTAGTAAGCAATTTACGGAAAGCACCATGAATAAACTGTGAACCACCATCAACCATTAAATATCTAGGGACTCCAAACCTCAGGAAAATAACTTCTTTAAGCATTTTAATGGAAGTGTTATGATCAGCACTACTAGTTGGAATAGCTTCTACCCACTTAGTAACATAATCAACAAAAACCAAAATATGTGTATACCCATTAGAGGAAGGAAAACGTCCCGTATAATCAAATCCTCAAACATCAAATGGTTCAATAACAAGTGAATAATTCATAGGCATTTCCTGACGTCTACTAATATTACCAATTTTCTGGCATTCATCACAAGACAAGACATACTTACGAGCATCTTTGGAGAGAGTAGGCCAATAAAAACCAGATTGTAATACCTTGTGTGCAGTTCTATCTCCAGCATGGTGTCCTCCATAAGCTTCGGAGTGACACTTGCATAGGATTTGTTCATGTTCATGCTCAGGTACACAACATCTAATAACACCATCTACTCCTTCTTTATAAAGGTGTGGGTCATCCCAAAAGTATGTCTTAAATCATAGAAAAACTATTTCTTTTGCTGGTATGTGAAACTAGGTGGTATAAATTTAGAAACAATGTAATTAGCATAATCAGCATACCAAGGAGCACTACGAGAAGCATTTATGACAGCTAATTGTTCATCAGGAAAGCTATCATCGATAGGTAGTGGGTCATCAAGAATATTTTCTAACCTAGACAAGTTGTCTGCTACGGGGTTCTCAGCTCCCGTTATATCAATAATATGCAAATCAAATTCTTGCAGCAAGAGAACCCATCTAATAAGTCTAGGTTTAGCATGTTTCTTCTCCATAAGGTATTTAATAGCAGCATGATCAGTGTGAACAGTTACTTTAGAATCAACAATATAAGATCTGAACTTATCACAAGCAAAGACAACTGCTAGAAATCCTTTTTCAGTAGTAGCATAATTTCTTTGAGCACTGTCTAGAGTTTTACTAGCATAATGGATAACATTTAATTTCTTATCAACTCTTTGTCCTAGAATAGCAACAACAGCATAATCACTAGCATCACACATAATTTCAAAGGGTAGGTTCCAATCAGGTGGTTGAACAATAGGTGCCGAAATCAAGGCTTTCTTAAGAATTTCAAATGCTTCTACACAATCATCATAAAAAACAAATGGAACATCTTTTTGCAAGAGATTAGTGAGAGCCCTAGAAATTTTAGAGAAGTCTTTAATAAACCTCCTATAGAAACCAGCATGACCAAGGAAACTTCTTATACCTTTGATATCTTTAGGACACGGCATTTTTTCAATAGCATCAACTTTAGCTTTATCAACCTCAATACCTCTTTCAGAAATTGTATGCCCCAAGATAATACCTTCATTAACCATAAAGTGGCACTTCTCCCAATTCAAGACAAGATTAGTTTCTTCACATCTCTGCAAGACTCAATCAAGGTTGCTTAAGCAATCATCAAAAGAAGTTCCGTAAACAGAGAAATCATCCATGAAAACCTCAACAATCTTTTCACAAAAGTCAGAGAATATAGTAGTCATACATCTTTGAAAGGTAGCAGGAGCATTGCATAAACCAAAAGGCATACGTCTATAAGCAAAGGAACCAAAAGGGCAAGTAAAAGTAGTTTTTTCTTGATCCTCTTTTGACACAGGTATTTGAGAAAGACCAGAATAACCATCTAGAAAGCAAAAGTGTGTATCTTTTGATAGTCTTTCTAGCATTTGATCAATAAAAGGTAGAGGATAATGATCTTTCCTAGTAGCTTTATTCAACTTTCTAAAATCAATAACCATTCTATAACCTGTAACAATTCTTTGTGGAATCAATTCATTCTTATCATTAGGAACAACAGTAATACCTCCTTTCTTAGGGACACAATGAACATGACTTACCCATCTACTATCAGCAATAGGATAAATTATACCTTGCTCTAGAAGATTTAGTATTTTATTTCTTACCACTTCTTTCATCTTAGGATTTAACCGTCGTTGGTGATCAACAACTAGTTTAGCATCAGGCTCCATATTAATTTTGTGCTGACATAGAGTGGGACTAATGCCCTTAAGATCATCAAGAGGATATCCAATAGCGGCACGGTGCTTCTTCAGAGTTTTCAATAATTTCTTTCCTTCATCCTCTGCAAGGTTAGCACTAATAATAACTGGATATATCTTCTTTTCATCAAGATAAGCATATTTCAGAGTATCAGGTAATTGTTTAAGCTCAAACACGGGATCACCCTTGTGTGGAGGAGGATCCCTAAGAATCCCCACAGGCAAGTTGTGTTTCAAAACAGGCATTTGGTTAAAGAATATTTCATCTAATTCCTTCCTTTCATTCATGAACATGTCATTTTGATGGTCTAGCAAATATTGTTCTAAAGGATCAATAGGAGGCACAGCAATAGAAGCAAGACCAATAATTTCATCTTTATTAGGTAATTCTTTATCATGGGGTTGTCTACGAAATTTGGAGAAATTAAACTCATGAGACACATCCCCAAAACTTACAGTATCAGTTTCTTTTTCACAATCTATTTTGGCATTAACAGTGTTTAAGAAAGGTCTACCAAATATAATGGGACAAAAATCATCTTGTGGGGAACCAAGAACTAGAAAATCAGTAGGGTATTTTATTTTCCCACACAAGACTTCAACATCTCTAACTATCCCAATTGGTGATATAGTATCTCTATTAGCTAGCTTAATAGTGACATCAATATCTTCTATTTCAGTAGGTGCAATATCATTCATAATTTCTTGATATAAAGTAAAGGGAATTGCACTCACACTAGCACCCACATCACATAAGCCATGATAACAATGATCTCCTATTTTAACAGAAACAACAGGCATGCCAACAACAGGTCTATGTTTATGTTTATCATCAGGTCTAGCAATTCTAGCAGCTTCATCACAGAAGTAAATAACATGCCCATCAATATTATCGACCAAGAGATCTTTAACCATAGCAATACTAGATTCAACTTTAATTTGTTCAAGGGGTATAGGTGTTCTAGTATAACTCTTACGAACCACAGCTGAAGCTTTAGCATGTTCCTTTATTCTAACAGGGAAAGGTGGTTTCTCAATATAAGCAGTAGGAACAATAGGATCAACATTATAAGTAATAGTTTCTTCTTTAGCTTTACTAGGTTCTACTACTTTCAATTAAATGGGAGGACGGTATTTAAACCACTTCTCCATAGCGAGATCAACATGAGTAGAAAATGATTCACAGAAAGAAGCTACTATCTCAGAGTTAAGTCCATATTTAGTGCTAAATTCATGAAATGCATCAGTATCCATAAAAGATTTAACACAGTCAAACTTGAGGTTTATACCTGACTCCGTACCTTCATTGAGTTCCCAATCTTCAGAGTTGTGTTTAATTCTTTCCAATAAATCCCATTTTAATTCAATAGTCCTCTTCATAAAAGAACCAGTACAAGAAGTATCGAGCATGGATTGATCATTAGGAGAAAGCCGAGCATAAAAATTCTGAATAATAATATCTCTTGAGAGCTCATGACTGGGGCATGAATATAACATTGACTTAAGCCTCCCCCAAGCTTGAGCGATACTTTCTCCTTCATGAGGCCAAAAATTATAAATATAATTCTGATCACGATGAACTAGATGCATAGGATAAAACTTCTGATGAAATTCCAATTCCAATCGGTTGTAGTTCCAAGTCCCAATATCATCGCATAGCCTATACCATGTCAATGCCTTCTCCTTCAAAGATAAAGGGAAGAACTTCTTCTTGACTTCATCCTGGGGCAAACCTGCAAGCTTAAATAATCCACAAACTTCATCCACATAGATTAGATGCATATCAGGATGTAATGTTCCATCTCCTACATAAGGATTAGCTAGCAGTTTCTCTATCATACCCGAAGGAATTTCATAATAAATATTTTCAGTAGGTTTAGTAGGTTGAGGAGCAACTTCTTGCTCTACTGGTCAGGGTGAAGATACCCCAAACAATCCCCTCAAAGGATTATTTTCCATAGTAACAAGTGACAGTAAATTTCAGCACACTATATAAATTTTCCCTTACCAAATTCCACTTACCAAAGGAGCTTCACTCCCCGGCAACGGCGCCAGAAAATAGTCTTGATGACCTACAAGTATAGGGGATCTATCGTAGTCCTTTCGATAAGTAAGAGTGTCGAACCCAACAAGGAGCAGAAGGAAATGACAAGCGGTTTTCAGTAAGGTATTCTCTGCAAGCACTGAAATTATCGGTAATAGGTAGTTTTGTGATAAGATAATTCGTAACGGGTAACAAGTAACAAGTGTAACTAAATTGCAGCAAGCTGGCCTAATCCTTTTTGTAGCAAAGGACAAGCCTGGATGAACTCTTATATAAAGCAAAGCGCTCCCGAGGACACATAGGAATTATTGTCAAGCTAGTTTTCATCGAGCTCAAATGATTCGCGTTCGTTACTTTGATAATTTGATATGTGGGTGGACCGGTGCTTGGGTGCTGTCCTTACTTGGACAAGCCTCCCACTTATGATTAACCACTCTTGCAAGCATCCGCAACTACGAAAGAAGAATTAAGATAAATCTAACCATAGCATGAAACATATGGATCTAAATCAGTCTATTACAAAGCAACGCGCTACTACTACCAGTTAGCTGTAGCGCCGTAGTAGTAGCGCGGGCACCCGCACTACTACTAGCTGTTTAACCCGTGCTACTACTAGGCTTTTTCCTAGTAGTGTAGGGTTTAAGCTTCTGTCACTCTAGCAACCCATGATATAACGTAAGCAGACACGAAAGAGTGCGACCTCTCTTGCGGACCCGTGTATACCTGAAGGTCATCTGCTTAGTTGATGATGGTAATGCAGTCGTCGCGGCTGCCAGCGGCGGGCAAGAAGATCTGAGGTAGCAAAAGAGAGTCTAGAGGGCGGATCCCTACTGTGGTGAACCCTTCCGTCGTTGGAGCATGTAGCGACCCGACCCGAATGGATCGAATCTCTGTGTTCAAGTGTCATCCCTGGATCGGTAATGCTGACACACACAGTACTTGAGGGATTTATAACAGAGTAGCAATCACACACTTATTACATCGAATGTCTCAAAAGAGAACTGATTACAATAAATATGGCTTAAGGCCATCCAAATAAGATAACAGCGGAAGGCTTGGAAGATAAGGTGAGTCCATCAACTCCAACGGCATAGCTGAGTGCACGACAACGACCTAGCGTACCTTACTCTTCGTCTGAAAAGTCTGCAACATGATACGTTGCAGCCCGAAATGGGTCAGCACATGGAATATGCTGGCAATATAACACAGTAGAGCAATGACCAGAATAAATGCTAATACTACATGCATATTTGGCTGGTGGAAAAGCTCTAGGGTTATACTGTTTTGCGAAAAGCCAATTTTTCCCTACAACAAAGGAATATATTTTATTTAGCTATCATGGTGGTTGTTGAACATTGAGAAGGTAAAACCCCCTCTCAATCCCAATTAAAAGTAATCATTAATCCCAACAAATTAATTTAGAGTGATGGGATTCAATATGATGATCCAAGAACCAGATACTCAAGATGTCCATAACCGGGGACACGGCTAATCATGATTAGTTTGTACACTCTGCAGAGGTTTGTGCACTTTTCCCCACAAGACTCGATCTCCTCCGTTGGATTTCTCGCACTACATGGTGTTTGAGAAACGGATGACCGAGACACAGTCTTTCAGAAACATTTACTCTTTACTCTGGGTAGACAGTTACACCTACTTTCCCCTACATCTGCTAGCCTACCACTGAAAGAGGTCCTGCAACATACTCAACTATGCTAGAGCCCATAATAGCTTGTGGCTGCACACGGAAGTTTCTAGCATGAATAATCTTATGATCCCTTTGAGCCTGGGTGGCGAACCAAATGGACAACACTGGTATATCCCCAGGTGCCCGCAACCAATCCACCCAGATGTGTGTTTAAGTAGCCACCTTAAGTTAACCATTAATTAAAAATCTCACATCTGTCATGGATACACTCAAAACCCAATCCACGTCTACGAGCATAGCATGGCAACATAAGCATAGCGTAGAAGTAACTCCCAAGGGTTTGTTATTAAAAAGGGCAATAGGTTCTACCTCATCATCTACTTCCCAGTACCCACAAGTTAATCACATCTTAATCATGCAATATTTGAGGGTCGAAACTAATGCATAAAAACTGGGTAACGAAGAAGTATGATCAATGTGTTACTTGCCTTGCTGACGATCTGCAAATCCTAAAGACTCGTAGTAGCACGCTTCGCACTCCGGGTACTCTATCGCAAACAAACAATAGCATACATAAGTAATCAAGGGAAGATGCACGGGTAAAACCCAGATAAGAAGACCTAACCAGAAAGTTCAACTGAAGAACTCTGGTTTGCAAAAAGAATCAAATCAAACAAAGCAACGAAACTCAAACTGCGAAAGAAACAAGCTTTGATTACTAATCTGGACTAAAGTCAAATTTTACTGTAGCAAAAACTTGTTTAAGTTGGTTAAACAGAAAGAGGGCTTCGAGACGAAGATCTAGGCGCTTGAATCGCCTGATTCCGACAAACGAGCGAAAAGTTATACGAAAACGAAAATCGGATCAGAAATCACGATCGAAAATAATTGCGAAAAAGAAAAACTGACGAACAGGCTAGCGAACGATCGTTCGCTGTCTGCGGTTAACCAACGAATAGCGATCGTTAAAACGAACGTACGGACGAACGTCCGCTAGATAGCTAAACCGGGAAAACCGAACCGATCAAAAAAAATCGGATTTTTTTTTTACCTCAAAATTGAAAAAAAAAAAACCCGACGGCGATCAGCGGCTAAATTCGGCCGGCTCGAGCTCCGGCGAGGCTCGGGATGGCCGGGAACGGAACCGGGGCGGCGGGGCGGAGGGACGGCGAGTGGTGGCGGCGGCGGGGACGACCAGCGGCGGCGACGGCGGCTCGAGCTCCTGGCTCGGCGGGCGCGCACGGGGCAGGGGTGCTCGGGGCAGCTCGGGACGGGGTGAGGTGGAGGAGGAGGGGGTGGTGCCCTATTTATAGAAGGGAGGGGAAGGGAAGGCTTGGGGAAGGGGCAGATCGGATCGGCGGCGGCTTCCTGTACGAGCACGAGCTCGTGCTCGATACGGAGAAGAAGATGGCCCGAGCTCGGCTGGGCCTTTGGCCGAGTCAGGCGTTTTGTTTTTTTTTTAAATCCGAAAAAAAATAAAAAGGGGAGAAATAAAAAATATTTTATATAGGACATATATATATCAAAACGATCAGAAAAATAAATCCAACAAGATGGACTATTTTTCAGAGGCAAAATAAAAACTAAAAAAAATGAAAAAAAAACATTTTTCTGAAAAATTCCAATAAACCATTTTTTTTTCTCAAAACAAATTTTCCAACATTTTTATCATACTTTTGGAGAGTCATATTATCTCCTCTCATTTTATTTTAAATGTTGGAAATAATTTGGAGAGAAAAATATTAAATCAAATTGATCCTCTTTTCAATATTTGAGAAAATTCAAATATGAAAACGGTGAAATCCCCAACTCTCTCCGTGGGTCCTTGAGTTGCTTAAAATTTTCGAGGATCGCAAAACGAAATGCAATAAAATATGATATGCAGTGAATGATCTATGTATAACATTCCAAATTGAAAATTTGGGATGTTACAAACCTACCCCCCTTAAGATGAATCTCGCCCTCGAGATTCGGGTTGGCTAGAAAACAGGTGTGGGTGGTCCTTCCGGAGGTCTTCTTCGCGCTCCCAGGTGGCTTCATCCTCGGTATGGTGGCTCCACTGAACTTTGCAAAACTTGATAACTTTGTTGCGTGTAACTCGGCTGGCAAACTCGAGAATCTTGACGGGTTTCTCCTCGTAGGTTAGGTCACTTTCCAACTGAATTGCTTCCAGGGGCACTGTATCTCTTAGAGAAATATCAGCCATCTCCGCATGGCACTTCTTTAACTGGGAAACGTGGAACACATCATGAACTCCTGACAAACCTTCGGGCAATTCCAACTTGTAGGCAACTTCACCCATACGTTCCACAACACGATACGGTCCTACAAACCTCGGGGCTAACTTCCCTTTGACTCCGAACCGTTTAACTCCTCGAAGTGGCGACACACGTAGATATGCTCTGTCTCCGACTTCATAGGTTACCTCCTTGCGTTTTGGATCGGCATAACTCTTCTGTCTGGACTGGCTACTTTCAGTCTATCTCGAATCAGCTTAACCTTCTCTTCGGACTCCTTAATCAAATCCGGTCCAAACAACTGTCGGTCTCCAACTTCATCCCACATCAACGGTGTTCTACACCTCCTTCCATACAAAGCCTCGAAAGGTGCCATCTTCAAACTGGCTTGGTAGCTGTTGTTGTATGAGAACTCCGCGTAGGGCAGATTGTCATCCCAACTAGATCCATAATCTAGCGCACAAGCTCTTAACATGTCCTCCAGGATCTGATTGACTCTCTCGGTCTGTCCATCTGTCTGCGGATGAAAAGCTGTACTAAACTCTAGCCTGGTACCCAGAGTCTGGTGCAGCTGGCGCCAAAACTTTGAAGTAAACTGGGTTCCTCTATCTGATACGATGGTCCTCGGAACTCCGTGCAGACATACGATCCTGGTCATATATATCTTGGCCAACTTCGCACTCGTATATGTGGTTTTCACTGGAATAAAGTGAGCTACTTTGGTCAAACGATCCACTACTACCCAGATAGAATCATATCCTGATCGGGTCCTGAGTAATCCGGCGATTGAATCCATGCCAAGTTTATCCCACTTCCATTCGGGTATTGGCATAGGCTGTAGCAAATCCTGCGGGCTTCTGATGCTCTGCCTTCACTCTCTGACATACATCACATACGGCTACATACTCAGCAATATCCCTCTTCATACCCGTCCACCAGAAACGCTCTTTTAAATCCAAATACATCTTGGTGTTTCCGGGGTGTATCGAGTATGGCGA
Organism: Thinopyrum elongatum; assembly: GCA_011799875.1. Taxonomy (NCBI): domain Eukaryota; kingdom Viridiplantae; phylum Streptophyta; class Magnoliopsida; order Poales; family Poaceae; genus Thinopyrum; species Thinopyrum elongatum. The sequence goes on along the minus strand of CM022303.1, from coordinate 681,669,902 downwards.
GTCATGAGCCTCCTGTAGTATCAACTTCCTGGTCTCGGCATTATTGGGTACATACACACGGTCCTCAAACCATAAGGTGTCGTGCTCATCTTCACGAAAACCTTTGGCTTTTCCTTTGCGCATTCTATCCTTTATCTCGGCAATTTCTTTGTCATCTTTCTGAGCTTCTCGAATCCTTCCCAATAATGTTGACTGAACTTCCATAACTGCGACAAAACCTCTAGGGACTATCCCCAAACGAAACTCCCTGAGATCTTCGGATAACCCCTTTGGTAAACCTCCGCTTTTGAGGGTATTGACATAACTCTTCCGGCTCAAAGCGTCTGCTACGACATTGGCCTTTCCTGGATGATACTGCAACTTCATATCATAATCCTTTATAAGTTCCAACCATCTCCTCTGCCTGAGGTTCAGCTCCTTCTGAGTGAAAATATACTTCAAGCTCTTGTGATCCGTGTACACATCACAACGGTTCCCAATAAGAAAATGTCTCCAAGTCTTAAGTGCATGAATTACAGCTGCTAACTCCAAGTCATGCGTGGCATAATACAACTCATGCGGCCGAAGCTGACGTGAGGCATATGAAACAACTCTTCCTTCCTGCATAAGTACTCCTCCCAGTCCTAAGCGAGAAGCGTCGCAATACACTTGGAAATCCTTGCGTATATCTGGCAGAATCAGAACTGGGGCTGTAACCAAACGTTTCTTCAGTTCCTGAAAACTTGCCTCACATTCATCTGTCCATTTGAACTTAGTGTCCTTCTTCAGTAACTCCGTCATAGGCTTCGCAATCTTAGAAAAATTCTCGATAAATCTCCGATAATATCCTGCAAGTCCAAGAAAACTGCGGATCTCCCCCACTGAGGTGGGTGCCAACCACTCAGTGACAGACTGAACCTTAGTGGGGTCTACTGCTATACCTTCGCCCGATATAACATGTCCAAGAAATCCAACTTCCTTCAACCAAAACTCACATTTGCTGAACTTGGCATACAACTGATGTTCCCTGAGCTTCTCGAGAACTAAACGCAGATGCTCCTTGTGCTCCTCTTCATTCTTTGAGTATACCAAGATATCATCAATGAACACCACGACAAACTTATCCAAGAACTCCATGAACACCTTGTTCATCATACTCATGAAATAGGCAAGGGCATTAGTCAATCCAAATGACATAACTGTGTACTCATATAGCCCATACCGGGTGGTGAAGGCTGTCTTAGGTATATCCTGTTCTCGGATCTTCAGCTGGTGATACCCTGATCTCAGATCGATCTTGGAGAACACTTTAGCTCCTTGCAACTGATCGAACAAATCATTAATCATTGGCAGTGGGTACTTGTTCTTAATCGTCACTTCATTCAATGCGCGATAATCAACAACCATTCTCAAGGATCCATCCTTCTTCTCAACTAAGAGCACTGGGGCTCCCCACGGTGATGAACTTCGTCGAATGTAACCTTTCTCCAATAATTCCTTGATCTGCTTCTTAATCTCCTCCAGATCATTTGCGGGCATCCGGTATGGTCTCTTTGATATTGGTCCGGTGCCTGGCAACAACTCTATCAAGAATTCAATGTCTCGATCCGGCGGCATGCTTGGTAACTCCTCTGGAAATACATCTGGGTAATCCTTCACAATAGGCACCTCCTCCTGAACAACTCCCGTGAGAGAATTTACTTGGCTCCTTCTAGGCACATGCCTAGATACATACTTGATCCTTTTTCCCTCCGGGGTGGTAAGCAAAATCGACTTACTCGCACAATCGATGCTTCCTCCATACATCGATAGCAAATCCATGCCTAGTATCACATCCAATCCTTGTGACTTCAAAACTATCAGGTCTGAGGGGAAAACATGACTTCCAATGATCAATGGCATCTGAAAACATCCTTGTCTTGCCATATACTCCGCACCGGGTGATCTTACTAACATGGGTGTCCTAAGTACCTTAGTGGGCAACTTATACTTATCCACGAATCCCCTTGATATGTATGAATGCGATGCACCACTATCGAAAAGAACAATTGCAATAAAAGACTTAACCAAAAACTTACCGATAACTGCATCAGGCTGCTCCTCAACCTCCTCCACGTTCACGTGGTTCACTTGTCCTCGGTTGAATGGATTGGGCTTCTTCCCAGCGCTTCCATTACCATTGCCGTTCTTCAATTCTGGACATTCGTTGGCATAATGTCCAGTCTTCCCGCACTTGAAACAGGTAATGTGGCTTTGATCCTTCTTGGCGGGTGTGGCTGGGTTAGAGCGGTTCTGATTGCTGCCTGCTCATTTTCCATTTCCATTCTTGTGGCCATTATGGTTGTGCGAACTTCCTCCATTGTGGTTATGACCTCCATGGTTATGAACAAGCCCTCCCGAGTTCGGGGTGAACCGGGGCTTCCGCTGAGCTCCTGAGTTGAACTTCCCTTGTCCATACTTCCTCTTGCGGCTATCAATCTGCTGTTGCTTCCCTTCAATCATAAGAGCTTTGTCTACCAACACCTGGTAGTTGTTGAATGTTGCCACCATCAACTGCATACTCAGCTCATCATTCAACCCTTCCATAAACTTCTCCTGCTTCGCGGCATCAATGGCCACATCATCCGGGGCATAGCGAGCTAATTTACTGAACTCATCCACGTACTGCCCCACGGTACGGTTTCCCTGGCGTAAGTTGCGAAACTCACGCTTCTTCATGCTCATAGCTCCTGCTGAGACATGTGCAGTGCGGAAAGCTTGCTGAAACTGATCCCAAGTGACATTGGCTATAGGGAATGTGGCTGTGTAATTCTCCCACCATGAGGCTGCGGGTCCATCCAATTGATGTGCGGCAAAACGCACCTTCTCAGCGTCTGTGCATCCTGCGGTGGTCAACTCCCTTCCAATCCTGCGTAGCCAGTCATCCGCAACTATTGGCTCGGTGCTACTGGAAAACACCGGCGGCTGCAACCTCAGAAAACGGGCTAAGTTGTCAACTGGTGGTGGTGGCGGTGGGTTGTTGTTGTTGTTGTTGCCTTGGTTCTGAACTAGTAGCTGCATCAGGGTATTCTGTTGTTGAATCAACTGAGTGAGCTCCGGTGGGAAAACAAATCCGGTGTCGCGTCTCGGAGGCATCTGATGGGTTTAGAGGGAAGCGATTAGAATAGGGTAAGGTCTAGTGAGAAGGCACTACCCATATGCACATGAGACAAACACATTCATAACACACCACTCAATTCAAGCAAGAGCATACAATCGATCTAACTACCGTTACAAAAGTGCTCGGACTATTACTATTTACATGGGGAAAAATACTAATGATAATATGGTGGTCATCTAGAAATTTTGATCGGTGGAAGACTCCATGATATCCGCTCCAGCTTCGTCTTCATAATCATCATCACTACTGTCGGGGTCGGAGTCGGTGTCGTCGATGATGATGTAGTCTTCAGATCGAATTTCCTCAAGTTCGTCGTCTTCTTCTCCGGGCGCGGGGTCTCCCATGAATACTCCTAGCTTCCTTGTCAGGTCGTCATTCTACTCCACTAGTATTGCGATTTCCTCCTCGTATCCATCGCGTGTAGACTTGAGTTCCTCTTCTAGCTCCATGTTCCTGGTCATCACCTTCTTCAAATCTATCATGCTTGCACACATCTGGTTCTCCTGTCGACGAATGTGCTGGTTTAACTCCTGAATGAAAGCTGCAATGGACCTGTCCCTCCGGGTGCTGATCATCTCCCATTGCTCATCTCGGCGCCCACATAACTGGTAGATTGTGTCCTTAAGATCCTTGTGATACACTTCGCCGATGCGTCCCATGGCGATGTGGGCTGCCATGCTCTTTCCTAGACTCCAGGTTGGTGCATCAAAGGAAAACTCTATGGGCTCCGTAACTGGCGTGAATGTCCTTCCTGGAATTTGAACTCGAATCATCCAACGCTCCTCTTCTGGTACAGTGGTGGTGTAGGTCCCGGTGAAGCTTGGTATTCCGATGTTCAGGTACCTAGTGACTTCCTTCAAGTGTCGTCCAAAAGGTGTGTCTTCATCCGGTTGTGTAAACTTGTTCCTTGAGTCCGCCATCCTAGAGAATAGAAGATGGAGAGAAGTCAGAAATGAGTAGAGAAGAGTGACCTATGGCTTTTCTTAGTGGTCGTGTCCTACAGTCAGCGTGTGCTCTGATACCATCTTTGTAGCGACCCGACCCGAATGGATCGAATCTCTGTGTTCAAGTGTCATCCCTGGATCGGTAATGCTGACCCACACAGTACTTGAGGGATTTATAACAGAGTAGCAATCACACACTTATTACATCGAATGTCTCAAAAGAGAACTGATTACAATAAATATGGCTTAAGGCCATCTAAATAAGATAACAGCGGAAGGCTTGGAAGATAAGGTGAGTCCATCAACTCCAACGGCATAGCTGAGTGCACGACAACGACCTAGCGCACCTTACTCTTCGTCTGAAAAGTCTGCAACATGATACGTTGCAGCCCGAAACGGGTCAGCACATGGAATATGCTGGCAATATAACACAATAGAGCAATGACCAGAATAAATGCTAATACTACATGCATATTTGGCTGGTGGAAAAGCTCTAGGGTTATACTGTTTTGCGAAAAGCCAATTTTTCCCTACAACAAAGGAATATATTTTATTTAGCTATCATGGTGGTTGTTGAACATTGAGAAGGTAAAACCCCCTCTCAATCCCAATTAAAAGTAATCATTAATCCCAACAAATTAATTTAGAGTGATGGGATTCAATATGATGATCCAAGAACCAGATACTCAAGATGTCCATAACCGGGGACACGGCTAATCATGATTAGTTTGTACACTCTGCAGAGGTTTGTGCACTTTTCCCCACAAGACTCGATCTCCTCCGTTGGATTTCTCGCACTACATGGTGTTTGAGAAACGGATGACCGAGACACAGTCTTTCAGAAACATTTACTCTTTACTCTGGGTAGACAGTTACACCTACTTTCCCCTACATCTGCTAGCCTACCACTGAAAGAGGTCCTGCAACATACTCAACTATGCTAGAGCCCATAATAGCTTGTGGCTGCACACGGAAGTTTCTAGCATGAATAATCTTATGATCCCTTTGAGCCTGGGTGGCGAACCAAATGGACAACACTGGTATATCCCCAGGTGCCCGCAACCAATCCACCCAGATGTGTGTTTAAGTAGCCACCTTAAGTTAACCATTAATTAAAAATCTCACATCTGTCATGGATACACTCAAAACCCAATCCACGTCTACGAGCATAGCATGGCAACATAAGCATAGCGTAGAAGTAACTCCCAAGGGTTTGTTATTAAAAAGGGCAATAGGTTCTACCTCATCATCTACTTCCCAGTACCCACAAGTTAATCACATCTTAATCATGCAATATTTGAGGGTCGAAACTAATGCATAAAAACTGGGTAACGAAGAAGTATGATCAATGTGTTACTTGCCTTGCTGACGATCTGCAAATCCTAAAGACTCGTAGTAGCACGCTTCGCACTCCGGGTACTCTATCGCAAACAAACAATAGCATACATAAGTAATCAAGGGAAGATGCACGGGTAAAACCCAGATAAGAAGACCTAACCAGAAAGTTCAACTGAAGAACTCTGGTTTGCAAAAAGAATCAAATCAAACAAAGCAACGAAACTCAAACTGCAAAAGAAACAAGCTTTGATTACTAATCTGGACTAAAGTCAAATTTTACAGTAGCAAAAACTTGTTTAAGTTGGTTAAACAGAAAGAGGGCTTCGAGACGAAGATCTAGGCGCTTGAATCGCCTGATTCCGACAAACGAGCGAAAAGTTATACGAAAACGAAAATCGGATCAGAAATCGCGATCGAAAATAATTGCGAAAAAGAAAAACTGACGAACAGGCTAGCGAACGATCGTTCGCTGTCGGCGGTTAACCAACGAATAGCGATCGTTAAAACGAACGTACGGACGAACGTCCGCTAGATAGCTAAACCGGGAAAACCGAACCGATCAAAAAAAATCGGATTTTTTTTTACCTCAAAATTGAAAAAAAAAAAACCCGACGGCGATCAGCGGCTAAATTCGGCCGACTCGAGCTCCGGCGAGGCTCGGGATGGCCGGGAACGGAACCGGGGCGGCGGGGCGGAGGGACGGCGAGTGGTGGCGGCGGCGGGGACGACCAGCGGCGGCGACGGCGGCTCGAGCTCCTGGCTCGGCGGGCGCGCACGGGGCAGGGGTGCTCGGGGCAGCTCGGGACGGGGTGAGGTGGAGGAGGAGGGGGTGGTGCCTTATTTATAGAAGGGAGGGGAAGGGAAGGCTTGGGGAAGGGGCAGATCGGATCGGCGGCGGCTTCCTGTACGAGCACGAGCTCGTGCTCGATACGGAGAAGAAGATGGCCCGAGCTCGGCTGGGCCTTTGGCCGAGTCAGGCGTTTTGTTTTTTTTTTAAATCAGAAAAAAAATAAAAAGGGGAGAAATAAAAAATATTTTATATAGGACATATATATATCAAAACGATCAGAAAAATAAATCCAACAAGATGGACTATTTTTCAGAGGCAAAATAAAAACTAAAAAAAATGAAAAAAAAACATTTTTCTGAAAAATTCCAATAAACCATTTTTTTTTCTCAAAACAAATTTTCCAACATTTTTATCATACTTTTGGAGAGTCATATTATCTCCTCTCATTTTATTTTAAATGTTGGAAATAATTTGGAGAGAAAAATATTAAATCAAATTGATCCTCTTTTCAATATTTGAGAAAATTCAAATATGAAAACGGTGAAATCCCCAACTCTCTCCGTGGGTCCTTGAGTTGCTTAGAATTTTCGAGGATCGCAAAACGAAATGCAATAAAATATGATATGCAGTGAATGATCTATGTATAACATTCCAAATTGAAAATTTGGGATGTTACAGAGCAGCTGAGCTGGGGTGGCCCACAGTGCAGCAGGAGCGGGAAAAACCACACAAGGTTTTCTTTGACATATATCTGTAACAGAAGTAATTTTGTAAGGGCTTGTTTGGATTGGAGGATTCTAACAATGCAGGGATAGGAAATACACAGGAATATGATAGGAATGCATGTGCAAAATAGAGAATTTAAAAACACAGGATTTTTGTCAATCTGGGTGTTTGGTTCACAAGAATTGAAAGATCACAGGAATGCAAAGAAGCATGGTGAAATTAAGTCAAACCACAAGAAAATGTATAGTTATAATGCTATTATGCTACTATCTCTTAGTCTTGTGCTTCATGAATAGGAATTTTAAAAGGAGGCCAAGTGGATATTAAAATTCATATGGTTTTTTTTCAAGGAGACACTAAAGGAACAAATCCGACAGTTTCCTTTGCTCCATTCCTTTGAACCAAATGCATGCATAGTAGTACCATAGGAAACTTTCCAATTCCTATGTTCTTCCTTCACTTTTCATTTCAAGCACTGGCGATTCTAGTAGGCAGGCTTGAACAGGGAAAAGCCTACACTCCAAAAAATGTTTTCGTGCTACTTCTACTACTTTGGACCCAGGCCACTGCCCTACTAGCTCAACTCCCAGGCCCATCTAGAAATGTGCGGCTCAAACACGCAAAAATAAATAATGATGGCTTTCAAGAGAGTCCTTCACGGGTAGCTAAGTTGCCTGGTACCTCACTGCTTGTCATATAGTAGGAGAAACTAATCATATTTCACGTTACTACGCGTGCTCAGTGGACAGTATATATTATAACATGTAGAGTAAAAAAGCCATGCAACAAGTGCACGACCTCTTTGGCGAAGCCATGTCGATCGCAGAATCATTGAGTTGGTCGGTGACGATGCTACGACTGATGTGGCTATCGGAGGAGGGGAAGAAGATCTTAGGCGTCTGGAGATGGAGCCGAGGGTACTGCTCCGCTGTGATGAAGGGTTTCGTCGTTGGAGTAGCTCCGGTGAGTTGTATGGCGGCGAGGCTGAAGCAGGACAAGAGAGACAACGTTAACATGACTGGAATTCTAATAGCATCTCCAATAGATGACGTAAAATACATAACCACAAAGTGCTAGATGTAAAATACATCAGCCGCTCATATCTGAACTTAACAGTCGAAACTGAATTTAACTGTCGAAACTGAATTTTGCTGTCGAAACTGAATTTTACTCTCGAAATTGAACGCACTAGTAGCAGAAAAGCAGTAGCAGCAGCAGCAACGCCCGGAGCAGCAGCGCGTGCGAGAGCAGGGGCAGCTGGTCTTGTAGCAGCATCTCGGGTAGCGGCTGCAGTGGCTCGAGCGAGAGTAGGATCTGCTGCTCGTGCAGCAGCAGCGCAAGCAAGAGTAGAGCAGCAGCGCAAGCAAGAGCAAGAGCAAGAGCAGCAGTACGAGCAAGAGCAAGAGCAGACCAGGCAGGGGACTGATATGTCTCAAACGTATCTATAATTTTTTATTGTTCCATGCTATTATATTATCTGTTTTGGATGTTTTATATGCATTAATATGCTATTTTATATTATTTTTGGGACTAACTTATTAACCTATAGCCCAGTGCCAGTTTTTTCCTTGTTTTTGAGTTTTACAGAAAAGGAATATCAAACGGAATAAAACTTTACGATGATTTTTCTTGGACCAGAAGACACACGTAGGACTTGGAGAGGAAGTCAGAAGAGTCCCGAGGGCTCCACAAGCCCTCAGGGCGCGCCCCAGGGGGCCCCACGGGAGTCCTCCAACCCTAATCTTTGGCCTATAAATTAAGAAATATTCCCAAACGACCAGAAGCGTCCACCAAAATACTTTTCCGCCGTCGTAACCTTCTGTACCCGTGAGATCCCATCTTGGGGCCTTTTCCGGCACCCTGCATGCATGCATTTTTATAATCAATTTGTTTATTATTACCATGCGGGCGTTCATGATGGTCAGTGGAATGATGGTGGACAGGTGGTTGCGGTCGGTGGTGCAGGACATGAAAGAAAATAACCTGACAGAGATTTTATGTCCGTGTCAAAGATGCAAAGGACGAGTTTGGCTCGACCCCTATGACGATGGTCTTGTGATGGCTCACCTGCTCATGACTGGTTTCATGGATGGCTATACTCGATGGATAACTGAAGATGAGGATGCTGATGTTGAGGACGCCGACGGGGCAGGCAATGACGACACAGGGCAAGACGAAGAGATGATCAATAATGGCGGTGGAGAAGGGGCTGGACATGGCGGCGAGGAAGAGGCCGGACATGGCGGCGGAGAAGGGGCCAGACATAGCGGCGGAGAAAACGTGGACTCCATGCCGCAGACTTCGTCGGTACTAAGTTCAATCGTGCGGGACCCTCATGTTCAAGCATTGCTTCGCAAGGAGACGAGTACTGACAGAGGTGCTTCTAGAGAGGAGGCCAAGCTGCAGAAACTGGTGGTAGACTCGAACACTCCATTGTATCATGGTTGCGATCCCGAGGTGACCCGCTTGAGTTTCACGCTCGAACTCCTGAAGACGAAGGCTAAAAACAAATGGACCGACACTAGCCTCGATGAGCTTCTCAAGTACTTAAAGGATGTTCTTCCCGCAAGGAATCTATGTCCTACTAGTGTGGATGAGGCCAAGAAGATCGTGTGCCCTCTTGATCTGCCGCCCGTTAGATACCATGCATGCATCAACGATTGCATAATTTATCGGAAGGAGCATGCGGAAAAAACCAGCTGTCCAGTGTGCAATGCTTCTCGATACAAGAAGGCCGGGAAGAAATCTCCCCAGAAAGTTGTATGGTACTTACCGATCACTCCCCGTCTGCAACGTTATTTTGTAGATGCCAAGGAAGCAAAGCTCATGCGTTGGCACACGTAGAGGACAAAGCCCGATGATGGAGATGATCCGAAGCTGAGACACCTCGTGGAAGGAAGCCAGTGGAGAGTGTTCAAGGGCGAATATCGGTATTTCGCATGTGATGCAAGGAACATCGTGCTCGGCGCGTGTACCGATGGCATGAATCCGTTTGGCAACCAGAACACCAACCATAGCACATGGCCCGTGTTTGTATGGATGTACAACATCCCCCCCCCCCCCCCGGGTGTGCATGAAGTCGAAGTACATACACATGAGCATGATGATTCAAGGGCCAAAACAACCGGGAAATAATATTAATCTGTATCTGGGGCTACTTCAAGAGGAGTTAGACATGTTATGGAAAACACCGGCCAAGACATGGGATGCCGGCAAAGGCACCGGAGACAGCGCCACGTGGAAGGTGTTTTACAACGAGGGCCCGGAGGCCAAGAAGCAGAAAAAGAAGTTTAGTCAGGTGGACATCGACGAGAAGGTGAAGCTTGTGTTCGAGAAAAAAGCAGCTGAGGACGCGAAAAAAGCAGCCGAGGAGAAAAATAAGTTGCTACAGCAGGCAGTCGATGCAGCTGTACATGCCTGCAGAAATGATTTTGCTACTAACTTGATCCCGGCTATCATCAACTGGACGAAGGAAAATCTAGACAAGACGGTAGATGATTTCCCCATGCCCAGTTTTGTCAGGAGCAACTCGGTGAACAACACCACCACACCATCACCTGCTCACGCAACCACGCCTGCTCCCGCACCCGCATCGGCACCGGCTCATAGCAGCCCGTCCTCAGTCTCTGGCGCGCTAGGCGGGCCTTCGTCTTTGGCTGAGCTCGAAACCCTCACGGTAATTACATGTCGCACCAACATATATCTAGAATATTCCATTTTCATTGCCTTTCGGATGTTTTACGACGCAGACATGTGTTTGCAGGCCGACGAAACCCTGTGCACTGTACTCTACTTGATCAAAGGCCAGATGGTGGACATGGGAAAGGCGGTGATAACGAAGCCCTTGGAACTCACGTTCCACGGTCAGCCAATGCCCAGTGGGCACTTCAGGGTTACCTTGTCGAGTGTGAAATCGGGGCACGAGGATTTGCCTCCTCCAGTAAGGCTAGGGGGAGAGGACAACGAGACCCCGCCGCGGATTGGAAACTGAAAGGGTTGGTTGCTGCTATGGCCGAAGAATCTTCTTCGTCTGGAGCCGGCCGAGAGCACACCAATAACCACACATCAACAAGCAGGTATGGACACCACCACCCCGCCTACGCAATTACCAGCACCTGTGGTGCCGGGTGAGAGCGGCGGACGATGTGATGAAGGGGGTCCAATAGTGGGTGATGTAATCGCCCCCGTAGAACAAAGAATGGATGATGAGATGGAGGAGGACCCTCTTCGGTTCCTCAATACAGGCGCCTATGACGATGACTTAGATATGATGAGTCAGCCATATGATGACTCGGGCTATCAGCATGCTGATGAGGATATGGATGATCTGCCCGGCCAGGAACGTCCTACCAGGGATTGCAAAAAGTCTCTCTTCATGCAATCACAGGACAAGCCTGAAGATGCCTCCTCAACACAGGCTCAACTAGCCGAGGGTCGTACAGTGCTTAGCCCGACAACACTGGGGCAGGGGTTAAGGAAGGGTCTGGAAGGTCAGCCCAAGAAAAAGGAGAGGAAGAGACCGGGGAAGAGAGGCTCTGCTGCCTACAAACAAGCCAGAGCACATAGCAGCCAGACGGTGGATTTTGAAGAGCGTGTACTGGTCAAAGGTGCGGCCATGTTCCATGTCACGGGCGAGCCGATGCTACCGCCGAAGCCGCTGGAGGAAATATCAAGGGATCTCAGGAGACTACACGACCATGTACTGTCGACTGAGAAAAGCCTACTAGCCTCGAAGGATCCAGGATATCCGACATACGCGGCTCGTGTGCCTGAGGGGAAGTGCTACGTCGACACACGGCCCGCGGAGGTGTTCTTCCTGCGGTTTGAGCATATCTTCGAGATGTTTCTAACAAGGCGGCTCGATTGTACAATCGTTCGCTTTTTTGCGCTACATATGAGCTCCGTCATGAAGAGAGAAGAAGTCTCGCAAATCTGTTTGGCGGATCCATACTACATGCACGAGTCCTTCTTGAGTCTCGGCGACTTTGAGCATAAAACTGCTAGGGAGTACCTCGAAAACTTCATGCTACAGAATAAGGACCAGGAAATTGTCCTCCTGACTAATCATCCAAAGTAAGTCAGTGCCGGACAACCCTTTCGTACATTTCAATCATTCCTTCTCGCTCATATGGAGAATAATTTGAGGTGTTTTTTCCCTTGCAGCAACGGGCGCGCCGTCCTTATCATTCTTTACCCGCGAGTCTCCCACGCCGTGTATTTCGACCCTACCAGAAACTACGAGATGAAGGACTACACCCACGTAATGACTATTCTAGATGATGGTCTCCAAGGCTTCAGCTTGAGGGGTGGCTACCTACAGATCAGGAAACAAAGGAACAAGAAGATGGGTTTCTCGCATAAAACTAACTTCTGCTGCTTCCATGTCCCAAAACCAAGTAGGAACGATGGATTCTACCTCCTCCATCTCATGATGGAGTTTAGAAGGGATCACCAAAAGCTTCGCATGACAAGCAGAAATGATGATCATATCCGCAAGTGGGTAGAATCTCATGAAGAAGTGGATTATAAACTTAGAGATGACTTCTTTCGCATCCAGAGGGACATTGCGACGATCATCATGAAAGAAGTCGTCGAAGAGATGGGGATGTTCCACCACGGCCCTATATCACGAGCTGACGTCCGAACTCACATAGGCATGCAACGTCAGGACCTCACGCCATTCAAGAAGCTATGGTCCATCCTCGATGATATGGAAGGATGGAACTTTTGGTGATTTACGATGCTGATGATGATGATATGTGCCGGTTGAACTTGTATAGTTTCTGTAGCGATGAAACTTTGTGATGTCCACGGTCCCTGCCGAACTTGCGTAACGCTACTTTCTTAGTTTGGGTACGATGACCTGCGTACCTCTAGTTAATTAGTATGTTTACTATATGTTGCATCTAGTTGCTAACCCTTTCTTTTTCGTGTTGCTCAATTATATTTTGTTGCATATGATTGTACATTCTCTTGATGAAGATGCATCTCTAACAGGTACCTAGATTCTTGATGGCGAAGAAGCAGTGCTATGTTGTGTACAAAGGGAAGGTTCCGGGAGTGTACGACGAGTGGCCTGAGTGTCAGGCGCAAGTGGAGGGGGTCTCGGGCGCCAGCCAAAAAGGCTTCAAAAGCAGACAAGAAGCAGAAGCTAGTTACTTGAGGTTCATGCTAGCGCGAGAGAGGACTCATAACCGCCGCCTCATGTACTGCATAGTTCCGCTCTCACTCATAGTGATAGCTCTTCTCGCGTATATCATTGTTTAGATGGATGACGATGTAGTTGCAAGTATTCGAGACTTGTATCACTATTTTTGAGATGATGACGAGAAACACTTTGTGTTGGATGATGATTATCATGATGACATGATTTGATGAGACTATTTGTATGTATATGCTATGATTACATTTGTATGTGTATGATGATGACATTTGTATGTGCTAAAGATTATTGTATAAAGCCTGGTCAAATACAAAACAAATATGCAGAAAAAAAATCAGATACTAATAAAACTAGCAGTAGCAAGGGGAGAAAAGTTAGCAGCAGCGCTTCCTTACCAGTAGCGCGCCTTAATTCAAAAGCGCTGCAGCTATTAGCAGTAGCGCGTGGCTGTAAAGATTGCTACTGCTACATATGCATAGCAGTAGCGCGGGCCAACACGCGCTATTGCTACAGGTTAGCTGTAGCGCTGTATCAGTAGCGCGGGAGCCCGCACTACTGATATACCTAATACCCGCGCTACTGCTAGACTTTTCCCTAGTAGTGATACGTATCCACTTTATGTTGAATTCAAATCATAGTACATGTATGCTCTAGCTAGATATTCGGAATCTAAACCATGTATGATACTATGTACAATGTGTTTAACACGCACAACACACACACACACACACACACACACCATTTAGACTAGTAAGGTACACGTGAATTGCACGCATGAGATTTGGCAACCAAATTATGAATAAATATCACACTATAGCATGTAAGCTTTGAGTCATGTATGCATGATGTAGATGTTCATTTAATTCTTATAGTTCATCTCATTCAAAATCAATTAGTTTTTATAAAAAAGTTAATCTATTTTAAGATTCATGGAATTGTGCGTTGTAAAGAATAAAGTAAAAACAAATAATGGCAATTCATCTAGAAAAAAATTGGGCAATTATGATACGGAAGATTCTAGAACAAAGGAGAAGTGCTTGTGTTTTGAGGTTTGTGCATTATGCTTAAGTTCAACCATGGAGTCTCCTAGATTGTACATGTGGCGGAATCTGGTGGAATGTAGATGATATCCAACGGCCATTAGTGCTTGGATTTGCCATCTCTGCACCGTCGGTGCTGGCTTCATCCAACGACCATCTTTCAATGTTATTCACACACTATATAGGGGTATAGAGGTATAGATATGTGATGCGAAAGCCACCCATCATCTCTAATTTGAATAGTGTGTCCATGGCCCTGTTTGGATACTCTAACTTAGCTAGAGGTTAGAGTTAATTTCTAGCTCATGATTAACCCTAAACTAACTCTAGCCAAAGAGGTGTTTGGATGACAGGGTTAGATTGACAATAAATGCACTTGATGGAGAGAGAAAAGTAATTTTTTCAGTGGGCCCCATGAGAACTAGCTCCAATTAGGACCTCTTGTCTGGCGGGATAGAGAGAGAAAAGTGATTTTTTAGTGGGCCCCATGAGAACTAGCTCCAATTAACACCTCTTGGATGGGATAGTTTTTTTGGGTGGGTTAGATGCAACTAGCTCAAACTAGCCCTCATGTTTGGATACTTTAGGGCTATTTGAGCCCAAACTAGCTCAAAGTAACTCTAACCCATGGATCCAAACAGGGCCCATGCATGGATGCAATGTGGCCAACCGATGCCTGCCATCGGTATCTCAAATTCAAATCAGTTTGACCTTGTTCAATGTGTATACATTATAGCATGCTCATTTCCAAACCACACCACGCATATCTCAGTTATATTCATGCATGCATGGGTTTCAAACATCATGATCTCTTATTCAAATATTTGAATTCAACTTTACATTGATTATGACCTAACCTAGTCTTTTACACCCACCCAGTCATCTTCTCTTTATAGTTGCACCACTAACTTTCTCTCGTGCATGCATGCACACACACTACCACTCGGCATTATCCATCGCACACACGCAATCTTCTTCTTCAGGTCGGTCTCCCATGCATGCACACACACACACACCTCCCCCTCTTCATCACTTCGGGCATTCTTTATCTCTCACATGCATGCGCAACGATCGATGTTCCTCTATGTGTGTGTATATATAGCTAGGTCTTTCCCAGTTTTTCACACAAACCGATCGATCTATATATCTAGTCAGGTCTCACCCTCTTTCCCACATACACATCGATCAATCTACCTCTCTATATAGGACTACATAGCTAATACACACACATTATCTATCCATCATCTCCCTCTCATCATCCATGCCTTCCGCTTCATCTCTCAGACGCGCACATAGTGGCAAAGACAGGGGCCCTGCCCCCCCCCCTCCCTAACATCACTATATTGAGGCTAATATGAATGTGATCAATAGATCAATTGCTGGTAAAATGGTTTAAGTTGATGAATTGGCCCTCCCCATAAAGGATTAGCAATGCTTGGCCCCCTAGCTCATTTCATTTTCATGGCTCCGCCACTGCACGCAACCGTGCATGTTCTGGCCTCCTCTCTTTAAATATCGATCTCGCACTTCTGCACTCCTTCACAGTCTCCCTCCACTTGGCCCCTCGCACCATCTTCCAGCCCCCCCCCCCATATCCCAGTGCTTGTACGCTCGTAGAGCTATTCCCTCTATCTGTCTCTATCGATATCTCGCGCGGTCGACCCCTACCCTCCCTTCTCGTATATCACCCCGGCCCCATGCACATACATGTATGTATATAGGCCTCTCCTTCACACAAATTGCATTGACACGTATTCCCTCACCATATCTTAGTTTCTCTCTCACACACGCACTACGTGTGCGAAAGAGAAGAGGTGCACACACGCACTCGTTCCCACATACAAATGCGTCGGTGCACGGTGGAGCACATTTGTACAAAAAATGAGCGTGTAGAAAGGCTTTAGATGATGTGCCACTATTCTATATCTATACCTCTATATCTATATCTATATCCCTATATAGTGTCGGAATAACTTTGAAAGATGGTCGTTGGACGAAGCCAATCCGACGGTGCAGAGATGGCAAATCCGAGCACTACTGGCCGTTGGATATCATCCACATTCCACCAGATTCTGCCACATGTACAATCTAGAAGACTCCATGATTGAACTTAAGCATAATGCACAAACCGCAAAACACAAGCACTTCTCCTTTGTTCTAGAATCTTCCGTATCATAATTGCCCAAAAAAATCTAGATGAATTGCCATTATTTGTTTTTACTTTATGCTTTACAACGCATAATTCCATGAATCTTAAAATTGATTAACTTTTTTATAAAAACTAATTGATTTCGAATGAGATGAACTATACGAATTAAATGAACATCTTTATTAAGCATATATGACTCAAATCTTACATGCTATAGTGTGGTATTTATTCATAATTTGGTTGCCAAATCGCATGCGTGCAATGCACGTGTACCTTACTAGTACTTTCAGCATGTCCAAAACACGTAAATTAGAATTTCAATGGCACTCTACACAGTGTCCCTTCCTTTTTCAGTTAATATATTATGATTAAAATGATGTTGGGGCATCCATGAAGCCACGTGGCACATGTGGAGGCGTTGTCACGACCTTCTTGTGTGGATTGATCACGGTGACGTGCTGCTGGTTACAGAAGATTGTACTCGTCCTCTCTCACACACACTAGCAGTACGTGCACGAAGCGAAGATGTGCACACACGCACTCATTCCCTCGCACGCACATGCGGGTACACGGTGGGACGCATTTTTGTACGAAGATCCACCCCATGTGATAATTTGGCGCGTGTAAAGTCGTTCACTTAATTGATGGTCAATTAATGCAGCGCATGCAAATTGAGTGGACGTGAGGGAGGAAGTAGTTGAGAATGACATTACCACTCCACTGCGTGCATGCAAGTAGTTAAATCATGGGTTGCTACTTCCATTGGCCTCCTTCGTATTTTGTGCCAAATATTGACCATAATTTTAAGTAACACATTATTTATGCATGTCATAAAAAGTAATATCATCAAAAACTATGTTCAAATGTGATTCCAATGATATAATTTTTGGTGGCATGCATTAACATTTTCTTAGTTCAATTTTTGGTCAAAAATTGGCACAAAATAAAAAGGGGGCAAATAAACCAGGACGCAGGCAGCATGATCAATTTTTGCCTGGGTTACTGTTGGTGGCCTTTGTATTTAAATATGGACGGAGTGGAGTAGTACTACTATCTTGATCTTAGCCTCGTAGGGCTCTCCCAATGCCTACGCTCGCCTCCCCACCTCGCCTAGCGGATCCCTCCATGGATAATCCCTTAGATCCCAGGATCCCGTGGGCTGCCCTCTCTCTGCGGCCCGCAGCATTGCCGTCTTTGAGCGAAACCCACATGTGTTTCAGAGGGGATCCATTGCTCTGGAATCATAGATCGGTGGCGCCGGAGGACATGCCAGGACTACGTTTCAGGTGGTGGGCAGCAAGGGCAAATCGGATCGAGGAAGTGTCGCATCGATTGGAGACAAGTTCGAAGGAGCTGCGCCTGGCGAAGCACTAGGTGGAGGCGCAAGTCGATCTATGGGGAGAGATGCTGACGGATGTCAGCATTTGGCAGCGTCGCGTTGATTTCGAGCTGGGGCTAATGGCAGAGATCATATTCACGGAGTCGACTACGGAGCAAAGAACGCGCATGCCTGTGGAATAGCATGAGCAGCCGGTGCAACTATTTAGATGGGCGGTAGGAGAAGCCAAATCGCGGGACCAGCTGCGGTGGTGCTGCTGGGCATGCATCGTAGGCGAGGTGAGCTGCCCTCCTTCCCCGCCAGCGATGCAGTGACCTACTCGGTTGCTGCTGCAGTGAATTTGCGGCGCCATGGAGGTTTGCAACCGTGACAATCACTCCATCTATATGTATTGTATTTCTGTGAAAATACTTGGTCGTTTGGAAAAATATGGTAATTGATTCATCACGAGTTTTTGAATGCTTGGTCCTGACAATCACCCGATAGCCACAAGTCTCCGTCGCGTAATACTTGACAGTCGGTCGCACCAACAGATGGTCGGTCGGACCCGCGTCTCACCGAAGGGACACGCATCGGCTTGGTCTGACATGTATGACCAGGTACATCACTGACATGTGCGACCGTATTTGAGTAGTACTTGAAATTTGTGTTCAAGGAAACTCATCGGGAGCCGTTTTGGGCTTCGAAACCAAAACCATCAATAAATCTTTAGCTTGTTCCCATCACATTCCAAAGTAGTAGTACTACTACCATGCTATAATCAAGTGCAAACCTGTTCACACCTATCAAACCTGAACGTGTTCCCACTATGCTGGTTTTAGTACTAGTACTACTAGGTTATAAAAAGGGGAACTACCTAGCCGAAAATTACTCTACCTTCCTCCTCATAAGTCTTTCTTGTTCGTCCTTCCCTGCCATGGCCGGTGTGCAGAGCTCTAGGTCCAGAACTACTAGTAAGAAGGGAGCGGCGACCAAGGCCACAGAAGAAAAAAAAGAGGGCTCGCCGCCTCGCGAGGTGCTCGAAAGATCTCTCACGGGCAGGCGAGGGCTCCCAGGAGCGCCCTAGCCGTGGAGGCGAACATGCCAAGCTGGCAGTGCTGGAGTCTTTATCCCTCGATGACATGCCCGCTCAGCTCAATAAGCAGAAGGAGTTGACCGACGGCTTGGTGAAGCTGCTGAAGGAGAGCCTCGACGACATGCCCGCTGAGCTCAATAACTAGGAGGAGTTGACCGCCGGCTTGGTGAAGCTGCTGAAGGAGAGCATTTCCTCGAGTAAGAAGGCGACCGGCGAAATCCTGCAAATTCAGGAGGACAAGGCGAAGCTCCGCCACGAGCTCGACCTGCTGAAGGAGGAGAACGCCGGCTGGAAGAAGCTCATGAGAAGAGGAGTTCCTCGGTGAAGATGCTTAACGCCCTTGTCATGGAACAGAAGGAGTTGCCGAAGCTCCGCATCGAGCACTCGGTTGCTGTCAAGGTACGTAATGCGGTCGTGGAAGAGATGATGAACGCTCGCCTCGAGAAATCCCGCATCATGGATAGAATGAAGAAGATGGCGGAGGAGATGCATGAGGAGATGGAGGTCGTGGAGGCGATGAAGAAGCAGTTACGACTCCGCGGCCAGCAACCCTTCATGAAGTAGGGAGCAGCGCCCCAGACTTGTGTCTGCGTCTTCCTTCTTTTTTTAAGGGGGGGTGTAATCTTCCTTCTTCTTTTGCTCCTGTGTTTCTTCTTTTGCTTCGGGTGTTTCATCGCATGTGTCATGTTCTCTGCGAGGCATGAATAGAACAATGCTAAGAGTACGATGAGCGGCACCGTGGGATCGATGACAAGCAAATTAGTAGATATTTTTTATCTCCATATCGCACTGGGCTGCCCTGTTTCGCACTCCTCCATCGTACTAGTACTCCAGTGGAAAACTAGAGTATACCGCACGGTTCTTTGCTCCTCCTCAGGTCGTCGGCAACAATTATACCTGCAGTCAAATCCCAAGGCTCCACCTTCCAGTAATGAGCCATCAAATCACAAAGGCCCTCGCCTCTCTGTCAAACTGACCATGCGAGACTGCCCCACCCTCGCCTTTTAAATGTACTTTTGTACAGTAGTAGTATCAAAGGATTGCGTCATGGAGCAAAACTAACAAGATGAAATTAAAGAAAAAAGGTGGTACATATACAGAGCGCTCATCGCCAAATTATGCATAGTACTATTAAAAAGCTAGGACGTGCTTAGATGGGGTGCTCAAGTCTTAAATAAATTAGCATACCTATTTAATTCTTTGACAACTAAACTCCTTCATGCTTTGGGTAAACTTCTCTCATTTAATTTTTTTTAGAATTACTTATCTCATTTAAGTGTTTTGTGTATGTGGCATGCTTAGAGCGTGGTTAATAGTATAGCCAACTGCTGGCTATATGATGTTGGCCATATCATATATAGTACATATATAATGTGAAGAAACAAGAGGTAGTACTACCAACTAAAAGATGAAATGTAAGAAATACAAATACTCCTATGTACGTACTGAAGAGTTAAAGTAACGAGAAAGAACATAACATAGTTCTGCTGGGGGCTCAGCACAACACACCCCTGAAATAAAACTAAGCACCCTAAAATTGAACTAAGCAACTAATCTGGTAGACACTGCATTAGAACCACCATGAGCAACGACACTGCCACCTTACTCGGACTCCTCATCCACGTCCTCGACTTCGTCCTTGTTCCTCTTCCTCTTGACCGATACTTCTTTGCTTGAACTGCACACTAGGCTCTCGCTCTTCATCCAACCCTTGTAGATATTGAAACAAAGGTAGGCATCCATTGCAGCATACCGAATGTGGTCTTTATCTATTAAATTTCACTCCCGTGCAAGATGAAACTTGTAGTGAGGTTTTGTCAGTCTGTCGTATGAAGGATCAACCATGGATCCTACCAGGGTCAGCATTGAAGGCTGACGTGAGGACACCAGCCTATTCTTCTGGAGGTCGAAGGGCTGGCCTACAACGAGGCCTATCCGACCCAGGACTTCCTCGTTGTTATGAAAGTCTACAGTAACTAATTTGACTCTGCCGTCCACGAGGAAGTTCTTAAAATCCTTGCACTTAACGTCGGCATGGCATATGTGGTAGACCAAGCAAAAGTTATGCACGCAAACCTGGATCACGGCGGGCTTGTTCTTCTCTTCCTTCTTTAGATTCTTCTCTTTTCCCAGGACAGTGGTGTACTTAACATCTAGCCCAGTGACTCACTCATCACCATCTGACTTTTTGAACATGCGTCTAAAGCGAGCAAGGCATCCTTTCACCGCCGCGGAAGAACAGGTGTAGATGACGTCGAACTCATCGCCGGTGATGGTTCTAACCTTGTACTCACCGTCGATCATGGAGATTTTGAACGCCATGGATTTTGCAGGAGGGTTAGGATTAGTGGAACTGCTGTAACATGAAAGGATGAGATGACTAGGAGCGAACTGGCATAATGTTAAAGGACGGCCGGGGACGAGTAGGAGAGAACTTCTAGCGGTTTTCTGATTGTAAAAATGTTGAGCGGGGCGTGCGAACGGCAGGGTAGTGGCTTGCCCGGTGGATAAATGGCTTCATGCACAGTATTATGGGGGCCCAATTAGATGTCATGTCTACTAGACCCACTTCGTAGGCCTGACAGTATAGCATCTGCGTGTTCGCACGTCAAGCGTCAGGAAAATTACAGGTGATACGAAGCTATCCATGCTCCCAGGATACGAGCTTCCGAGAGCCCTTGGATCTGAGATCGAACGGTTGCATGGCGTGATTCTAGACCTATGGGTGAATATCCTATCCTGGAGGGTTATTCTGCAAATTTTTAGCAAGTTAGCATGCGACTGTTCGATCTCAGATCCAAGGGCTGTCAGCAGCCCGTATCATGGTCGCGCCTACCACGACCGTCGCCTCGCTCGCGCGGTCGCGCCCTTGGAGATTTCAGACGGCTATAAATGAGCATTTTTTTGCCTACTTCGCATGCATGAAACTACTTCCTCCGTCCAGGTGCATTAGGCTATCTGATGTTGGCATGTCATACATAGTCATCACTTATAGTCACTCATACAACAAGGTTAGCTATAAGGTTGGCTATAAGAGTATTTTTTTTTACTTCTCTCCATCTTTTTCTTCGTAGTATTTATTACATTTGCCAAGGAGTAAGTAGCTAGGGTGTTGCACAAGAGCCCACTACCACCATTTTGCCCATGTCTCTCTCCTCGACATATAAGCAAAAGTGCCATGTAAGCGGGCTATAAGCCCATTATTGTAGAGTACTTGGTCTTAGCACCTGTATATGGCCCTTCCCATTGCTCCACCGTGTATAGGTGCTAAGGGTGCCACATAGGCAGAAAAATGATGTGTCAAAGCAATTAAAGAAGAGAGAGAACATTGTGGTGACCCAAGGAGGAAACGTTGCTAAGCGTGTGGACCTATGCAAAATGACTACTCCCTCCGTCTAGGTGTATAAGTCATCTAGGTTGTGCATCGCGACCAAGGCGGAGGGGAAAACGAGAGAACTTAATGTTTTTTGGCTAGTTAATAGAATTGCATGCAATGAACTAACCACTGCATGTCATGTTTGGTAGTCTCAAGTCATTGAAAGCATGCACGGCTCACATCTCTTATTGGTTGATATGTCACGAAACAAGAAACAAGGAGGAAGTTAATGTACCTTGCCTAAGTATTTTGGGATTATTTGGTTTTCATAAGATGACTGACAAACCTAGACGGAGGGAGTACCAACCAATACATAGAGTAGTTTAATTGTTAAGCAATTCAGTGAGGGGAGCTTGGCTACAAAAGCTAAGCAACTATGCATTGGGGAGACTAGTTGCTAAGATTTTTAATGCACTTAGCACCTTATGTAAGCACCAATGCATTGGAAGTGGCCTACCATGGAGGGGGTTAGGGTACACTCACCCCGGTCGTAGCACTGCAGTAATAATGATAATGGCAAGTCAAATAGCAGGGGCCCACCTATCCAGTAGTAACGAGCCATAAATCACACAGCCCTACATTTGCAGCAGTCTACTCCCTCATCTTCTTGCCTCTCTGTCGAACCGACTAGGCGGAACTGCCCCGCCTACCGCGCGGGAAAGCCCCGCCCTCGACTTTTAAATATAATTTTGTATCCATGGATTGCGCCATGGAGCAAAGCCTAAAGAAAATGGCGGTACACATGTATACAACACGCCCATCGCGCTCGCGTTGCACCCCAGATGGTCGGTCGGTCTGGCACGCCGCTCACCGAATGGAACGCGCGTTGCGATTGCACACACATGTGGGACCGCAATTGGGAACCGACCATAGGCACACTCCCCCGTCCCCGCAAGTCGGCTGAGTTAATAGAAGAAAGAGACGAGCGATAGTACTGGAGCAGTGGTGTACACACGTCGGTGCTTGGACGATCCCTGCACGACACGGGATATCAGTTTGTCCATGCATGTGACCAGCGAAATAGCTTCATGCATGATAGTTTCTTCACGACCTGTGAACGATGCGCCTTACCCAACAGCACTCCTGCGTGCACGCTCGCTGGTGCTGCTGCCACATATTCATCGTGCAGGCGTCGGCCGCATATTCATCGTGTGTGTAGCATCGCTCTGTGACCAGACTCCAGCAGACGGTTGGATTGGCTATCGTCTACATATCATGCAGGCTGTGTTGTACAGGGCGGTAGTTCTGATAAGAAATCTAAAGAAAAGATTTCTTGTCATCTCGCAATAATAGGTGTCATGTGCTTCGGATCGCTGCAAGGCGCTGGTCATTGGGAGCACATGCACGAAGACTACTCGGCTGCCATCTAGGTCAAGCCAGCTATGTTAATTAGGACATCTATCGATTGACCCCTTTTCTACAAGTTTGTCTTTAATTTGAGCTTTGATCCTCATCTAGTTTGTCCGTCGGGATTCATGTGGTCTCCTTGGGGCAGTGAGGTTATGGTTTCTTGTCATGTGGCATTTTTTCGTGTTATATGTTAATCCGGTGCTTCAGATCAAAATGACGACAACTACACCTCTAGGGCACGTGCATGAAGACTTCTCGACAGTCATTGATGAGGTCAAGATGGCTCCGGTAGAAAAAAGAAAAATACTCCACTATATAGGAAGGAGCCTCCGCGCTTGCTTGCTAGTGTTGCTCTCTTCACACTCTCTCGTCCTCTCCAGATTTAAACATGACATCGGTGGCCACACACTCTCTCTGCTCACCGCTGGTCATAGATCCGGCCGGATCCCCTCCGCCGGGGAAGGTGAGAAGGTGCAACGTTCACGCGGTCGTCCTCGGCGATGGCTCTTACCCACTGCCGGCACGTACCGATCAGCGTGCCTTGCCGTTCTCTCCCATGTAGCGCCGGCTAGGGAGGGCCCCCGACCCCTTCTTCCTCGCTGTCGTAGTGTGGGAGGATCCGGCCTCCCGCCACCCACCTAGCGACATCCCAGCGACCGTCCGGTATAACTTCCTTCGAAACCGGCCTTGCTCTACTGCCCCAGCTCCTCACGTCACTACATTTGTATCTTTTACTATTTCTCAGGGCCCCTCGTAGATAGGATCGATTGGCTGTTCGAAAGCCACCTAAATTTTTACTGTTAAGAGGTAAAACTACTTCATGTAGTCGAATCTAGTAGTACTTGGTTCAAACAGGGAAGAAAGGGGGCGGGGGTGGGGAAGATTTGTTACCTGAATCTAGGACTTGGTCGAAAGAGGAAATAATGGGGGCGAAAACTAGTAGAGACTAGCTATCCAACTAGTCTCTTGGTCTAATAGGGAAATAAAGGGAAATGCACTACAAACTCGATATAAACCGATATATTGGTTGAAAAAGGAAAGAAAGTGGGGACTGGGGGACAAGTCAACAGAGTATGTCCAGCACTAGATTTGCTAGCCTCACACAGTATAAGGTGGCTATACCGAACAAAAATGGGACCAACCCAGATATCATGTTTGGATGATTGTTGCCCCGGGCCCCTCTTATGTAATGCCACTGGTAAAATGTAGCAGTCGCACTGTTAAAGTAAGGACACGTTAAACCAATGTTGTTTTCAATGTAATGCCTCCAGTAATATGAATCAATGGCACTGTTTTTCATGTCCTGCTAAATTTCCCATTAAGATAAGTTGCTTCTTTTCGTTAGAAATGCAACTCTCTTGGTCCGCCTACTCTCCCGCGCCCAAATACCAACTCTTTAACAGCTGTTAATGTAATGTTGCTGGTAAAATGAAGCAATGGCACCATTAAAGTAATGTCATATTTAATAGTTGTCATAGTTAATCCTAATGCCCACACTAATATCTAGCAATGCTGCTGCTTTAGAAATTGCTACTGTCCTTGTAGGATCGCCATTCAGATAAGGAACATGCTTCTTTTCATTTGATGTATGTTTCATCACTTGTTAGTCACCCTCCTTTCCACCTTTTTGTGCAAATAGAGATATACATTTCACGCTTGATCTTAGTTGAACTACACAAAATGATATCAAAATTATAGTTGAACATTCCACGAACTTCACGACCAACCTTGATGTTGCTCAATTTTATTGCAACTAATGAAGAAGAAGCTGCTAGCTCATGGGGCCAAGTACTTGCTAACTGCATGATGCAGACATTGCTTCATTTTAGGTGAACAGCACAAAAAGGTGCCATGAATTGAATCATCCATGTTGGTGACTGGTGTCATCCCTTCTACGATGGCGTTGACTGTAGATATGGTTCCCATCACAAGGTATGTTCCTTTTTGGTCCGACCGTTTGCCAAAGATCATGCATGTTGACTCTGCTCTTGTGCTACTATTTTGGCACTGCCATGATAAAGCAGTAATGTTTTGGCACCCCTAGTGCCACTGATTTTTTTATATCAAAAGAGGGGGTTTCGTCCGATTTCATTAAAGAAACCCAACCATAGAGAACCATTATCCGACAACATCTCAGTGTAAATGGGCAGTTATGCAACTACTACTAAAACGGACTGAGTACTAGCAGGAGACAAGTTCCCCACATAAGCTAGGAAGGTAGGGGGCGCAGCCCTAGCTCGACCAAGTTTGGATTACAACCCAAAAGCTACCACAGAAACATCAGGGGGGAAGATAGGGACTGAAAGGGCCAGCTTCAGCATCCCAGTCTAAGCACCCCCGGCCTCCATCCTTGCGACGCACGATACACCTCGCTTGCCACCTGCTCGACCCTAGTGCCACTGATAAAATGAAGTAATAATACAGTTAAAATAGAGCTAGTGTCCTCTCTATCATTTCATTTCCAATGTAGATAAAGAAAGTGCTTCTCTTTGTTAGTATATGTTTCATCAACTAGTCCCATTGTTAATGTTTAAGTGTTTCTGCAAATTGGAGTGCTTAATTTTAGTTGATCTGCACAAAAATAGAGATTGGAATGTCTCAAGGCCCCTCCTTGTACTACCGCTGTACACTGATGTTCATCACTGGCAGAAGGTGTATCGGGGAGAATTGGGTCGATTTCCAGTATGAGGCCTACCGTATGAGGCGTCGCAAGGCCCATCTCGCCACTGCCTCTCTCCCTCGCAGCATGGCATACTGTGATACTATCGCAATATTTTTTCCATTAAGAAAATCAAGTTTCCTCTATTTATTAGTGTATGTTCCATCAAATAATGCCACTATAATGTAATCACGCTTTTCTATTATTTGTGCAAATAGGGTTATTCAGCTGCATTTTGGTGGAACTGCACAAATGTACGGATGGAACCGGCATATATGCAGAGTGCGAGGTGCCAAGTAAAAATTACGGACACCAACCATGCTCCATCTAAGCATTGGCATCCACCACCGGTAGGATGGGTGGCGCTCTCTGTGGACGGATCTTTCTCGGCAGCAAATCCTCTAATCAAATACCAGTAGCTTATATTGGCAGTTTTCTAGGGAGTACTCTTTTCTGAAAGAAGCACCAATCGATTTTTATTTATTTGTACACATTGTCACAACTTTGTTTTTGGTCCAGAGCTATTTTAGGGTGATTGGTGTAGTACTCGGAGACTCGGAGTACTACCCAGTACTTACCCGTATGATTTTCATTAGCTGTCACACTGATTGTAAGCATTAGCAGATAGAAGATTAGGTTAGTGCGAAGCTTACCTTAAACCCTACCGCCGCCGTTGAAACGAGGGAGTGGCGAGGGAACCATGGAGAACAGCGGGGAAGCGACGTCGTGCCAGCCGGCCTACTCTTGCGGTGGGAGAACGAATACTCCTATGGCTCCGGCTGGCACTGCACCCTCACGAACGGCACAACGTACTCGATTGATTCGTTATCCTCTGGATGCTCGACCTTTGACCTGTACACCCACCACCTCCGCCTGACTTTCGCCTTTGGCGAATCTGTCTGCTCCATCGCCCAGAGGAGATACTCGATGAACTCGAAGGACTGCAATGTGACTGCCACCGGGGAGTACATCGCCACCGTCTCGCTCTTTCGCATATATTGCCACAAGGCCCTCACCATCCTTGAAATCTCCCACTCACTGTCAAACCAAGTAAGGATCTCCTTCAACCTGGCTAACTTCGCCTGGTCGCCGCTGGCAATCTGCCCGATTTGCTGCTGCATCCTCTCCATAGATGTCATTCTGAGAGGTCCGGTGCTACCTTCGGAAGATGGGAGGAGAGACGGTGGTCTTGCAATGGAAAAGAGGGAGAGGCGAGACGGTGGTTTTGCAATGGAGAAGATGGAGAGCAGAGGGGGTGGTTTTGCAATGGAGAAGAGGGAGAGGCGAGACGGTGGTTTTGGAATGGAGAAGATGGTGAGGAGAGGGGGTGGTTTTGCAATGGAGAAGAGGGAGAGGAGCGTGCAGCAGGGATTTAGGATTGGACGAGAGGGCCGGCGCGCTATGACTGGATCAAAATCAAAATCAAATTACCCTTCAATTAAGAAAGCGACCCCACATTAACTACTCTCCCTTGTATTCTGGGTCATATTTGACCATAATTTTAACAAATAAACTTTATGTTATACGTTGCAAAAATAATATAATTTGAAAGTACATTCAGATAAGAACCAAAAGATACAATTTTTGATGACATGCATTCACATTTTGCTTGTCAAATACAGTACGTGGTCAAACTTTGACCCAAAATAAGCAAAACAAAAAAATTACTTCCAAGACCAGCGCCGCTCCTCTCCTCTTAAACCACCGCCGCTCCTCTCCTTTTCCTATCCAAACCAGCGCCGCTCCTCTCCTCTTCCATTTCAAAACCACCGCCGCTCCTCTCCTGTTCCAATCCAAAACCAGCGTCGCTCCTCTCCTTTTCCATTTCGAAACCACCGCCGCTCCTCTCCTGTTCTAATCCAAAACCAGCGCCGCTTATCTCCTCTTCCATTCAAAAACCACCGCCGGCGAGTGAAGTTGTTGTGGAGAAGTAGATCGATGGAGGAGTACAACCGATACGTGTGGATCGCAGGCGGCGACCCTGTGAAGCTAGCTAGGATGTTGGAGATACAGTCTTGGTTTGACAACCCAAAGCAATTAGTGGCGACGGCTACAGCGATGGCCAAATATCTGGAAAAGAGCGAAAAGGCGGCGATACTCTCGGAGGGAGTCGCGCGGGAGTACATACAGCTGCTCCTCTGGGCCATGGAGCAAACAAATTCACCGGATCCAGTCATGAGGCTGCGGTGGTGGGAGTATCAATCCAAGATGGAGCATCCACCCGAGATTGAAGGATTGAGCATCTACACGGTGCCATTTGTGATGGTGCTGTGGCAGAGCGAGCCGGTGGAGTCTTCGTTGACCGAACCCAACTACAAGAGCAGAAAAACAGTTGGCGCGACGACACTTCCCCTTCATCCTCTCCCTTGCCGTTCACCTCGTCCCACGGGGCGGCTGTCTGCCGTCGAGGAATAGGAGGGGACTCCCCCCCCCCCAAATAGTCTGAGGAGGAGCTTAGGGTTGTCAGTATTTGCAGGTTGTGAATTGTGTTTTGTGTTGTGCATTTTGAGAGTACTTTCAGATATGAATGCCTTTTCAATTTCAGATTTGCAGTATTGAGCATATGAAGTATTTTATGAATTCTAAAGATCTATTTTTAGCACTTTAAAAAATGTAGTTTCATATAAAAGTGCAGATGTGATTCTCAGAGAAGAACCTGCAAGTTTCAGTTACAGATAAGAAATTGCAAGTTTCAGAGGCAGAGCATTTATATTAACACGCCCTTTTCAAACAGGGATAACATCATGTTGGAAGTTTTATTCATGGTCGAAAATGGAACTACCAGCCAGTTAACATCATGCTGATCAACATTCATGCATAGCACATCTTCATATGATGCACAGTCAAAAAGATATACTATTTTCAAAATGCCCACACAATGTTGAGTGTGCGAAAGACAGAGAAACCGAGGGATGATGTTTTGGCAAGTGTTGGAGGTGGTGTGTGTAGATGACAATGGGCACCCGCATGTCAAAGGCAGAGGCAAAAATTTGTGGATATTTTCACTGCATCAGGTGGGCTCGAACCCGGGCGAAGCAGCGGTTGGGGAGTGGAACTTGGCCACTGGGCTACTCCAGTACTTTCGCTAGAAATTAGGCACAACATCTACCACTACTGTAGCATGTCTTCCCCGGCTCCGGTGCATTCTCGTCCGGGGCCTGGACGTCATCCACCGCCTTTGTGCGCTCGCCGCGGCGCCGCTGTCTGCCGTTGTGGACATGCTCAACAACCGAGAGGAATCTGGAGAGGACTGTACGTGGAGAGGCGGACAGTCGGGACCCACCAGGTCCATGGCCGTACGCAAGCAAGTGCCTCATTGAAAAAATACTTCCTCCTAATGCTATACTGACGTTCGGGGCCACGGGTTTGTCAACGTAGTTACTGAAGGAGATAGTTTACAACGAAGCTAGTCATCGGGGAGCTGGCAGGTATCATTTATTATTAGTGGGCCAACAAGTATCAGCTGGGTTGTGGGCTGCCCAATCTAGGCTTTTTTTTAACATGTGCAGCTCACGACATGCCGGTTTGTATTCTTTTGAGGGTCATCATGTATCGACCGGCCTATGGCCCTCCCATCCTAGTTTTATTTTTTCTTAAACATCCACAGCCCAACTTATGTATTTTTTTGAAGAAAACACAGAGGTCTGTTCTATTTTTCTATATAAGAATAGGAACGCCAGGTCCAACTTATGTTTCCCTTCTAACTATATTATATATATTTATTTATATTATTTTATATGTTGTTATATATTATGGTTATTATCATCATATATTTAACAGATACTTACATATATAAGAAAAAAAATCCCACGTATTATGAACTTACAAAAATAAATGATTAACAACAAAATCCTGGGTTTTTTTTCATTAAGGTCAACGAAAATCCAGGTGATTGTGTACAAAAGCTTGGTAAGATTTAAGGACCAATGTAAATAAAGCGCTTATTATTTAAATATATTTATAATAAAATGCTCAGCCCCTGTTTATTTTTTGATAACATTGCTGCGTCCAACCCAACATTATAATTAGAACCAGCCCAGCAAAATCATGTATTTTGAGAAAGTGCAAATGGGTTGTATTTTTTTAGGAAAAAATAAATGGGCCACATGGACGCTACATTATTTGTTCACCCAGGCCAGCAAATTCGTGTATTTCGAGAAAGTGCAAATGGGCTATAGTTTTTTAGAAAAAATAAATAAATAGGCCGCATGGACGCTACATTATTTGTTCACCCAGCCCAGCAACTGGACTGTAAATTCTAAAAAATGGGTTGAATATGTGCGACATTTTTGGAGGCTGAAATGTGGGCCAATATGTCGAAGCCAACACAACGTGTTGTCAACTTAGTCAACAAATGATTCTGACATCGGTAGCCGTTGGATTTACATCCAACGGTCGCCATTCATCTTCAATCTCTCGTCTTCTTCCTCCAGTGCCGCCGGGACCACCTGCTCACGCCTCTGGCTGCCAGCAGCTCTGCTTAGCACGCTTCGCTGCGAAGCGCTACCCCACCGCCGGCCAAGCCATCCCTCCACCCCATCACACCTCCTGTTATTCTCCGCCGACTATAGAACCACGCCGCACCAGAACCAGTTAACCCTCGTACACCTCTCCGTCTGTGACTCCACTGCCACGTCTTCCCATCACCAGTTGCCGTCCGGGGCCTCGCTGTCGTCCACCACCTTGGTACGCTCGGCACGGCGTGGTCAACTTGGTCAACAAACGAGAGTCATCGGAAGAGGACTGTACGTGGAGATGCTGATAGTGGGGACGCACCAGGTCCATGGACGCACGCATGCAACCGCCTCCTTATTATGCGAAAATAAAATTATTCCTCCCCCTGAAAGCTATGACCCACCACGTATATCTTCGCAAGGAAGGAAGTGCCTCCTTATTCCTGCCCCTGACAGCTGGGACCCACTGATACGTCTCCAATGTATCTATAATTTATGAAGTATTCATGCTACTATATTATCATTCTTGGATGTTTTACAATTATTTTATAGCAATTTTATATCATTTTTTGGGACTAACTTATTGACATAGTGCCCAGTGCCAGTTGCTGTTTTTTGCTTGTTTTTTACATCACAGAAAATCAATACCAAACGGAGTCCAAACGCAGCGAAACTTTTTGTGGATTTTTTTATGGACCAGAAGACATCCAATGGGCCAGAGCAGCACCTGGGGGGTGCCCCGAGGGGGGCACTACCCACCAGGGCGCGCTTGCGGGCCCAGGCGCGCCTCAGTGGGTTGTGTCCACCTCGGTGGCCTCCCGCACCGCCTCTTCGAACTATAAATTACCAAATATTCTAAAAACACTCGGGGAGACCCTAGATCAGAAGTTTCGCCGCCGCAAGCCTCTGTAGCCACGAGAAACCAATCTAGACCCCGTTCTGGCACACTGCCGAAGGGGGGGGGAATCATCACCGGTGGCCATCTTCATCATCCCGGCGGCCACCATGATGAGGAGGGAGTAGTCCACCCTCGGGGCTGAGGGTTTGTACCAGTAGCTATGTGTTTAATCTCTCTCTCTCTCTCGTGTTCTTTAGATGTCACGATCTTGATGTATCGCGGGCTTTGTTATTATAGTCGGATCATATGGTGTTTCCCCCTATCTATCTTGTTGTGATGAATTGAGTTTTCCCTTTGAGATTTCGTTTTATCGGATTGAATACTTTTATGGATTTGAGAACACTTTATGTATGTCTTGCTATGAATACCCGTGGTGACAATGGGGTATCGTATTGATTCACTTGATATATGTTTTGGCACTCAACTCGCGGATTCCCTAGGTGACATTAGGGTAATCTATGCATAGGGGTTGATGCACGTTCTTATCTTTGTTTCTCTGGTAGAAATCTTGGGGCACTCTTTCAGGTTCTTTGTGTTGGATTGAGTATTATGAATCTAAAATTATTTGGTGTTATTTTAGTACGAACTCTTGGATAGATCGATCGGAAAGAATAGCTTCGAGGTGGTTTCGTACCCTACAAACAATTTCTTCTTATGTTCTCCGCTAGATAGGAACTTTGGAGTGATTCTTCATCGCACTTTGAGGGATGGTTATATGATCCAATTATATTAGCATTGTTGAGAGATTGCACTAGTGAAAGTATGGACCCTAGGCCTCATTTTCAAGCATTGCAATACCGTTTGTGCTCTGTTTTATCAATTGCTACCTTGCTTTTTTTTTATTGTTCGTACTACAAAAACCAATATCTACTATCCATATTACACTTGTATCATCATCTCTTCGCCGAACTAGTGAACCTATACAAATTACCATTGTATTTGGTGTGTTGGGGACACAAGAGACTTTTTATTATTTGGTTGCAGGGTTGTTTGAGAGAGACTATCTTCATCCTACGCCTCCCATGGATTGATAAACCTTAGGTCAGCCACTTGAGGGAAAATTGCTACTGTCCTACAAAACTCTGCGCTTGGAGGCCCAACACGTGTCTACAAGAATAAAGTTGCGTAGTAGACATCAAGCTCTTTTCTGGCGCCGTTGCCGGGGAGGTGAGTGCTTGAAGGTATATCTTTAGATCTTGCAATCGAATCTTTTAGTTTCCTGTTTTTTCACTAGTTTGGTTTATAAAAAGAAAACTACAAAAAAAATGGAATTGAGGTTGCATCATATTATTCGGCTCTATAATGTCTTTCGTGAAAATGATGGAAAGGAAAATTGTGCTCAATTGATAGAAGAAGAATTCTATAAAATGTTTGACAAAAAATCTTTGAATGATGAGCATGATTGCAATGTTGTTGGTATGAATTCTTTGAATATCCATGATGCTAATGATATGCAAAGCTACAAGCTTGGGGATGCTATGTTTGATGAAGATGATATTTTTAGTCCCCCAAGTTTTGATGTGCAAATTTGTTATAATGGTAGCATGCCTCCTATTTATGATGATTATATTGATGAAAGTGGATTTGGAGAGGTCATGACTTTATTTAATGATGAATCCACTATTTTGGAGGATGTTGCAATTGATTATGACAACAAAGTTCCTATATATGATGATTATGGTGATGACATGTATGCTATATTGAATAATGATAACCATGAAACTTGTCATCATGATTATAATTTTCAATCACATGATAGTTATTTTGCTGAGTTTGCTCCCACTACTATTGATGAGAATAAATTTGCTTATGTGGAGAGTAACAAAATTTCTATGCTTGTGGATCATGAAAAGAATGCTTTATGTGATAGCTATATTGTTGAATTCATTCATGATGCTACTGAAAATTACTATGAGAATGGAACATATGCTTTTACATATTTCAACAATATCAAGTTTTCTCTCTATGTGTTGAAAATCTTGAAGTTATGTTTGTTTTGCCTTCCTATGCTAGTTGATTCTTGTTCCCATAAATTGTTTGCTAACAAAATCCCTATGCATAGGAAGTGGGTTAGACTTAAATTTACTTGCCATGTGATTCATGATTCTCCCGTTAGGTTTCAATTCATATCTTTTGTGTGAGCATCATTGAAATCATCATGCCTAGCTAAAAAGGCATTAAAGAAAAGCGCTTGTTGGGAGACAACCCAACATTTACCCCTACTGTTTTTGTGTGTTCACATGATTAGGCTACTTTAGTAATCATGTTTTATAGCTTTTATTTCAATAAAGTGCCAAGTAAAGCCTTTGGGATAGTGTGGATGATAGTTGACTTGATTCTGTGCAAAAATAGAAACTTTTGCGTCCAGTCCAGAAATTCCTGTCTTTTACTGGACCGTGGAAAAATTCTGAATTTTTTACAGTTGATGGGTATACAAATGTTCTATGTCGTCATAATTTTCAGAATTTTTGGACGTAAAGAAGTATGACCTTAATTCAGATCTTTACATACTGTTCTGTTTTTGACAGATTCTGTTTTCAATGCATAATTTGATTGTTTTCTAGTTTATTTGGCTTATATTGCTCAATATAAATTGTAGAAATGATAAGGTACAGTAGGCATTGTGTGAGAACAATTATGAATCTTGTCTTAGACAGTACCAAAGTGAATGATTTGTCTTTATCATACTAACCCATCTCACGAAGTTCCGTTAAGTTTTATGTGATTGAAGTTTTCAAGTTTTGGGTGAGATGTCGATATGAGGAGAATAAGGAGTGACAAGACCCTAAGCTTGGGGATGCCCAAGGCACCCCTAGGTAATATTCAAGGAAGATCCAAGCAACTAAGCTTGGGGATGCCCCGGAAGGCATCCCCTCTTTCGTCTCCAATATTATCGGTAACCTCACTTGGAGCTATATTTTTATTCGTCACATGTTATGTGTTTTGCTTGGAGCATCATTTTATTTTATTAGGATTTTCTTGCTGTTATTTAGAATAATGTTTTGAAACTTTTATTTCAATAAAAGTGGCAAGGATAGCCATCACCATGCTTATTTTTCAAATATATGAGTTGCTGTTTCAAAATAGAAAGTTTATCGCTGTTGAAATAATTCTCCAGAAAAGTCAGAATGTGATAAAATGTTGAAACTTTTTTAAAAATAAGCTCTGAAATTTTTTCTACAGTGTGGTAATTTTTCAGAATATTTTGAGTTAGGGAAGTACGAGTACAATTGCACTCTTTACAGACTGTTCTGTTTGGACAGA
Source organism: Thinopyrum elongatum (assembly GCA_011799875.1). Taxonomy (NCBI): domain Eukaryota; kingdom Viridiplantae; phylum Streptophyta; class Magnoliopsida; order Poales; family Poaceae; genus Thinopyrum; species Thinopyrum elongatum. The sequence goes on along the minus strand of CM022303.1, from coordinate 681,635,198 downwards.
TTGCTGTTATGTTCGCATTGTTTGCATATGTTTGCTTGTTTAATGATTCTATTTGAGGATAAGAGTATTAAATATGAAGAGGCATTTAGTATGCAATGTTGAATAATAATTTTAGTGATTTTCTACTGTAGATAATGATAAGTTTTTGCATTGATTTATACTAACTTATCTCATGAGTTCTTGTTGAGTTTTGTGTGGATGAAGTTTTTAAGATTTAGGGAAACCGTGATATCAAAGGAATTAAGGAGACACAAAAGCTAAAGCTTGGGGATAGCCAAGGCATCCCAAGTTAATAATCCAAGAAGTCTCAAGCATCTAAGCTTGGGGATGCCCTGGTAGGCATCCCACCTTTCTTCATGAACAACTATCGGTTAGTATCGGTTGAGCCTAATTTTTTGCTTCTTCACATGATGTGTGCTATTCTTAGAATGTCATTTTATTTTGTTTTGCTTGCTGTTTTAATAAAATACTTAGATCTGAAAGTTTTTAAATAAGAGAGAGTCCTCAATTAGCTACCCCTTTACTTAACTCCTCGCTTGATCTTCACTTATATCTTTTTGGAGTAGTTTGTCATTCACTCTTGTGCTTCACTTATATCCTATGAGTAAATTGTTGAATGAATTGAATATCATGAAGTTGAAATTATATGTTCATATCATGCCTAGTGGTAGCTTCACATTGGGTTTAGAAAGTGAAATCTTTTGAAGCTTGACAATCACAATATTGGTCATACAAGCAATTCATGAATGATTACTATAAGGAAGAGAACTTTCACATGCAAATATACTATCTTGGAAATCTTCTGTGATTGTGAGCCCCCATCAAAATATTATATGCCAAAATTGTTGACGTTGGACAAGAAAGACAACATAATGATTTATGTTTGTTCATATTCACATAGAAGTTATATTGTCATAGATCCTTCAACATGTGGTGCTTTCCCCCCATCTTTGCTAGCCAAAAATTCCGCACCAAGTAGAGATACTACTTGTGCATCCAAAAACCGCTGGGCCCAAATCTTATTTTCAAGATTGCACCATACCTACCTAAGGATTGAGTAAGATCCTTCAAGTAAGTTGTCATCGGTGCAATAAGGCAATAAAAATTGCTTCTAAAAGTGTTAGATCATTTAGTGTAAGAGAAAATTGAGCGTTGTACGAACTTGTGATGGCAAAGAATAAAAGCGACAGACTGCATAATAAAGGTTGCTATCATAAGGGGCAATATAACGTGACGTTCTTTTGCACTAAGGGATTGAGCATACAAACAAAAAGCGCATGGCAACCTCTGCTTCCCTCTGCGAAGGGCCTACCTTTTACTTTTATGTATTTACTTTCATGCAAGAGTCAAAGTTTTTCTCTCTATTCCTTTTTATTTTTCACTTTTGGCAAGCATCATGTGGTGAGGAAAGATCTAGGCACATATATCCAGTTGGATATGGGTAGCATGAGTTATTATTGTTGACATCACCCTTGAGGTGAATACGTTGGGAGGCAAAATTATAAGCCCCTATCTTTCTATGTGTCCGGTTGAAACGTTTTGCTCATGTGTATGCGGTGAGTGCTAGCAATCATAGAAGGCTATATGATGGTTGAGTATGTGGAGCTCTTACTTAGACTCTGTTGAATAAGTTGAATTGCAATTGTTTGGTGACTAAGAAAATAGGTTGTTGAGTTTCAAGAGAATTCATTGTTTGAACCTTAACATGTGAATTGGTTGCCACTTTAACATGATGAGTTTTATGAGAAAGAGTTGCTGTTATGATGCTAGGAAAAGTGATTGAAATTACTATTGATCAAACTTATGCACTTTGCTAGCATTCACACTTCATAAATCATTTCTTTTATCATTTACCTACTCAAGGACGAGTAGGAATTAAGCTTGGGGATGCTGATACGTCTCCAACGTATCTATAATTTATGAAGTATTCATGCTGCTATATTATCATTCTTGGATGTTTTACAATCATTTTATAGTAACTTTATTTCATTTTTTGGGACTAACTTATTGACATAGAGCCCAGTGCCAGTTGCTGTTTTTTGCTTGTTTTTTACATCAAAGAAAATCAATACCAAACGGAGTCCAAACGCAGCAAAACTTTTTGTGGATTTTTTATGGACCAGAAGACATCCAATGGGCCAGAGTAGCACCTGGGGGGTGCCCCAAAGGGGGCACAACCCACCGGGGCGCGCCTGGGGGGCCCAGGCGCGCCCCGGTGGGTTGTGCCCACCTCGGTGGCCTCCCGCACCGCCTCTTCGCCCTATAAATTGCCAAATATTCCAAAAACCCTCGAGGAGACCCTAGATTAGAAGTTCTGCCGCCGCAAGCCTCTGTAGCCACGAGAAACCAATCTAGACCCCGTTTCGGCACCCTGCCGGAGGGGGGGAATCATCACCGGTGGTCATCTTCATCATCCCGGCGGCCACCATGATGAGGAGGGAGTAGTCCACCCTCGGGGCTGAGGGTTTGTACCAGTAGCTATGTGTTTAATCTCTCTCTCTCTCTCTCTCGTGTTCTTGAGATGTCACGATCTTGATGTATCGCGGGCTTTGTTAATATAGTCAGATCATATGGTGTTTCCCCCTCTCTATCTTGTTGTGATGAATTGAGTTTTCCCTTTGAGATTTCGTTTTATCGGATTGAATACTTTTATGGATTTGAGAACACTTTATGTATGTCTTGCTATGAATACCCGTGGTGACAATGGGGTATCGTATTGATTCACTTGATATATATTTTGGCACTCAACTCGCTGATTCCCGAGGTGACATTAGGGTAATCTATGCATAGGGGTTGATGCACGTTCTTGTCTTTGTTTCTCCGGTAGAAATCTTGGGGCACTCTTTGAGGTTCTTTGTGTTGGATTGAGTATTATGAATCTAAAATTATTTGGTGTTATTTTAGTACGACCTCTTGGATAGATCGATCAGAAAGAATAGCTTCGAGGTTGTTTCGTACCCTACAAACAATTTCTTCTTATGTTCTCCGCTAGATAGGAACTTTGGAGTGATTCTTCATCGCACTTTGAGGGATGGTTATACGATCCAATTATATTAGCATTGTTGAGAGATTGCACTAGTGAAAGTACGGACCTTAGGCCTCATTTTCAAGCATTGCAATACCATTTGTGCTCTGTTTTATCAATTGCTACCTTGCTGTTTTTTTTATTGTTCCTACTATAAAAACCAATATCTACTATCCATATTACACTTGTATCACCATCTCTTCGCCGAACTAGTGCACCTATACAAATTACCATTATATTTGGTGTGTTGGGGACACAAGAGACTTTTTATTATTTAGTTGCAAGGTTGTTTGAGAGAGACTATCTTCATCCTACGCCTCCCACGGATTGATAAACCTTAGGTCAGCCACTTGAAGGAAAATTGCTACTGTCCTACAAAACTCTGCGCTTGGAGGCCCAAGACGTGTCTACAAGAATAAAGTTGCGTAGTAGACATCACCCACCAACAACATCTTTGCACGCAAGAAAGTGCCTCCTTATTACGGGCAAAAAAAATTTGATTCCGCCCCTGACCGCTGGGACCCGCCAACTATATTCGCATGCAAGGAAGTGCCTCCTTGTCCGCCCTGACAGTTGGGACCCACCCGATCGAAGCGTATGTAGCATTGTCTGTGTGCATACCGGTCGATCGGTCTGTCCGCCATGATGAACTGTGGCCGAGTAAGGAGCGGTAGCAGTTCAGGCAGTCCCGTCTAAATCATGTATACATATGACAGCTACACTGCAAAAAACACGGCCACGTACGTACATACGGGCGTGGTCTTGAACGCGTACAGCGACGGCATCCTGTTCATCGGCAGCCAACCGGCTGGGTCGGAACGGAGGAAACAACGTCGTGTTCATCGGGAGGCAACTGACTGGGTCGGAATACGTCCGGTTCATCAGGAGCCAACCGGCTTGGACGGAACAGCCGAAACGAGGTCTGGCGTACCGCAGAACGGAGGAAACGGCCTTCTGTTCGACCGCCTATGGTCAAAATCGAGTCTTATTCATCGGGAATGGTATGCCATACCGCAGAACGGAGGAAACGGACTTATGTTCAAGTGCCTACGGTCGAAATAGGGTGCTGTTGATCGGGAGGGGTGTGGCGTACCACAAAACGGAGGAAACGGACTTGTGTTGGAGCGCCTACGGTCGAAATGGGGGTCCTGTTCATCGGGAGGGGTGTGGCATACCGCAAAACGGGACTCCACGAGCTACTGTTCATCCACCATCTACTGCCTCGCTCCAGCCTCCACGGGCTAGTGTTCATCAACCGTCGACTTCCTCTAGCCCCCAACTGCGACTGTTCATCCACCGTCGACCTCCTCCAGCCTCCACCCGCTACTGTTCATCCTGTCTCCACGGGGTCCTATTCATCCACCCCCAACCGCTTGGGGTGTGGCGGTCATGTTAAACCAGCGGCAACGGCCTCTACTACCACGGGGTCCTGTTCATCCAACCCCAACCAAGAACTATTCATCCAACCCCCAACAACGGTCACTATTCATCAAGAGGCAGCAAGTTCGATCGGGTTCAGTTAACAGCAGTAGCGAAGGAATCGCTCGGGTTCAGTTAATAGCCAAGGGATCGATCGCTCAGGTTAAGTAACGTAGCTATAGTGCAATCGCTCAGGTTCAGTAAGCGAACGCCTCGCTCGGGTTCAGTTAGAGCCCAACGCCTCGCACACACGCGCGTACGTGTACGAGAGAAACGCGCAAACCTCCGTGCATCGCTCGGCCCCAACCACCCACCATAACCGGGAACTCCCCGATATTTTCCTCGCCCTCGTTTCTACCACGATTTTTTCTTTCATGGACGGCCCAAAGAATGTCATGCAGGTGCGTCCCCGGCCCGCCCAGGACGAAAAGCCCATTTTCTGTCATGATTTTTTGTCATAGAAGTGCCCACCACATCTATGATGATACGTGGTTTTGTCACAATTATCATCATAGAAGTGTCATAAGCATGACAGGAAAAAAAATTCGTTCCGCTCATAATGTCACGGATGTGTCTTTTTTTGTAGTGATACCTACTCAAATCATCTATGAAAGTTAGAAAATAACAATACCCGCTGCGTGCCTCAACACTCATTGGACCGCATACATCGGTATGTATTATTTCCAATAAGTCATTAGCTCGCTCCATTGTTCCGGAGAACGGAGTGTTAGTCATCTTACCCATGAGGCATGGTTCGCAAGTATCAAATGATTCATAATCAAGTGATTCCAAAAGTCCATCCGCATGGAGTTTCTTCATGCGCTTTACACCAATATGACCTAAACGGCAGTGCCACAAGTATGTTGCACTATCATTATCAACTTTGCATCTTTTGGAATCAATATTATGAATATGTGTATCACTACGATTGAGATTCAACAAGAATAGACCATTCATCGAAGATGCATGACCATAAAAGATATTACTCATATAAATAGAACAACCATTATTCTTTCACTTAAATGAATAACTATCTCGCAATAAAAAAGATCCAGATATAATGTTCATGCTCAACACTAGCACCAAATAACAAATATTGAGGTCTAAAACTAATCCCGAAGGTATATGTAGAGGTAGCATGCCGACGGCGATCACATCAACATTGGAACCATTCCCAATGCGCATCGTCACCTCGTCCTTAACCAATCTTCGTTTATTCCACTGCTCCTGTTTCCAGTTACAAATATGAGTAACCGAACCAATATCAAATACCCAGGCGCTACTACGAGCATTAGTAAGGAACACATCAATAACATGTATATCAAATATACGTTTGTTCACTTTGCCATCCTTCTTATCTGCCAAGTATTTGGGGCAATTCTGCTTCCAGTGACCATTTCCTTTGCAGTAGAAGCACTCAGTTTCAGGCTTGGGTCCAACTTTGGGCTTCTTCACGGGAGCGGCAACTTGGTTGCCATTCTTCTTGAAGTTCCCTTTCCCTTGCCCTTTTTCTTGAAACTAGTGGTCTTGTTAACCATCAACACTTGATGCTCCTGCTTGATTTCTACCTCCGCCGATTTCAGCATCGCGAAGAGTTCGGGAATCGTTTTCGTCATCCCTTGGATATTATAGTTCATCACGAGGCCTTTGTAGCTCTGTGGCAGTGACTGAAGAACTCTGTCAATAACACTCTCAACTGGAAGATCAATTCCCAGCTGAGTCAAATGGTTATGATACCCAGCCATTTTGAGTATGTGTTCACAGATAGAACTGTTCTCCTCCATCTTACAGCTAAAGAACTTGTTGGAGACTTCATATCTCTCAACCCGGGCATTTGCTTGAAATATTAACTTCAGCTCTTGGAACAGCTCATATGCTCTGTGGCGTTCAAAACGCTTTTGAAGTCCCAGTTCTAAGCCGTAAAGCATGGCACACTGAACTATCGAGTAGTCATTAGATCGAGCCTGCCAGACGTTCATAACATCTGCATCAGCTCCTGCAGCAGGTCCGTCACCTAGCAGTGCATCAAGGACATAATTCTTCTGTGCAGCAATGAGGATAATCCTCAACTTACGGACCCAGTCCGTGTAGTTGCTACCATCATCTTTCAACTTAGCTTTCTCTAGGAACGCATTAAAATTCAAGGGAACGGTAGCACGGGCCATTGATCTACAACATAGATTTGCAAAAACTATTAAGACTAAGTTCATGATAAATTTTAGTTCAAATAATCAAATTACTAATGAACTCCCACTTAAATCAACATTCCTCAAGTTGTCTAAGTGATACATGATCAAAATCAACTAACCCATGTCCGATCATCACGTGAGATGGGGTAGTCTTCAATGGTGAACATCTCTATGTTGATCATATCTACTATATGACTCACGTTCGACCTTTCGGTCTCTAGTGTTCCGAGACTATGTCTATACATGCTAGGCTCGTCAAATTTAACCCAAGTATTCTGCATGTGCAAAAACTAGCTTACACCCGTCGTATGTGAACGTAGAGTCTATCACACCCGATCATCACGAGGTGCTTCGAAACGATGAACTTTAGCAACGGTGCATACTCAGGGAGAACACTTTGATCTTGAAATTAAATGAAGGGATCATCTTATAATGCTACCGTCGTTCCAAGCAAAATAAGATGCATAAAGGATAAACATCACAACCAATCAAAATATGTGACATGATATGGCCGTCATCATCTTGTGCTTTTGATCTCCATCTCCAAAGCATCGGCATGATCTCCATCGTCACCGGCACGACACCTTTATCTCCATTGTTGCATCAGGGTCGTCTCGCCAACTATTGCTAACGCATAGCAATAAAGTAAAGCAATTACATGGCGCTTAAGTGATTGACACGCAGGTCATACAATAATTAAAGACAACCCTAAGGCTCATGCCGGTTGTCGAACTCATCGACATGCAAGTCGTGAACTTATTACAAAACATGATCATGTCATACATCAACATATATCACATCATATCTTGACCATATCACATCACAACATGCCCCGCAAAAACCAGTTAGACGTCCTCTACTTTGTTGTTGCAAGTTTTATGTGGCTGCTACGGGCAACTAGCAAGAACCATTCTTACCTACACAAAACCACAACGGTGATTATCAAGCTGCTATTAAAACTTTTGCAAGGACTGAAGGAAATATGCCCTAGAGGCAATAATAAAGTTGTTATTTTATAATTCCTTATTCATGATAAAGGTTTATTATTCATGCTAGAATTGTATTGATCGAAAACTTAAATACATGTGTGAATACATAAACAAATACCGTGTCCCTAGTAAGCCTCTACTAGACTAGCTCATTGATCAAAGATGGTTAAGGTTTCCTAACCATGGACATGTGTTGTCATTTGATAACGGGATCACATCATTAGGAGAATGATGTGATGGACAAGACCCACCCGTTAGCTTAGCATAATGATTGTTCAGTTTTATTGCTATTGCTTTCTTCATGTCAAATACATATTCCTTCGACTATGAGATTATGCAACTCCCAGATAACAGAGGAATACCTTGTGTTCTATCAAACATCACAACGTAACTGGGTGATCAGAAAGATGCTCTACAGGTATCTCCGAAGGTGTTTGTTGAGTTGGCATAGATCGAGATTAGGATTTGTCACTCCGAGTATCGGAGAGGTATCTCTGGGCCCTTCTCGGTAATGCACATCATAAGCTTGCAAGCAAATGACTAAGGAGTTAGTCATGAGGTGATGTATTACAGAACGAATAAGGAGACTTGCCGGTAACAAGATTGAACTAGGTATGAAGATACCGACGATCGAATCTCGGGCAAGTGACATACCGATAGACAAAGGGAATTACATATGTTGTCATAACGGTTCGACCGATAAAGATCTTCATAGAATATGTAGGAGCCAATATGGGCATCCAGGTTCCGCTATTGGTTATTGACCAGAGAGGTGTCTCAGTCATGTCTACATAGTTCTCGAACCCGTAGGGTCCGCGCGCTTAACGTTCGTTGACGATATAGTGTTATATGAGTTATGAGATTTGGTGACCGAATGTTGTTCGGAGTCCTAGATGATATCACGGACATGATGAGGAGTCTCGAAATGGTCGAGAGGTAAAGATTGATATATAGGACGATGGTATTCGGACACCGGAAGTGTTTCGGAGGGAACCGGGTACTTATCGGGTCACCTGAAAGGAGTTTCGGGCAACCCCGGCAAAGATATGGGCCTTATGGGCCAAGTGAGGGAACACACCAGCCCAGAAGGGGCTAGTGTGCCCCTATAGAGTCTGGCCCTATGAGGAGGAGAAGGTAAGAGGGGAGGGAAAGGAAAGTGTGGAGTAGGACTCTCCCTTCCTTCCCTCCCCCCCCCCCCCCCCCCCATCTTTCCTTCCCCCTTGTTTATATATGGCAGGGGGCGTGGCTTGGGAGGGACCCCAAATAGGATTCCTCCTACTTGGGCACCTCCTTTGGCTGCTCCTCCCTCCCACCTATATATATGTGGGAGGGGGGCGCCTAGCACACAACAGACAATTGCCTAGCCGTGTGAGGCGCCCCCTCCACCGTTTACACCCCTGGTCATATTTTCGTAGTGCTTAGGCGAAGCCCTACGGAGATCACTTCACCATCACCGTCATCACGCCGTCGTGCTGTCAGAACTCATCCACTACCTTGCCGTCTTGCCAGATCAATAAGGCGCGGACGTCACCGAGCTGAACGTGTGCTGAACATGGAGATGCCGTACGTTCGGTACTAGATCGGTTGGATCGCGAAGAAAGTTCGACTACATCAACCGCGTTGTGAAACGCTTCCGCTTACGGTCGACGAGGGTACACAGACACACTCTCCCCTCTCATTGCTATGCATCTCCTTGAATGGGCGTAGGAAAATGTTTTGTTTTCATGCAACGTTCCCCAACAGTGGCATCATGAGCCAGGTCTATGCGTAGATGATATGCACGAGTAGAACACAAAGAGTTGTGGGCGGTGATAGTCATACTGCTTACCACCAACGTCTTATTTTGATTCGGCGGCATTGTGGGATGAAGCGGCCCGGACCAACCTTACATGTCCACGTACATGAGACCGGTTCCACCGACTGACATGCAACTAGTTTTGCATAAAGGTGGCTGGCGGGTGTCTGTTTCTCCTACTTTAGTTGAATCAAATTTGAGTGTGGCCGGTCCTTGAAGAAGGTTAAAACAGCAAACTTGATAATTCACCGTTGTGGTTTTTGCCGTAGGTAAGAATGGTTCTTGCTAGAAGCCTATAGCAGCCACGTAAAACTTGCAACAACAAAGTAGAGGACGTCTAACTTGTTTTTGCAGGGCATGTTGTGATGTGATATGGTCAAGACATGATGTGATATATGTTGTTGTATGAGATGATCATGTTTTGTAATTTATCAGGCAACCGGCAGGAGCCTTATGGTTGTCTCTTTATTGTATGAAATGCAAACACCATGAAATTGCTTTACTTTATCACTATGCGTTAGCGATAGTTGTAGAAGCAATAGTTGGTGAGACGACCACGACGCAACGATGGAGATCAAGGTGTCGAGCCGGTGACGATGGAGATCATGACGATGCTTTGGAGATGGAGATCAAAAGCACAAGATGATGATGGCCATATCATGTCACATATTTTGATTGCATGTGATGTTTATCTTTTATGCATCTTATTTTGCTTAGTATGGCGGTAGCATTATAAGATGATCCCTTCACTAAATTTCAAGGTAAAAGTGTTCTCCCTGAGTATGCACCGTTGCTACAGTTCGTCGTTTCGACACACCACGTGATGATCGGGTGTGATAGACTCTACGTTCACATACAACGGGTGTAAGATAGTTTTGCACATGCCGAATACTTGGGTTAAACTTGATGAGCCTAGCATGTACAGACATGGTCTCGGAACATTGGAGACCGAAAGGTCGAACATGAGTCATATAGTAGATATGATCAACATGAAGATGTTCACCATTGAAGACTACTCCATCTCATGTGATGATCGGACTTGGTTTAGTTGATATGGATCATGTATCACTTAGACAACTTGAGGGATGTTGATTTAAGTGGGAGTTCATTAGTAATTTGATTAATTGAACTTAATTTATCATGAACTTAGTCTTGATAGTTTTTGCATATCTATGTTGTAGATCAATAGCTCGCGTATAGCTCCCCTGCTTTATTTTGATATGTTCCTAGAGAAAACTAAGTTGAAAGATGATAGTAGCAATGATGCGAACTGGGTCCGTGATCTAACGATTATCCTCATTGCTGCACAGAAGAATTATGGCCTTGATGCACCGCTAGGTGACAAACCTATTGCAGGAGCAGATGCAGATGTTAGGAACGTTTGGCAAGCTCGATATGATGACTACTTGATAGTTTAGTGCGCCATGCTTTACGACTTAGAATCGGACTTCAAAAAACGTTTTGAACACCACGGAGCATATGAGATGTTCCAAGAGCTGAAATTAGTATTTCAGGCTCATGCCCGTGTTGAGAGGTATGAGACCTCTGACAAGTACTTTGCCTACAAGATGGACGAGAATAGCTCAGCCAGTGAGCATGTGCTCAGAATGTCTGGGTACTACAATCGCTTGAATCAAGTGGGAGTTAATCTTCCAAATAAGATAGTGGTTGACAAGAGTTCTCTAGTCACTATCACCAAGTTACTAGAACTTCGTGATGAACTATAATATGCAAGGGATGAACAAAACAATTCCCGAGCTCTTCACTATGCTGAAATCGACGAAGGTAGAAGTCAAGAAAGAGCATCAAGTGTTGATGGTTAACAAAACCACTAGTTTCAAGAAAAAGGCAAGGGACAGAAAGGGAACTTCAAGAAGAACAACAAACAAGATGCCGCTCCCATGAAGAAGCCCAAAGCTAGACCCAAGCCTGAAACTGAGTGCTTCTACTTCAAGGGAAATGGTCACTGGAAACAGAACTGCCCTAAATACTTGGCGGATAAGAAGGATGGCAAAGTGAATAAAGGTATATGTGATATACATGTTATTAATGTGTACTTTACTAGTGTTCATAGTAGCCCCTGGGTATTTGATACCGGTTCAGTTGCTAAGATTAGTAACTCGAAACAGAAGTTGCAGAATTAACAGAGACTAGTTAAGAGCGAGGTGATGATGTGTGTTGGAAGTGATTCCAAGGTTGATACGATCACCATCGCACACTCCCTCTACCTTCGGGATTAGTGTTGAACCTAAATAAATGTTATTTGGTGTTTGCGTTGAGCATGAATATGATTAGATCATATTTATTGCAATACGGTTATTCATTTAAGTCAGAGAATAATTGTTGTTCTGTTTACATGAATAAAACCTTCTATGGTAATACACCCAATGTGAATGGTTTATTGAATCTCGATCGTAGTGATACACATATTCATAATATTAATGACAAAAGATGCAAAGTTGATAATGATAGTGCAACATACTTGTGGCACTGCCGTTTAGGTCATATTGGTGTAAAGCGCATGAAGAAACTCCATGCGGATGGAATTTTGGAATCACTTGATTATGAATCATTTGATACTTGCGAACCATGCCTCATGGGCAACATGACTAAAACTCCATTCTCCAGAAGAATAGAGCGAGCTAATGACTTATTGGAAATAATACATACCGATGTATGCGGTCCGATGAGTGTTGAAGTACGTGGCGGGTATCGTTATTTTCTTACCTTCACAGATGATTTGAGTAGGTATGGGTATATCTAGTTGATGAAACACAAGTCTGAAAAATTTGAAAAGTTCAAAGAATTTCAGAGTGAAGTGGAGAATCATCGTAACAAGAAAATAAAGTTTCTATGATCTGATCGTGGAGGCAAATATTTGAGTTACGAGTTTGGCCTTCATAATGATAGTACAATGTGGAATACTACAATGTGGAATAGTTTCATAACTCATGCCACCTGGAACACCACAGCGTAATGGTGTGTCCGAACGTCGTAACCGTACTTTATTAGATATGGTGCGATCTATGATGTCTCTTACCGATTTACCACTATCGTTTTGGGGTTATGCATTAGACACAGCCGCATTCATGTGAAATAGGGCACCATCTAAATCCATTGAGATGACACCGTATGAACTGTGGTTTGGCAAGAAACCTAAGCTGACGTTTCTTAAAGTTTGGGGATGCGACGCTTATGTCAAAAGTCTTCAGCCTGATAAGCTCGAACCCAAATCGGAGAAGTGCGTCTTCATAGGGTACCCTAAGGAAACAATTGGGTACACCTTCTACCACAGATCTGAGGGCAAGATCTTTGTTGCTAAGAATGGATCCTTTCTAGAGAAGGAGTTTCTCTCGAAAGAAGTGAGTGGGAGGAAAGTAGAACTTGATGAGGTAATTGTACCTTCTCTCGAATTGGAGAGCAGCACATCACAGAAAATTGTTCCAGTGATGCCTACACCAACTAGAGAGGAAGCAAATGATGTTGATCATGAAACTTCAGATCAAGTTACTACTGAACCTCGTAGTTCAACCAGATCACGATCCGTACCAGAGTTGTACGGTAATCCTGCACTGGAAGTCATGTTATTAGACAAAAACGAACCTATGAACTATGAAGAAGCTATGATAACCCCAGATTCCGACAGATGGCTTGAGGCCATGAAATCTGAGATAGGATCCATGTATGAGAACAAAGTGTGGACTTTGGTGGACTTGCCCGATGATCGGCAAGCCATAGAGAATAAATGGATCTTCAAGAAGAAGACTGACACTGATGGTAATGTTACTGTCTACAAAGCTTGACTTGTTGCGAAAGGTTTTCGACAAGCTCAAGGAGTTGACTACGATGAGATTTTCTCACTCGTAGCGATGCTTAAGTCTGTCTGAATCATGTTAGCAATTGTCGCATTTTATGATTATGAAATCTGGCAAATGGACGTCAAAACTGCATTCCTTAATGGATATCTCAAAGAAGAGTTGTATAAGATGCAACCAGAAGTTTTTGTCGATCCTAAAGGTTCTAACAAAGTGTGCACGCTCCAGCGATCCATCTATGGACTGGTGGAAGCATCTCGGAGTTGGAATATACGCTTTGATGAGGTGATCAAAGCATATGGTTTTATACAGACTTACGGTGAAGCCTGTATTTACAAGAAAGTGAGTGGGAGCTCTGTAGCATTTATGATATTATATGTGGACGACATATTATTAATTGGAAATGATATAGAATTTCTGAATAGCATAAAAAGGATACTAGAATAAGAATGTTTCAATGAAAGACCTCAGTGAAGCTACTTATATATTGGACATCAAGATCTAGAGAGATAGATCAAGACACTTAATAGGACTTTCACAAAGCACATACCTTGATAAAGTTTTGAAGAAGTTCAAAATGGATTAGTCAAAAAAGGGTTCTTGCCTGTATTACAAGGTGTGAAGTTGAGTCAGACTCAAAGCCCGACCAGTGCAGAAGATTGAGAGAGAATGAAAGTCATTCACTATGCCTCAGCCATAGGTTCTATAAAGTATGCCATGCTATGTACCAAACCTATTGTGTACCTTGCCATGAGTTTGGCAAGGAGGTATAATAGTGATCCAGGAGTAGATCACTGGAAAGCAGTCAAAAATTATCCTTAGTTACCTAAGAGGACTAAGGAGATATTTCTCGATTATGGAGGTAATAAAGAGTTCATCGTAAAGGGTTACATCGATGCAAGCTATAAGACTGATCCAGATGACTCTGAGTCTCAATCTGGATACGTATTGAAAGTGGGAGCAATTAGCTAGAGTAGCTCCATGCAGAGCATTGTAGACATAGAAATTTGCAAAATACATACAGATCTGAATGTGGCAGACCCATTGACTAAACTTCTCACCAGCAAAACATGATCACACCTTAGTACTCTTTGGGTGTTAATCACATGGCGATGTGAACTAGATTATTGACTCTAGTAAACTCTTTGGGTGTTGGTCACATGGCGATGTGAACTATGGGTGTTAATCACATGGTGATGTGAACTTGATTATTAACTCTAGTGCAAGTGGGAGACTGAAGGAAATATGCCCTAGAGGGAATAATAAAGTTGTTATTTTATACTTCCTTATTCATGATAAAGGTTTATTATTCATGCTAGAATTGTATTGATCGGAAACTTAAATACATGTGTGAATACATAAACAAATACCGTGTCCCTAGTAAGCCTCTACTAGACTAGCTCGTTGATCAAAGATGGTTAAGGTTTCCTAACCATGGACATGTGTTGTCATTTGATAACGAGATCACATCATTAGGAGAATAATGTGATGGACAAGACCCACCCGTTAGCTTAGCATAATGATCGTTCAGTTTTATTGCTATTGCTTTCTTCATGTCAAATACATATTCCTTCGACTATGAGATTATGCAACTCCCGGATACCGGAGGAATACCTTGTGTTTTATCAAACGTCACAATGTAACTGGGAGATCATAAAGATGCTCTACAGGTATCTCCGAAGGTGGTTGTTGAGTTGGCATAGATCGAGATTAGGATTTGTCACTCCGAGTATCGGAGAGGTATCTCTGGGCCCTTCTCCGTAATACACATCATAAGCTTGAAAGCAAATGTAAAAGGAGTTAGTCATGAGGTGATGTATTATAGAACGAGTAAAGAGACTTGCCGGTAACGAGATTTAACTAGGTATGAAGATACCGACGATCGAATCTCGGGCAAGTAACATACCGATATACAAAGGGAATTACGTATGTTGTCATAACGGTTCGACCTATAAAGATCTTCGTAGAATATGTAGGAGCCAATATGGGCATCCAGGTTCCGCTATTGGTTATTGACCAGAGAGGTGTCTCGGTCATGTCTACATAGTTCTCGAACCCGTAGGGTCCGCACGCTTAACGTTCGTTGACGATATAGTGTTATATGAGTTATGTGATTTGGTGACCGAATGTTGTTCGGAGTCCCGGATGAGATCACGAACATGACGAGGAGTATCGAAATGGTCGAGTGGTAAAGATTGATATATAGGACGATGGTATTCGGACACTGGAAGTGTTTCGGAGGGTACCGGGTACTTATCGGGTCACCGAAAAGGAGTTTCGGGCAACCCCGGCAAAGATATGGGCCTTATGGGCCAAGTGAGGGAACACACCAGCCCAGAAGGGGCTGGTGCGCCCCTATAGAGGAGGAGAAGGAAAGAGGGGAGCGAAAGGAAAGTGTGGAGTAGGACTCCCCGTTCCTTCCCTCTCCCCCCTCTTTCCTTCCCCCTTGTTTATATATGGCAGGGGGGCACGGCTTGGGAGGGACCCCAAGTAGGATTCCTCCTACTTGGGCACCTCCTTTGGCTACTCCTTCCTCCCTCCCACCTATATATATATGTGGGAGGGGGCTCCTAGCACACAACAGACAATTGCCTAGCCGTGTGCGGCGCCCCCCTCCACCGTTTACACCCCGGTCATATTTTCGTAGTGCTTAGGCAAAGCCCTGCTGAGATCACTTCACCATCACTGTCATCACACCGTCGTGCTGTCGGAACTCATCCACTACCTCGCCGTCTTGCTGGATGAAGAATTCGCCGACGTCACCGAGCTGAACGTGTGCTGAACGCGGAGGTGCCGTACGTTCGGTACTAGATCGGTTAGATCGCGAAGAAAGTTCGACCACATCAACCGCGTTGTGAAAGGCTTCCGCTTACGGTCTACGAGGGTACGTAGACACACTCTCCCCTCTCGTTGCTATGCATCTCCTTGATAGATCTTGCATGGGTGTAGGAATTTTTTTTGTTTTCATGCAACGTTCCCCAACAAGGACCTCCGTAGTCAAATAAGATTCAACTAAAGTAGGAGAGACAGACACCCGCTAGCCACCTTTATGCAAAACAAGTTGCATGTTAGTCGGTGGAACCGGTCTCATGTGCATGGACATGTAAGGTTGGTCCAAGCCGCTTCATCCCACAATACCGCCGAATCAAAATAAGACATTGGTGGGAAGCAATATGAACATCACCGCCCACAACTCCTTTGTGTTCTACTCGTGCATATCATCTACGCGTAGACCTGGCTCATGATGCCACTGTTGGGGAACGTTGCATGGAAAAACAAAAAAATTCTATGCACATGCAAGATATATCCATGGAGATGCATAGCTAAGAGAGGGGGAGAGCATCTACATACCCTTGTAGATCGCTAAGCGGAAGCGTTTATCAAGCTTCGAACGCATGACACCTCCACGTTCAGCACACGTTCAGCTCGATGACGTCCTCGCCTTCTCGATCCAGCAAGAGGGGTGAAGTAGTAGATGAGTTCCGGCAGAACGCCGGTGTGGTGACGGTGGTGGTGAAACTATTCCGCAGGGCTTCGCCAAGCACTACGGACATGGACGAAGGAGGAACTAGAACTAGAGGGAGAGGGGGCACCGCACACGGCTTGGGAATCGTGGTGTGTGTTACCCCTTCCTGTCCTCACATATAAATAGGTGGAGGGGGAGGGGAGGCTGCCTAGGCGCGGCCCCAAGGGGGGCCGCTTTCTTCCCGCCCCCCCCCCCCCCACTTCTTAGGCGCAGGGGAAGGCAAGAGAGGCGCCCCCCCCCCCCCTTCCTTTTTCTCACGTGGAAGAGAAGGTAAGAGGGGGCTGGCCCTCTTCCCTTCCTTCCTTGGGGCCGGCGCCATGAGGTGGGGCACGCCAGCCCCTTTTGGGCTGGTGTGCTCCCCTCTTCTTGGCCCGTTAAGCCCAATAACTCCCCGTGGCCTCCCGGAACCTCTTCCGGTGATCTGATAAATACCCGGTGCATTCTGAAAATCTTCCGGAGACCAAATACTATCATCCTATATATCAATCTTAACCTCCGGACCATTCCGGAGCTCCTAGTCATGTCCGTGATCTCATCCGGGACTCCGAACAACATTCGGTCACCAACTCACATAACTCATATAATACTATATCGTCAACGAACGTTAAGCGTGCGGACCCTACGGGTTCGAGAATGATGTAGACATGACCGAGACGCTTCTCCGGTCAATAACCAATAGCGGGACCTGGATGCCCATATTGGTTCCTACATATTCTACGAAGATCTTTATCGGTCGAACCTTTATGACAACATACGTAGTTCCCTTTGTCTGTCGGTATGCTACTTGCCCGAGATTCGATCGTCGGTATCTCCATACCTAGTTCAATCTCGTTACTGGCAAGTCTCTTTACTCGTTCCATAATACAGCATCTTGTAACTAACTTCTTAGTCACTTTGCTTGCAAGCTTCTTGTGATGCTGTATTACCAAGAGGGCCCAGAGATACCTCTCCGTCATACGGAGTGACAAATCCCAATCTCGATTCACGCCAACTCAACAGACACCTTCGGAGATACCTGTAGAGCACCTTTATGATCACCCAGTTACGTTGTGATGTTTGATAGCACACAAGGTATTCCTCCGATATCCAGGAGTTGCATGATCTCATGGTCGAAGGAATATGTAGTTGACATTAAGAAAGCAGTAGCAATAAACTGAACGATCATATGCTAAGCTAACGGATGGGTCTTGTCCATCACATCATTCTCCTAATGATGTGATCCCGTTATCAAATGACAACTCATGTCTATGGTCAGGAAACCTTAACCATCTTTTGATCAGCGAGCTAGTCTAGTAGAGGCTTACTAGGAACTTGGTATTTTCTTATGTATTCACACATGTATTCAAGTTTCCAATCAATACAATTATAGCATGAATCATAAACCTTTATCATGATTAAAGAAATATAATAATAACCACTTTATTATTGCCTCTAGGGCATATTTCCAACAGCAGCTACTGGGCTTCAACATGGAGTAGGCGGAGGCGGAGTTCGCCGTCGCCCAATCGGAGGAGATGGCGGAGCAGCAGGCCATCCTGGAGTCCATCTAGGATGAGGCCTATGTAGAGGCCAAACGGGTGTTCCTTCGGTAGGAGTAGGCGGCGTCCGATGCGCTCTTCGCCGAACTCGACGCAGGGATGGAGGAGGAGGAGGCCGGAGCGGAGCAGCCGGAGGCGTCGGAGCTGCAGCTGCCGCTCATGCTGCCGGAGCCGGGCACGAAGATCGTCGACATCTCCGACGATGAGTAGTTAGGTGATCGACGTAGTACGTAGGTTTATTTCGTTTACATGTCCTTGTATGGATTTAAGAATATAATATGAGACGTCCGGATGCATCTCGTGAAATTTGAGGCATGCCCGATCACTGCCCGCGTACGTGTCCGCGGATGTTTGTGGGGCCATATTTGACATATCCGGCTGTAGATGCTCTAATCTCCTAGCTTTAGTTAGTTATAGTGCATTTTGATATTATTTTGTAGCAACTTTCTGGATGTATTTTATTTCAACCATTCTTTGCACTAAATAGAACGCTACATCAGTTTATTTTGAGAAAAGAAGGGCTGCAATTCGAGAATGGACGTTTAGCTCTCGGCCTCCATGGAGGCCTTTTTTCTGAAAAATTCAAAATTCAAACTTTTTGTTTTTGAAAAAATCTGAAAAATTCCGTGCAAGTAAATAGGGATGCTATGTGTATGTGTAAAATTTCAGGATGAAATATTTTGAAATGTGACCTGTACAAAAAAGATAAATTCATGACCTGGGAGGAGGGATAGTATCATGTGTTCAAAAGTCTCAGATTTGTCTTTTTTCCACAGCCCTTATTTTAACATATTTTGCCCTGAAAGTTTACACACATGTGTGTTATGCCTCCATGTATATCTGTATTTTTTTCAGAATTTTTTTGACACGTAGAAATTTTGAATTTTGAATTTTTCAAAACCGAGCTCCATGGAGCTTGGCCTCCAAAGGCAATATTCGCTGCAATTCATACTATATAAAGTACCCTTTTGGCGGGGAACCTGACATATATGTATTCCACTCCAGCTTGCATGACAACTGTTAGAAGAAAAGAAACGACTTGGCAAAGTGACCACATGTATATATACTAGTAGACATCAAGTACACGCACGTATTTAGTAAGTTGTTTGGCTGTTTTGAAAACCAATGGCGACATGTCTCACTACACACCAGTAGGATACTATGCTTGATAACGATCTTGACTAATTGTTGACAAGCAGACATCCAAATTAGTACGACATGATTGTGACCTATGGTTAGCATCTTACTCCTGGCATACGTGGTCAACGTACGTATGGATCAATCATGCACGCTGGTTATGGACGGACGGACGACCTAACGCCCGTTGTCGGTCTACTCTCCACTCCATGACGTTGAATAAGCAACAAACTTGAGGTGGCTTAAACAAACTTAATCATTGCACTTAAACAAACTTAATCATATGCACGTTGGAATAACAACGTTTTTGCAAGCTAGCTAGCTGAAAATAACACGCACAATGTCGTTCTAGTTGCCACACTACTGGCTCAACACATACACACGTACCCGCCCAATATCAAGCGTACACACCTTGGGCCAGTGCATGATTAAACGCACACACACATGTGTACAAAGGACGTGCGTTCACTTCACTTCACTGCTCATCGAAATGGACAGCAATGGCAAAGTTGGGTGGATGCATGCATGCATCAGGATTCGTTCTCTAGCCAGCAAGTACTTTCTCTGATCCCGTTTCACATACCCTACTAGCACTGCTTTGTGTTTGCACAGTAATGTGACCAACGTGTCCCTCCTCTTCTGGACGGCGAGGGGCCGGCCGGGGCCTCTGCACTTGCCGGCTCGAGCTCTATCATTGACGCGAGAAGAAAGAACTGCCATTAATTGCATGTACTGGATGATGATCCATTTACATTTATTCCTGGGGCCCTATTCATATTTTACTTCCGGTACCAAAGTTTCGGGCTGCAGGGGAACGGGAAAATATCAGGTGATACGGGCCTCCTCTTGCTTCCATGATACGGCTCCCGAGAGCCCTTGAATCTGAGATCCCTTTTGGACTTGCACGTAAATATTAGATCCCAGAGGTTCCTTTTGCAAACATGTTGGAGCTCAACATGCAACCGTTGGATCTTAGATCCAGGGCTCTCGAGAGGCTGTATCATGGGAGCACGGGAACGCCCGTATCTCCAGATACTTTCCCTACTGTTCAAGTACAGTCATTTTTTTATATATGTTTTCTATGTGTTTGCTAAATATCATGTGCTTGAAATTTCCATGTGTGTAAGCCAATTCCATCAAGGCCGAAGACGGGTGGTGTGACGAGCGGCAACGAGGATCGTCGACCCTGGCGAGGCTGAGAGATGACCTCGTCGGAGATAGGGAAGGCGCTGTAAGCGGCAGAATACTGCGGCGTCCCAGGCGGAGGCGATGAATGGGGTTTTACAGGTTTGATGCGCGGAGGAGGGACTGCTAGCAACGAAGAACAGAAGGTCGGGGAGGGGGTTAGAGGGATGGACTTGGGCAACGGCAACATAGCGGTGGGAGGTGGTGAGAGGAGGGAGGGGCCTTAAAAGAGTTTAACTCCTCAAAACATTCTCCTTTAAGGATTTATTAAAGCACACCTAGCCGAACTCTCAAAAGGTTTAGTCATTCAAACTTTTGAGGAGAGGCATCGTCCCGTCTCAAATTTGAGCGTTCGAAACAAGTTCTCAACAAAAGATTCCTTCGCCCTCGGTTGGCCGCCTCCACGCGAGCGCCTTCCTCGTTGCACCGGCGGCCACCATGCCCGCCTGCCGGCTCCCCTCCTACCTCCCACCCCACTTCGATTCGTTTGCCAGGCGGCGCCCCGGTCGCTGAAATCGACGCATCTAGCCACCGCCGCCACCATAGCAGCAGCTGCCATGAGAGGGCCACCACAGTCGCCGAAAAAAAACACTTATGAAATTTTACTTATGACCCCTCGATCAGGTTTGACATGCATTTAGTTTGGGTCGACGGGGCACATTTATGATTTATCTGTCGTGGTACACGGAACTAAATGTGTTCAGACCAGAGTCGTCCCGGATGGTGCCCAGAAGGACTGACACCCGCACTACACCACAACACTGATGCAACGGCATGTAAACTGCCGTGAGAAAGCACTTTAAGCGGCACACTATCTGCCGAGACTGTATTTCTCCCGGTAGATAGAACTGCCACGAGAACGGCTGCCGGGGATTACTTGTCCCGGCAGTTAAAATATTCCGGGCAGTCCTGCTGCCCTAGTGCATTTATTTGCCAGCAGTTTCTTTTCTCCCGGCAGATTAGTCAAGACACGTGGAATATCAGTTACTGGCAGTCAAACTACCGGCAGAAGAGTGTTGACCCGGCAGTTATTTTGCCAGTATGTAGATTTCACTACCTAATTGTTCTAGGCGTCCCCTATGTAATATCCATTTAGTATGTTCAGGCAATCAGGACATATCACACGTACAATTTATACATACTTCAATCAAAGTCACATATATGTCCCATCCATACACTTCAATCAAAATAATATCAGGCCTCATCCAGAACCTTAAAATGTCATTGGATAAACATAACAACCATAATATACATATAAGGAGGTTGTGCCACAAAAGGTACAGTGCATATATGTTTTAAAATGTGCCACACAACCAACAAAATGAAATAGTGCGAAAAATGGAGAAGTACATGTTTCTGGGTGTGCCACACAACCAAAATGAGCAGAGTGGCTTAACAACCAGCAAAATGAGCGGAGCAAGTGTCCAGGTTTCACAAACTAAACAAGCATATTACATAATCACTCCACCAACTATTGTAGGTCTTCCAAATCTTCAGGACCTTGAAAATCTTCCAAACCTTCATCGACTTGCTACCTTTGGGAAACCTGCAACAGATAGGATACTCAATAGGGAGCTCTGGTTTCAGAATTTAAATTAACATTGAAGTTGACATGCTACAGTTAAACTCAAGGAACATTTACAAAGACCTGGAGAGTAGTCATTCTTTGCATCTCAAGGAATAATACGACACATGTACAAAAGAATACACCATAGTACAAAGTGGCAATTTTTTGACAAACAAAACTATGCGCCTATGCCTCATCTAGTATACAGGAACAAAAATATTGCTCACGTACAGCCAAGTAGTAGTGAACAAAGCATGAAGGAATCAATATTTCAGTAGCAAATTACCAAAACAATCTGATATAGTCACATCATCACAGCAGTACAGGACAATAATACAATAGAACAATCAGGTCAGAGATACTATACTTATAACATCATCTTTGGATGGTAAACTATTCACAGGTTTCAAAAATTGGATGCACCTAACATGTACACACTGAAGAGCTTGATTAGCTGAACCAACCAAAGAATAGCAGGAGGCTAGGAAAGCTACCCCTAAGAAAGCATCAACTACGTCAACTGCCAAGAAAAATAAGAAATAAAAGGCTGATGATTCTGCAAGTAATGGGCTTGATAAAGGGAAGGCTGATGATTCTGCAAGTAATGGGCTCGATGCCATTCCAGAATAGGACATAAGTAACACCCAGAAGCATTCGAGTCCCAAGAACTTTGGACTGGCATTTAAGAACAAATCAAGAACTTTGTCAAACTAAATACTCTTTCAACGGACATGTAAAAGCTTCCACTAGTTATATGCAAGAACATGCATACACAGGACATGTAAGAACAACATCCAATAAAAGTCTCCATCGGTCCAGTCACATAGATCAAGCAATTAACCATGCAGCAACTTAACATCACACACATAGCAGCCAAGAGAAACATGTATATTACCTCCTTAGCCTGCTTGTGGTCGCATTCCTGCTTTTTCCATGGACTTGTCCACTTCCAACTGCATACATAGAAGCAAAGCTTTTTCAGCAATCAACCATCATAGTCATTGGTAAGTTTAATCATAAGAAAATAAGAACAAAAGCTCACATGCTTGTATGGCCATGTGATACATCACCCTTGAGCTTGCCCCATGGTGGTCATGTTCCCAACACCACGAGGTAGTATAGCATCCCTTTTTATTACATAGTTCACGGCAACCTCACAATATTCAGAGCCAAGCTCCTGACCACCTACCACCTTTCTCTGATCAATTGATAGAATGATTGCTTTTGCCACTGGGATACTATGATCTCGATAAACATTATACAGGATCACATCCTTTCCTTTCTGAGTAAGCATGAAAAAGAACTCAGATAAGCGAAAGTGTCTTTGTCATCCTAAACAAGAAAGAGCAACAAAATATAAACAAAGTACAATCTGACCTGCTGATTTTTTTGTGTGATTGCAACTTCCTTGCTTGTTGCCATCTTGTGGCGATGAAGTGCCACAACCTTACTTTGTTGTGTGAGCCCTGTTGCCTTCTTCTTTTGCAAAATGGTTGCTTCCTTCTCTTGCAGCACCTCATGTTGAGCAGTACTAGAAAGTACAAAGTTTTTCTGAGTGGGTGCTGTTAACTTCTTTTGCAAGAGTGCTTCTTCAGCCTTCTTCTGCAAAATGGTTGCTTCTTTCTCTTGCCGCACCTCATGGCTGCGGGTGGCAGATTCTGCACTCTCTTCATGCTCATACTCCCCTTCATGTTCATACCCCCCTTCATGTCCATATCCACCTTCATATCCATCTTTATGTCGATACCCACCTCCATATCCACCTTCATATCCATCTTCATGTCGATATCCACCTCCATGGCCACCTTCATATCGATAGCCACCACCATGGCCACCTCTATATCCATATCCAGAGTGAGACAAGTCATACTCTGGATTGAACTGAATATTTTCCTGCACATTTGATTGTAACAGTCTCCTCATTTGTTGGAGTTCATCCTTCAGAGTTGTAACTACTGTTTGGAAATTATGCTCCATTTGATCTACACGCTCGACAAGAATTGCATTTGATTGCCGAGCTTCTTTTTCTTCTTCCTCGGCCATTTGAAGCTTCGTGGATTTCAGCTTTCTAGTACCCGGCATGCCCAAACCTTCTGCACTTGGTCCTAGACCTATACACCTCACATACCCATTCCTCTCCTTTCCTGCGACATGCGAGAAGAGGTCACCTTGCTTGATGCTTTTTTCTAAAAGTTCTGGATGCTCATTTGACTTCTCTTCTATCTTTTTCTACAAGACAGAACATATGATCCATGAACACATCAGCAACATAGTGTCTACTAAAGACTATAACTCCAATGTTCTAGAGAAAAAACTAACAAGTACAAAGCCTAAAGATTGTTGCAACTCAAAATACTTACAAGCATAGTTGCTGCAGCCACACTTGAAGGGGCACCAGTCTTCTTGCACGTGTGTATTTCTATAAACAGTTCATGTCTCCGAGGGGGATATCCATTCTTCTTATGCTACATTCATTTTCTTATAATTAGTTCATAACAATCAAGAAATGGTGCAAAATAGAGTTATATAAGATCATTATATACCATTTCATGAGAAACACGAGCATGACTTTTGCTGCCTGATGTATGCAATAATTCCATCTCCATTCAATTTTTTCTTCCTTGCTCGCTACGTTGCTACAAATATTGATTCAATGAATTGTAAATTAGAGCAAAACTGCGGGAAAGTGCACATATAATTTCTTGCAACGTACCTTCCCTGCTTCAGTTTTCCAAAAAGCAACAAGCTCTTTCCAATCAGTTGGGCTAACTCTGTTATCTGGGACAACTTGAAGTTCCTCATCGGTCATCTTCTCATCAAAATACAAAGTCTTCAACTCAGATTTGAAATCCCTCCATTTCTTCACAGCGCTTCCCATTACCCAATCCTTCAGTTTGTCATCCACAACATAGTACATCTGCTTTCAAGCAAGTGTAAATGGAGAGTGTAAGGGTGATGTATTAGATAAAGGGGAAAGTTATACTACAAGTCATCTAGAGATAAAGGGGCAAGTTATACCAGAAATCATAGAGTATACCTTTAAGGTTTTCCACAAATGATTTTTCTGCTCAACATCAACCTTTCTCCAATCATTATGCCCAAGAGATATTTTACTTTTCACAAGTGTGGAGATGAAGTTTGAAAACTCCGAGGCATTGTCCCCAATTGGTTGTCCATCACCATTGTACTCCACACGAATTGGTGGGACTGTCCCCAATCTATCATACACATTGTGCATTCTAGTGCGTTTTTTCCCCTTCTTCCCCTTTGTTTCTTGATCCAACTCATGGTCTAAACATGGAAAATAGTTAGTAGGCTATCATCATTTAACCAATAGTCTATATACATAGATTTTAGAGCTACATACCTTCATGCTCTTCAATGTTATCACTTGGCATGTCATCAACATCTCTAGTCGTTTGGGACCTAAGAACTCGAGTTACTTCAACAGTAGGCTTTTCTGCGGTGCTCTACACATAACGAAACAAGATATGTAAAACTGAAGTAATAGATGCAATAACCAAATAGAAGCATGTTATATCACCTTCTTTCTTTTAGTTTGTCACTGACTGGCTTTGCCTCCAGAAAAAAAATTAGCATCTGCAAATCTGAAAGACCCAAATCATGCAAAATCCTCACTGTTTCTTGCTTTAAGATTCGCTAGCCTCTCTTCCTCTCATGCTTCAGCATTGTCTTCGTCTCTTCCTTTTTCCCTTTTTTTCCTGAAAAGAAAATTTATAGCACATTAGAATTGACACATTGGATATCAATTATATAAGCATGTAACTGAAAAATGAAAGGAAAAGGCACACACTTTGGTTGCTGAACTGTAGGAACAAGTGTTCCATCTATATCTGTCCTACAACGAGGTATATTTCTAACATCAATACTAAGATCTACATTGGCATCCAGATCAGCAATTGACACAGTAGGTGCATCATGGTGGTCAAAATCTTCATCTCCCACTCCAAACATATCATACAGGTCTCGTGGATGAGGGAAGCTTCTAACAGAATACCAATCTTTATCAAGCTTATCTTGCACATAGTACACTTGGGTTGCTTGAGATGCCAAAATGAAAGGTTCATCAGACATGAGTAAATGCTTGAAGTTCACACGTGTGACACCAAGATCATCGACTTGAACCCACTTGTCTTGTGCACTGTTGTCAACCCAATCACATTTGAAAAGCACAATACTTCCTTTGTTGTTATAATTTAACTCAAGGATTTCAGTTATCACACCATAATATATTTTATTCCTGACCATAAGATTTTCATTATCTTCACTTGTGGAAGACAAAATCTGAGATACAAGAGCAACCCCGCTGCTTTGGGTAGGTCTACCTTGATCATACGAATTTGTGTGGAAATTGTACCCATCTATGGTATAGCTATTACACATCCTTGCAGCTAAGAAGGGCCCGTTAGCTAAAGTTTGAATCTCTTCGGAAATATCTTCACCATTCGCAATTAGTTGTGCCACATGGATCTTAAACCACTCATGGAATTTCTCATGGCGAATGCGACTAATCTCTAACTTATTTCCGTGGCCAATCGAAGTTAAATAGGCATCATACTTGCTGCAGGAGTTAAGTATGCAAATTCAGCAATATGACAAATATCGTTCATAGGCTCAAATGAAAGAAATTCTTAGAAATAAAATACCTCAAATATGAATCTATGTTATCATAATTAAACAAAACATATCGATGTGCTTGCAACCATGACTTCTGATCTAAGGTCACTATATGCTTTCCAGCCAAAAATTGACCCTTGTTGGTAAAAAAATGGCATAGTAGATACATTGGTCTCAGGGGCGTCATTTCTGCATTTTCTGTTAAATCTAGTCTCACATCCATGTAAATAACGGGAGCAGAATGTAAGGCTCTTATCAAACACATAGCCCTCTGCAATTGACCCCTCGGGGTGGCTCTTGGTACGAACAAACCCCTTTAGCTTCATATTATACCTATATAGTATATACGTAAGATATATCAGATTATTTTGGGGGAAAAGCAAGAAACCATATTATACCAAGAAAATAGGTTTATAGGGATGACCTTTCTACTAGGTACATGTTGTTGTACTTTATTGGGCCCCCTAGCCTCACTTGGGTTGTAAGATGAACCATCAAGTGAACCATAAGATCAAAAAATGATGGCAGAAATATGGCCTCAAGAATGCTCAAGGTCTCAACTATTTCTTCCTCTAGCTTCTCCATGTCACTTATGCTAATCACAGGAGAATATATTTGCTTGAAGAATCTGCTAACACGAACCAAGGCAACACCGACTTCCTTTGGCAATGTGTTTCGAAAAGCTAGCGGAAGCAATTGCTACAAAAGAATGTGATTGTCATGGCTCTTCAGCCCAACGATCTTTTTCTGCTTCACAAGGACATTCCGGCGTATATCAGATGCACAACCATCAGGGAACCTAGCTTCCTTAAAAATTTCGCAAAACAGTTTCTTCTTTTCATTGTCCATTGCATACGGTGCAGCACGCAAATCAAATTGTTCACCTACTGGGACAGGTTGGAGAGCTTTTCTTATTCCAAGATTCTCTAGATCTCTACGAGAGCTATAATTATCTTTTGATTTTCGATCCATGCATAGAAGTGTGTTAATTATATTTTCACATACATTCTTTTCAATGTGCATTGCATCAAGATTATGAGGCTGCAGCAAGTCTTTCCAGTATCTCAACCTAAACCATATGGATGTTCTTTTCTGAACCATTGGTGGTTCGCCAACCTTGCGCTTCTTGGTGGTTGTTTTCCCGGAAGGGTCCTTTCCAAAAACAGTCTTCATATTTTCAGTGAGGGCCAAAACTTCCTCTCTAGTAAGTGGTACAGGTGATGTCCCTAATTCCACACCATCAAAGGATTCTTCATCAAATCTGTATTCATGATTAGGATCAATAAACCTTCGATGACCCATATAGCAAAATTTCTTGCCTTCCTTCAACCGAAGAGAGCAAGTATGTGAGCCACACAATGGACAGCCAAATTCACCAGAGGTTACAATCCCGGATAGAGTGCATAAGACTGGGAGGTCTGATGTAGTTGACAATACAGCAGCATGCAGGTTGAAGGGTTTACCGGTCGAGGCATCATAGGTTCTAACACCCTCCTCAAAAAGCGAGTTCAAATAATCAATAAGTGGTTCTAGAAAGACATCTATATCTCTCCCAGGTGACCTTGGACCAGGAATTAGCAAGGAGAGGATGAAATTATGCTGCTTCATGCACAACCAAGGAGGAAGATTCAACGGAATTACTAGAACAGGCCAGACACTATAGGATAACTTCATTGTCCTAAATGGATTAAAACCATCAGATCATACAAGCAGCCTCATGTTGCGACTATCTTTAGCAAAATCTGGATATTAGCCATCAAAGTCCTTCCAAGCAGGTGCATCCGCTGGATGCCTTATTAGTCCATCTCTTGTACGTTCTTCAGCATGCCATCTGTAGTCCGCTGCACTCTTTGGGGACACAAAAAGGTGTTGTAGCCTCTTCTTTATTGGAAATAACAAAGAACCTTCCTTGGGACCTTGTGTACATGTTTCCCATCAAGACTATTCTTTTCAGATTTCCACCGAGAAAGTTTTGCATGTAGGACAAATATCCTTATTTGCATGTTCCTTCCAGAAAAAAATGCAATCATTCTCACATGCATGAATTTTTATATAACCAAGCTCAAGGCATTTTATCATCTTCTTAGCTTCATAAAAGTTTTTGGGTAGCTTTGCTGTTGGAAAGGCCTCTTTTAGCAACTCTAGCAGTATGTCAAAACTTTTATCACTCCAACCTCCAAGAGATTTTGTGTGGAGTAACCTAACAACGAAACATAGCTTTGAGAAGGTTGTGCACCCTGGATAAAGCTCCTCCCTATCATCAGCTATGAATTGTCGGAAAGCATCTTCATCCTTCTTCTTTTTCTTCTCTATAAGAGGGTCGATGCCCTCAGGCTCTGCATCCTGGTGATTTGGATCCTCCCCACTAGTACCATCACTAAAATCCCCATTTTGATGTGCTATATCTTGAATCATTTCAAGCATCTCATCATAGTCATCTAGGTCAATCTCCTCTTGAAAATCATCAGGTTGAACCACATCATCGTCACTCTCGGATGCAAGACATGATGATGCCTCCCCATGATATATCCATCTTTTGTACCCACTAATAAACCCATCGCATAATAAGTGCTCATAGACAACATTAGCTTCAAACCAACAACAGTTCAAGCAAATTCTACAAGGACATAGTATAGTGTTCCCTCTTGCTGAATGAGTAAAAGCAAAATCTATGAATTTCTCTACCCCGTCTATATATGCTTGTGTATTTCTACCTTTATCCATCCAACTCTTGTCCATTCTTGACCAGTTTCACTAAAATTGCCTAACATGCGAGAAAGTATACTTCTATTAAGGAAAAAATCTAGTAACAAAATGCATATCATCAATATCTAGTACAGGCAACAAGAAATACAATACGAAGAAGAAATGCCATCATACAACAGAATATAATTAACTGAAACATGTCATTTCAAAAAATACAAATACCAAAATAGCAGTAAGAATGCCATCATCTATATCATAAAAGCATAGCACATGTTCTGTACACATCTCGTATTTCGCAAAACACAAACAAAGATGGTACTACCTTGGGGCATTAACTAAACAAACAAAGAACTTAAATAACTAGCTTTCTTTCATCTCAAATTAAAATGAACTCCAAAGCTCAACTAAACAACTTAGTCAGGTGTCAAAAAATCTAATTAAGGTATGCACTTGTTAATCAGCAATGGTCCCTCTTCTTTGATCTGAAGGGCTACTAACAGTAGCAGTGTTCATTTTAGACAAGAAAATAACCTTCAAACATGTTTGGCTCATGGTTTTTTTGTTGTTATTAGATCAAAGCAATTAAAAATTGATGCTTTGTTCTAATTGATGGAATAGTTCAGTGCTGCCACTTTTCAACATTATTTTGAGCACAAGCTTCAAAGGGCAGGAGGTGTTCTAGCCATCAGCAAGGAAGAACAAACGAATTCATTGGGATCAAACTAGCAATGTAGTCTTAGGGGCTTTGATCTCAAGATCCATAGCTGCACATTCAGAACAAAAGAAGGCACAAAAATTGTTACGAAACCTCACCTGTCAAATGAAGTACAGGAGGCAGCGATGTCGATGTTCAGTAGGCAGAGCTGCTCGCTGGAGAGGAGGGCCAACCCGCGGACTGCTGCTTCAGGGGCTTGTGGAGGAGGTGCCTGCTCACTGGAGAGGAGGGCCAACACGCGGTCTGCTGCTACAGGGGCTTGTGGAGGAGCGGACCCATGACTTGGTGCTCGGTGAAGCCTGCTCAGGGAGGAAACGCAGCTCCATCTGGAGTGAGGCAAGGACGACAGTGGTTGGTAGCGGCTTGCGGTCTAGTGGAGGGCGGTGGATGGTTGGTGGCGGCGGCGGCTGTGGATGGTCGGTTGGGGGCGGCGGCGGTGGTTGGTTGGGAGCGGCGGCGGCGATGGATCGATGGTTGGGGGCGGCGGCGGCTTGCGGTAGTGAGGGGTGGAGGAGCTGCGGTGGTGAGGGGTTACGCCGGCGGTGGGGGTGGGGGGCTACGCTGGAGGAGGTCTGAGCGGAAGGCGGCCACGCTGTGACGACCCCAGCTTAATCGTGCACTAATCATACACGCAAATGCGCACGATCAAGCCTAAGGACTCACTTGAAGATATCACAACACAACTCTAAAACATAAATAAAGTCATACAAGCTTTATATTACAAGCCAGGGCCTCGAGGGCTCGAATACATAGCTCGATGGCATACAAGCGTCAGCGGAAGCATCAGATATCTGAGTACAGATATTTTACAGAGAGTGAAATAGGCCTTCACAGAGGCGGGGTAAAATAAAATACTACGATCGAAAGGCGTAGGCCTCCTGTCCTGGACCCTCCGATCCTACTCCTGGTCGTCAGTCGGCTCCTCGTAGAAGTAGTACTCGCCAGGCGGGTAGTAGTACTGGTCGTCGGCTGGGGCGTCTAGCTCAGGGGCTCCGTCATCTGGTGGCATCAATTGGAATATGGGGGAAAAAAGAAAATAAAGCAAACGTGAGTACTCATCCGAAGTACTCAGCAAGCAAGGATCTACACTACATATGCAACATTGTCAAAGGAATGGTTGTATATGTGGACTGGGCTGCAGAAATGCCAGAATAGAGGGGAAGCCTAGTCCTATCGAAGAATAGCATCTTCAACAATCTTCGACAGTCTTGCAGCATCAGGAAAGAGCAGATGAACATAATGTAAAGTAGTAGTAGTAGTATCATCAACCTCGACCTGAGATCCTTTCTCGACTCCCTGCGAGAAAGCAATCCCAGAGCCGTACTATCCAGTTCTCATCACATGTTCTAGTTGTACCGATCCGGATACAACTCCGAGTGTCCGTTACCGTAGGACAGGCTATCGATAGAAGTTTCTTCCCTGCAGGGGTGCACCAACTTACCCACCACGCTCGCTTAACTCCGGCCGGACACACTTTTCTGGGTCATGCCCGGCCTCGGCCAAACAACACGCCGCAACCCGACCTAGGCTCTAAAGAGAGGTCAGCACGCCGGACTAACCTATGCCCCCGGGGGTCTTGGGCCTTCGCCCCGGGAACCCTGCATGTTGCGAGGACGTTTTGGAAGCAGACCTAGCAACCCCTTATACAAGCGCAGTTGCGTTCCCAGTCCAATCCAAAACGGGTCGCTCCTCGCTGATGTCAATAGAGCTTTGGCTGATGTATACGACGCAGAACGCCCATACTATGCCCACGTGATGGTTAGTGCTATCGGGCCAGAGGCCCCTCGGATCAAATATCCAAACCGTAGTGGATTAGGAGCGCGCGGAAACGAGCAGAGACTCACGATCGATGTGACCCTGTCGCCCCGTCTCGAGGACTTGCGGCAAGGGCTAAGAATGCCCGGCCACGCCTTGTAGTTATCTCGCGGGCACCATCCAGGTCAACCCGACTCCACATCACTTCGCAATAAGCTCGCGCGGGTACCCCTCAGGGCCGACCCGTCTTTAGTATCATGGTTTAGTGCAAGTCAACTCACAACAGTAACTGTGTGTCTGACACCAGGGGAGCCCTGAGGAATCACCCTCGATGGAACCCCACCTGATGTTAAAGTCAAGGTGAACGAAGGAGGAATCACCCTCGAGGTCCACACTTGAGGAGTTGCGCGACGATGTCGTTATCAAGGGTGGTGTAGGAGGAATCACCCTCGCTTACCACGACCGAGTAACTAACCTACAAGGTTATCATCATAAGTGCTGACGAGGTATCACCCTCGGCACTCGACGGAAACCCAGTAGTGTCGGCAACTAAGGGGTAAGTGATGTGCGGTGCCAGGGTCTAGTCTTCAATCCCGATGATCGGGTCTTCTAACATCCAGCGGGGCAGTCGGGATCAAGTGGGGGTCTCTGTCGTGTCTCTACCCAGCCTATACTAAGCAGTCTAGGATAACCACTAAGGAAGTAAGGCAGGTTACAATAATCAGGCTATGCAGCAGATATAGGAAAACAGTAGCAGTAGCAGTTCTAATGCAAGCATAAGAGAGAAGAGAATAGGCGATATAGGCATGTTCAAAATGGGGGTGCTTGCCTGTTTGCTCGGGGGCAAGGGCAAGGTCTTCAGTGGTATCGTCGGGGACGTAGTTGTACTCCTGAGCTGCGTCTGCCTCGGGAGCTACGTCAACGTCGGGGTCTACCGAGAGAGAAGAGGGGGAAGAAACAGGTAAACATAATGCAAGCAAATGCAATACGGTGCGGGTGATGCTATGATGTAGTGCAGGGTTGCCTAATTATGCATCTAAGTCATTTTAGTTATTTTTAGAATTAATCTGGGATTTAATATCCGACGTGTGTGCACTATTCATCTGCCGGATTCGGGTCTGGAGTTACAAGTTCTTCTACGTAGGGGTTTCCGATGGAGAAACAGACGGCACGATCAGACTCGGCTCGTCGTTCTAAGCAACTTTCATGTTTTAACTTTTTCGATCCGAGCTACGGTTTAAAAGTTATTAATTTTTAAAGTTTATTTGAATTTCTGGAATTATTTATTTACAGAAAAGTGAATTATGACGTCATGCTGACGTCAGCACTGCATCAGCGGTCACAGTGGCGCTGACTGGGTCAAACTGACTTGTGGGTCCAGTGGGACCCACATGTCAGCCTCTGTTAGCTTAACTACGGATTAAACTAACTAACAGGGTTAATTAGAGGGGTGGACCCCACATGTCAGTGAGACATTAGGTTAATCTAATTAGTTTCTATTTAATTAAATCTTTAATTAGGTTAATTAGTCGCGGGGCCCACCTGTCAGTGGCATTACGCCGCCACGTCAGCGCGTTGACCACGGTCAGCGTGGTCAGCGGGGCCCGTGGGACCCACTGGCAATGACCCAGGGGTGTCCCACGTGGCGGCCACGTCGGCGGCCAGCGTCGGAGTTGCGCCGGCGACCAAAAATCGCGGCGGCGCGGCTCGGACGCCCGTCGGGTTTCGCCCACAGGCCACCAAAACGGCCGGGGCTGGTCGCGTTCGAACGGGGAGCGAGCGCCGCATCGACCTAAGGTCCTAACGCGAGCAAAGGCGGCCGGGAACGAGCGCTATGACCTCGCCGGCGGCGAGGCATTTCGGGTGAGCGCGGATCCGTCGCGGCAGGGCTCGGCTAGCTACGGGGTTGGTCGCATCGGGACCGCGGAGAGGTGCTGAGCACGTTCCTGCACTCGCACGGCCATGACACAGACTGCATCGCCGGCGGCGAGCTCCACGGCGGCGACGTTTTCGGGTGACAACGGCTACGGCGCTACGATGGCGCAAACGTGCGGGAAGAAGAGGGGAAAAGAGCGCGAGCTCACCGTGAGGGCTCACGTAGCCCCGGCGAGGGCTTAGTAGCAGCAGAACGACAGCAATCGCCGGAGAAGCGTCGGCGGCCGCGGGCGGAAGATGAGCTCGTGGTGGCGCAGCAGTGTCTCCGGGCTCCGATGAGTCGGCGCAGCCAACGTAGACGAGGACGAGGGAACCCTACGCCATCTTGGCGGGGCTCGAGAGCGACGGAGGACACGGATCGACGGCGGCGACGGTGATGGGTTTCTGGCGAGCTCGAGCGAGGCGATGCAGAGGCGAGGGGGAGAGAGAGGAAGTGAGCGAGGGGGTCCAGGGGAGATGCACGGGCCTCGCCCTTATCTCCTCGCGGCTGTCGGTGGCGTCGGTGCCGTCGCCGTGTCGCCGCCCGGCTGGCGCGCGCGCGCGCGACCAGGGCGCGGCCGACACGGGGAGGAGGGAGGAGAAGCTGGGCCAGATGGGCCGCGGCTCGGGGCACTGTGCACTAAGGCCCAGTGCACAGTGTCCCGCTTTTGTTTTTCTGTTTTAGCTTCTCCATTTTCTTTTATCCTTTTCTGTTTCAAAATGTTTAGGGCACTTGTGCACTTTTGAAAAATGTGGGAGTTGGCCCAAATATTGCAATGCAATATTAGCTCTCGCCAAAAAGTGGTTTTAACAGTTTTGGAAGCCATTTGATTTAGCAACGATTTTAAATGAATTTAATATTATTGTTTTGGGTGCTGTCTCATCTAGTTAGAGTCACTTGTCCAACTCCAAATATTTTGATATTGATTTTAGAAATGTTCCTGAATTATTTGCCATTTAATGAACATTTTCCCAACAGTGTTTGATCAACTTTATAATTCACTTTTGAATTTGAGTTGATTTTCAGATGTGAATTTGAATTGGATCATTAACCCATATGACTTGGCACTGCAAATGATCATGACTTGGCAGTTTTAACAGAGTGTTACAAGGGGGTGTTACAAGTTCTCCTCCTCTAAAAGAAATTCTCATCCCGAGAATTTAGGAGGTAGAAGGAAAGAGTCCGGGATATTCTTCCCGAAGATGATCCTCGCGTTCCCAAGTGGCTTCATCTTCAGTGTGATTCGACCACTGCACTTTTAGGAACTTGGTCGTCTTCTGACGAGTACGGCATTCAGCTTCGTCGAGGATGCGGATCGGATGCTCCTTATAGGAAAGATCATCTTGTAGCTCGAGCATCTCTTGATCCACTGCTCGGTGCGGGGATTCCTTGAAGCACTTTCGGAGTTGCGACATGTGGAAGACATCATGAATATGAGAGAATTGCGGTGGCAACTCCAATTGATATGCCACCTGTCCACGTCTAGCCATGATGCGGAAAGGACCAATATAGCGAGGAGCTAGCTTGCCCTTGATTCCGAAACGACGGGTGCCCTTCATTGGAGTGACACGAAGATAAGCTTGATCACCAGGTTGATAGATCACACCCCATCGCTTACGATCATAATTACTCTTCTGATGGTCTTGAGCTGCTTTGAGATTCTCCCGGACAATTCGGACTTGTTCTTCGGCATGTTGAATAATGTCCGGTCCAACAAGAGGTCGTTCCCCAGTTTCTGACCAATTCAGAGGGGTTCGACATTTACGACCATAAAGAACCTCAAAGGGGGCCATTTTCTAGCTGGCTTGATAGCTGTTGTTATAAGAGAACTCGGCATACGGGAGAGATTCCTCCCATTTCTTACCGAAGGATATAACACAGGCTCGAAGCATGTCTTCAAGCACTTGATTAACGCGCTCAACTTGACCTTGGGATTGTGGATGATAAGCTGAACTCCAGGTAATATGAGTTCCCATTGCTTTCTGGAAACTTTCCCAGAAATGGCCAGTGAAAATGTTGCCACGGTCTGAACTGATTTCCTTGGGAATACCATGGAGTGAAACAATCCTGGAGATATATAGCTCTGCTAACTGACTAGCAGTAATAGTCTCCTTAACTGGCAGAAAGTGTGCAACCTTGGAGAGTTGATCGACGACGACAAGAATAGCATCGTGACCCTTCTGAGACTTGGGAAGACCAGTAATGAAGTCCATTTGCACTTTATCCCACTTCCATAGAGGAATAGGGAGCGGTTGCAGAATTCCAGCAGGTTTCTGATGTTCTGCCTTCACGCGACGACAAACGTCACACTCGGCAACATAACGAGCAATATCTTGCTTCATTCTAGACCACCAGTACCTTTGACGAAGATCTCGATACATCTTGGTACTGCCCGGATGGATAGATAGCGGTGTATCATGGGCCTCCTTCATGACTTTGTCAGTCATCAGCTCGAAGCGAGGTACTACAATGCGGTCTCGGAAGTACAAGGTTCCATCTTCAGCAATCTAGAAATCCCTGTACTTTTGAAGGTGAAGCTCTTTCTTCATTAGGCCAATTTCGGCATCTTTAGCTTGCGCAATTTTGACAGCTTTCTCAAGATCTGGCTGTATCACAAGGTTATTAAGAGAACCTTGCGGGACGATGCAGATATTCAGCTTGCGCAATTCTTCATATAGCTGGGGTTGAGCTTGCTTTACCATGAGGTTGCTACAGTATGACTTGCGGCTCAAGGCATCAGCCATCACATTAGCTTTGCCGGGAGTGTATGAAATTCCACATTCATAATCGGTGATTGTTTCCAACCAACGCTGCTGACGAAGATTAAGTTTTGGTTGAGTGAACAAGTACTTCAAGCTCTGATGATCGGTGTAAATCTCACACTGATTACCAAGGAGGTAATGACGCCACTGCTTCAAAGCATAGATGACAGCAGCAAGTTCGAGGTCGTGCACTGGGTAATTCTCTTCATGTGGACGCAGTTGTCGCGAAGCATAAGCAATAACTCTTCGCTCTTGCATTAGGACACAACCTAGTCCTTGGCGAGAGGCATCGCAGAAGATCACAAAATCTTTGCGAGAGTCTGGAGGAGCAAGGACTGGAGCAGAAGTCAGCTTGTCCTTGAGGGTCTGGAAGCTTTCCTGACATTTGTCTGTCCACTCAAACTTAACGCCTTTGTGGAGTAGATTAGTCAGGGGCTTAGCAATCTTGGAGAAATTCTCGATGAAACGGCGACAATAACTTGCAAGCCCGAGGAAACTTCTGACTTGCTTGACATTCTTCGGAGGGGTCCAGTCAAGAATAGCCTGAACTCGCTCTGGGTTAACTGCGATACCATCCTTGGAGATGACATGTCCAAGGTAGGTTACCTCAGAAAGCCAGAATTCGCACTTAGAGTACTTGGCATATAATTGATGCTCCCGAAGTCTCTCCAGAACTAGTCGAAGGTGCTCAGCATGTTCTTCTTTGTTTTTTGAATAAACCAGAATATCATCCAGATATACCACGACGAATTTGTCGAGGTAATCCATGAATATGTAAT
The DNA here is from genome assembly GCA_011799875.1 of Thinopyrum elongatum. Taxonomy (NCBI): domain Eukaryota; kingdom Viridiplantae; phylum Streptophyta; class Magnoliopsida; order Poales; family Poaceae; genus Thinopyrum; species Thinopyrum elongatum. Next base: position 681,597,743 of record CM022303.1, on the reverse strand, counting down.
TCATTAGGCGGGAGAATGTAGCTGGAGCGTTTGTTAAACCAAACGACATGACTGTATACTCGTAAGAGCCATAACGAGTAACGAATGCAGTCTTTGGAATATCCTCTTCGCGTACACGGATCTGGTGATAACCCAACCTCAAGTCGAGTTTAGAGAACACCGAAGATCCTGCGAGTTGGTCATATAAATCGTTGATCCGGGGAAGTGGATATTTATTCTGAATGGTTGCCTGGTTGATAGGACGATAATCTTGGACCAACCTATTCGTTCCATCTTTCTTCTTGACGAAAAGAGACGGTGCTCCCCAGGCATAGGAACTAGGGCGAATGAAACCCTTCCTTAAGGATTTATCAATTTCCTACTTAAGCTCGATGAGGTGGTGCGGAGGCATCTTGTAGGGACGCTTCGCAATAGGAGTGGTGCCAGGCTTCAACTCGATGACGAACTCGACAGCTCTAGCAGGGGGTATTCCTGGAAGTTCTTCTGGAAAAACATCCGGGAAGTCACAGACAACTGGGATATTCTCGATCCCATCAAGCGGAGAAGCATTCAACGCATTCAAGGCATAAATTTGAGCCTCAGCGTTCTGGGTGAGATGAGCTTGATAGTTCACCATCTCATTTGATGGGTGCAAGAGGTGTACAACTTTAGTGGCACAATTGATTGAGGTGTAGTGAGCCTTCAACCAATCCATTCCCAGTATAAGGTCAATCTTGGAAGAGCTCAAGATAATTGGGAGTGCCTGAAACTTCAACCCCTCAATTTCAATAGTAACTTCGGGGCTGAACAGGGAGGCTCGGCATCTACTCGCGGGAGTATCAACTCCTAATGGATGATGCAGGTTGTCGCACTTAACGCCATGCATGAATGCAAAGTCTTCCGACATGAATGAATGCGATGCTCCTGAATCAAATAAAACAGATGCTGGTACTGAATTTACGAGAAGTGTACCCATCACAGTATCTGGTTGAACTGGAGCTTCAGACATGTTGACGTGGTAGCTCTGCCCACGACCATAAGAAGGTCTGGCATTATAGTTGCGCTGTTGAGGAATACCACGGCCAGCAGAAGGGAGAGCCAGTTGATTCTGATTCTGAGAGCAATCTCTAGCACGGTGACCTGGCTTGCCACACTTGAAGCATAGCCCACTATCAGGACGAGGTGCTGGAGCTCGAGGTGCTGGAGTTGGTAGCGGCTGTCTCGGTGGTGGAGGTGGCAGGCGTGGTGCAGCATAAGAGGGCCTGTTTGCAGGAGCTGCTGAACGAAGCATGCCTTGGGGAAACCAGATGCGTCGCTTCTGGGAAGATGAGCCCGAAGATGAGCCCGACTCACGGGTGCGTCTGGACGCTTCCTTATGCTTCTTAAGTCCAGTTTCAACCATGATGGCCTTATTCACCAAGGTGGCGAAATCAGGGTAATCTTGAACAAGAAGGGCTAACTGAATGTCATGGTGCAGTCCTTCACGAAACTTCTCCTGTCTGCGTTCATCAGTAGGAATGTCCTCTTCAGCGTAGCGGGATAAGTCCAGAAACTCGCGCTGATAGACTTCCACAGTTTTGTTTCCTTGAACAAGGCTACGGAACTCAGCCTTCTTCCTAGCTAGAACAGCTACAGGAATGTAGCGGGCTCGGAAAGCAATCTTGAACTCTGCCCAAGTGACGACAGTACCAGGCGGCAGAGTCTGTCGGTGGGTGGCCCACCATTGGGCTGCGGGACCCTTAAGAAGATAAGTCGCAAAAGTGACATACTTAACTTCGGCGACACCAGCAGACTCCATCTCATGAGAGATATCACGCAGCCAGTCATCTGCATCAAGTGGGTTGACTGTGTTGCGGAAAAATGATGGACTGAGCCTCATGAACTCTGGCAAGGTAATGGATGGTTGCTGCTGATTAGCGTCAGGACGAGGGAATTGCTGCATAATCCCCGTCATAAACTGGCGGTTGAGTTCAAATTGTTGCATCATCGCTGCCATGTAATCAGGTTGTGGCGGCGGTGGCGGGTTGTTGTCAGCCATCCTGCTATTCCAACAGGGGTATTTCAGCGATAGCTTATGCAAGTGTTTAACAATAAACATGATGTAACTCGACATTATTGAAAGAGTGCAATAGATGCTTAAAGTAGTCATTAAGACATACAGATTCATACACAGTCGGTTAAAATCGGGCAGCATAACGGCGCAAATTGAAAAACTAGAGACACACTAGGCGGCACGCAGGCACGCGGTAAGGAAGTACACAACGTGACATAGCAAAGGCTACATCAGCGTCGGAGAAAACCACTGAAACGGGGTAACTGCAAGTGCGGACGACGAATGTTCGTCGCGGCAGGATCCTGTGCTCCATGTGCACTCTGATGCAGAACCCGGTCTCGAACTGTAAGAAGAGGTCCACGTGCAAGCGTGTGACCTCCCACTGTAGGCCAATCAATACCTGGCGGCATCTCGGTCCTGCGTGGGTAAAGAATATCCTCCGGATGTATCCCTGCACGAACAGCTGGTAGCAACTGTGTCATTGCCTCGTAGTAGCATGCTCGAGTGGCGAACAACTCGACGGCAAGAGCCCGAACAGTGTGATCCAGAGCCTGAGTGCACTGAATCATAATCTGCGGGTCGTAGCGTCGAGACTCGTACGGGGCACAGATAGCTGTGTAGTATCCAGTAGCATCTCCAACGGGTGCATACGGAATGTACCGAAACACAGTATCATCCAAGTTAGCATTGTGCTCTCCTCGGAGACGTGCGACAGCAGAGTAGGCGGCATCATGTACTGCCATCTCAATCGTCACGCCTAATCCGTGAAAAAGGTGTAGATCGGTGTCTGAGTTGTTCTGCTGATCATAGATCCGAACTTCAGCATAATACTTTTCCTGGTTGAACTCGCGGTAAACCTCATAGACCATGTACTCGGGATACCAGCGGTAACCCAGTCTACTCAGGAGGGCGATCAGAACAGCTGGAAATCCAGGGGCATCACGAGCCCAAGTGCGACGCACAAGCTGGGTCGTAGGCCGCGGTGGAAACAGTCGATCCATCTGAAACAAAGAGGTTCAGGGTTGTCACAAGACAATGTGAAATATAACCGATCTCGGAAGGAAAGGTTAAACAAAACAATGGAAAGGAAAATGATTATCAGACTAATCAGATCAAAGACAGGGAAAACGCACTGAATCCAGCTCTCCGGGTGGATAGAATTAACGAGAACCTAAATGTCGGTGTTAGTAAATTTTATTAAACCCGAATAGATGAGAGATTAGAATCCCAGAGTAAAGACGAGGAATAAAAGATCCTAATACCACCCAGTTGGCGACGTGGGCCCGTAAGCCACACAGCCAAGTTAGTAAAACAGTTTTTGACCACTAGACTCAACTTCGGCCAAGGAATTGGGAAGGGGGATACCTAGAGGCAGTCGGCTCTGATACCAACCTGTGACGACCCCAGCTTATTCGTGCACTAATCATACATGCAAATGCGCATGATCAAGCCTAAGGACTCACTTGAAGATATCACAACACAACTCTAAAACATAAATAAAGTCATACAAGCTTTATATTACAAGCCAGGGCCTCGAGGGCTCGAATACATAGCTCGATGGCATACAAGCGTCAGCGGAAGCATCAGATATCTGAGTACAGATATTTTACAGAGAGTGAAATAGGCCTTCACAGAGGCGGGGTAAAATAAAATACTACGATCGAAAGGCGTAGGCCTCCTGCCCTGGACCCTCCGATCCTACTCCTGGTCGTCAGTGGGCTCCTCGTAGAAGTAGTACTCGCCAGGTGGGTAGTAGTACTGGTCGTCGGCTGGGGCGTCTAGCTCAGGGGCTCCGTCGTCTGGTGGCATCAATTGGAATATGGGGGGAAAAAGAAAATAAAGCAAACGTGAGTACTCATCCGAAGTACTCAGCAAGCAAGGATCTACACTACATATGCAACATTGTCAAAGGAATGGCTGTATATGTGGACTGGGCTGCAGAAATGCCAGAATAAAGGGGAAGCCTAGTCCAATCGAAGACTAGCATCTTCAACAATCTTCGACAGTCTTGCAGCATCAGGAAAGAGCAGATGAACATAGTGTAAAGTAGTAGTAGTAGTATCATCAACCTCGACCTGAGATCCTTTCTCGACTCCCTGCGAGAAAGCAATCCCAGAGCCGTACTATCCAGTTCTCATCACATGTTCTAGTTGTGCCGATTGGGATACAACTCCGAGTGTCCGTTACCGTAGGACAGGCTATCGATAGAAGTTTTTTCCCTGCAGGGGTGCATCAACTTACCCACCACGCTCGCTTAACTCCGGCCGGACACACTTTTCTGGGTCATGCCCGGCCTCGGCCAAACAACACGCCGCAACCCGACCTAGGCTCTAAAGAGAGGTCAGCACGCCGGACTAACCTATGCCCCCGGGGGTCTTGGGCCTTCGCCCCGGGAACCATGCACGTTGCGAGGACGTTTTGGAAGCAGACCTAGCAACCCCTTATACAAGCGCAGTTGCGTTCCCAGTCCAATCCAAAACGGGCCGCTCCTTGCTGACGTCAATAGAGCTTTGGCTGATGTATACGACGCAGAACGCCCATACTATGCCCACGTGATGGTTAGTGCTATCGGGCCAGAGGCCCCTCGGATCAAATATCCAAACCGTAGTGGATTAGGAGCGCGCGGAAACGAGCAGAGACTCACGATCGATGTGACCCCGTCACCCCGTCTCGAGGACTTGCGGCAAGTGCTAAGAATGCCCGGCCACGCCTCGTAGTTATCTCGCGGGCACCATCCAGGTCAACCCGACTCCACATCACTTCGCAATAAGCTCGCGCGGGTACCCCTCAGGGCCGACCCGTCTTTAGTATCATGGTTTAGTGCAAGTCAACTCACAACAGTAACTGTGTGTCTGACACCAGGGGAGCCCTGAGGAATCACCCTCGATGGAACCCCACCTGATGTTAAAGTCAAGGTGAACGAAGGAGGAATCACCCTCGAGGTCCACACTTGAGGATTTGCGCAACGATGTCGTTATCGAGGGTGGTGTAGGAGGAATCACCCTCGCTTACCACGACCGAGTAACTAACCTACAAGGTTATCATCATAAGTGCTGACGAGGTATCACCCTCGGCACTCGACGGTAACCCAGCAGTGTCGGCAACTAAGGGGGAAGTGATGTGCGGTGCCAGGGTCTAGTCTTCAATCCCGATGATCGGGTCTTCTGACATCCAGCGGGGCAGTCGGGATCAAGTGGGGGTCTCTGTCGTGTCTCTACCCAGCCTATACTAAGCAGTCTAGGATAACCAGTAAGGAAGTAAGGCAGGTTACAATAATCAGGCTATGTAGCAGATATAGGAAAACAGTAGCAGTAGCAGTTCTAATGCAAGCATAAGAGAGAAGAGAATAGGCGATATAGGCATGTTCAAAATGGGGGTGCTTGCCTGTTTGCTCGGGGGCAAGGGCAAGGTCTTCAGTGGTATCGTCGGGGACGTAGTCGTACTCCTGAGCTGCGTCTGCCTCGGGAGCTACGTCAACGTCGGGGTCTACCGAGAGAGAAGAGGGGGAAGAAACAGGTAAACATAATGCAAACAAATGCAATACGGTGCGGGTGATGCTATGATGTAGTGCAGGGTTGCCTAATTATGCATCTAAGTCATTTTAGTTATTTTTAGAATTAATCTGGGATTTAATATCCGACGTGTGTGCACTATTCATCTGCCGGATTCGGGTCCGGAGTTACGAGTTCTTCTACGTAGGGGGTTTCGATGGAGAAACAGACGGCACGATCAGACTCGGCTCGTCGTTCTAAGCAACTTTCATGTTTTAACTTTTTCGATCCGACTACTATTTAAAAGTTATTAATTTTTAAAGTTTATTTGAATTTCTGGAATTATTTATTTACAGAAAAGTGAATTATGACGTCATGCTGACGTCAGCACTGCATCAGCGGTCACAGTGGCGCTGACTGGGTCAAACTGACCTGTGGGTCCAGTGGGACCCACATGTCAGCCTCTGTTAGCTTAACTACGGATTAAACTAACTAACAGGGTTAATTAGAGGGGTGGACCCCACATGTCAGTGAGACATTAGGTTAATCTAATTAGTTTCTATTTAATTAAATCTTTAATTAGGTTAATTAGTCGCGGGGCCCACCTGTCAGTGGCATTACGCCGCCACGTCAGCGCGTTGACCACGGTCAGCGTGGTCAGCGGGGCCCGTGGGACCCACTGGCAGTGAACCAGGGGTGTCCCACGTGGCGGCCACGTCGGCGGCCGGCGCCGGAGTTGCGCCGGCGACCAAAAATCGCGGCGGCGCGGCTCGGACGCCCGTCGGGTTTCGCCCACAGGCAACCAAAACGGCCGGGGCTGGTCGCGTTCGAATGGGGAGCGAGCGCCGCATCGACCTAAGGTCCTAACACGAGCAAAGGCGGCCGGGAACGAGCGCTATGACCTCGCCGGCGGCGAGGCATTTCGGGTGAGCGCGGATCCGTCGCGGCAGGGCTCGGCTAGCTACGGGGTTGGTCGCATCGGGACCGCGGAGAGGTGTTGAGCACGTTCCTGCACTCGCACGGCCATGACACAGACTGCATCGCCGGCGGCGAGCTCCACGGCGGCGACGTTTTCGGGTGACGACGGCTACGTTGCGACGGTGGCGCAAACGTGCGGGAAGAAGAGGGGAAAAGAGCGCGAGCTCACCGTGAGGGCTCACGTAGGCCCGGCGAGGGCTTAGTAGCAGCAGAACGACAGCAATCGCCGGAGAAGCGTCGGCGGCCGCGGGCGGAAGATGAGCTCGTGGTGGCGCAGCAGTGTCTCCGGGCTCCGATGAGTCGGCGCAGCCGACGTAGACGAGGACGAGGGAACCCTACGCAATCTTGGCGGGGCTCGGGAGCGACGGAGGACACGGATCGACGGCGGCGACGGCGATGGGTTTCTGGCGAGCTCGAGCGAGGCGATGCAGAGGCGAGGGGGAGAGAGAGGAAGTGAGCGAGGGGGTCCAGGGGAGATGCACGGGCCTCGCCCTTATCTCCTCGCTGCTGTCGGTGGCGTCGGTGCCGTCGCCGTGTCGCCGCCCGGCTGGCGCGCGCTTGCGACCAGGGCGCGGCCGACACGGGGAGGAGGGAGGAGAAGCTGGGCCAGATGGGCCGCGGCTCGGGGCACTGTGCACTAAGGCCCAGTGCATAGTGTCCCACTTTTGTTTTTCTGTTTTAGCTTCTCCATTTTCTTTTATCCTTTTCTGTTTCAAAATGTTTAGGGCACTTGTGCACTTTTGAAAAATGTGGGAGTTGGCCCAAATATTGCAATGCAATATTAGCTCTCACCAAAAAGTGGTTTGAACAGTTTTGGAAGCCATTTGATTTAGCAACGATTTTAAATGAATTTAATATTACTGTTTTGGGTGCTGTCTCATCCAGTTAGAGTCACTTGTCCAACTCCAAATATTTTGATATTGATTTTAGAAATGTTCCTGAATTATTTGCCATTTAATGAACATTTTCCCAACAGTGTTTGATCAACTTTATAATTCACTTTTGAATTTGAGTTGATTTTCAGATGTGAATTTGAATTGGATCATTAACCCATATGACTTGGCACTGCAAATGATCATGACTTGGCAGTTTTAACAGAGTGTTACAAGGGGGTGTTACACCGGCGGTGGTGAGAGGTTACGGTGGCGGTGGGGGTGGGGGGGCTACGCTGGACGAGGTCAGAGCGGAAGGCGGCCACGCGCCGGCGCTGAGCTAGGTTTTGGGGGCGGCAGCGGCGGTCGATCTGGTGGAGGCGCAGGGATTGGGGATTTGGGGGAAGCGTTGCGGGTCTCTCTGATCGCGGGAGGGCCGGTGCGTCTATTTCACAATGGGCCAAAATTTTGGTCAAGTCGCGTGCTTTTTTTCCTCGCTGGCGCGCGCTAGGCCGTTTTCCCGTTTCGCGCCAAAGACGATCTCCAGCATGGGCCGGTAGACTGTGGGCCGAGATTTAGTTCTTCCGGCAGAGTATGGGCCGTAAAGTGTACCGGCAGTGCACGTGCCGTTGTTGCTGTAGTTCTCCAGGCAGTTTGACCGCCCTAAGATGCTTCTAGCGGCGGTAACAGATGTCCCGGCAGGCAGATTGCCCTTAGGCAGGTTTTTCTCCCGGCAGTTAACTGCCCCCAATCAAGTGTTGTGGCGTAGTGCCGTTGCGCTGCTCCACCTACTACGCCATATACGAATTCATGGTGCATGGCATGGCATGGCAGAGGAGTACACGATGGAGTCCACGCGCCCACAAATCCTCCTTGCCAAACCAGGAGGGCCACGCGCTGGACATGGTGCACTCCACCATGAGGGCCGGGAACGATATTCCTGCAAGGAGGGATCACGGTGAAATCCACAAGATGCGGCGGAGAGTCCGTCCATCCATGCATCCGGCCAGTAGTAAAAGGCGCAGCTAGATCCATAAGAGTTTCACACGACCGGTTGGGTTTCTTCACATGATCACCCATCAGATAAATATGTGTAGAAACAACAAATTCATTTACTGGTGACAAACTGATGGCCGTACGTACGTACGCACCGTCCTGGCGTAAGATGTGTCGGCCGGTAATGTGAGTGAGTGCGTGGTAGGAAATGCAACGGGCTAAGCAATTGCATGCATGCATGGCGTCTTTAATTTGTTTGTCCATTCCCCTGGCTTGATTACACGGTAAATAAGTGCTATGGAGAACAGATAAAATGGGTGGCATGCATGTGAGTCGACCGACCATGTACGCATGGAGCCAAAGGTAAAATTAACCTGGCCAGCCAGCTTAGGCTTTTGTGTGTGTACGGATAGCAGATCGGTGGAGCAACTCCTGCATGCATGCACGTGATTTCTGAAGATTAACCGGCGACGTAATCCTGCATCATACTCTTGGTTAGATCTACTGCTTTGTCTTCTTCCACCGGGGCATGTAGCGCGTTCGTATGCATGTCTCTGAAGTGCAGCTCATCGATCTGGGTGTTTATTTAAATTTAAAAATGGGGTTTTGCTCAGATCTCTGAGTGAACGTGAATGACGGTGGGTTGATTAACTATGCATTGTGTACCTAATATGACGTAAAAGCATTTCAGTACTTGAATTTTGTTTGTGAAGCCATTTATTGTATTAAACGAGTCAAAGCCTTACAAGAACAATACTCTTTTTTTTAGTTGACACAAACACCCTCTTGCCTTCATAATAAATCAGCTAAAAAAACTCGGATTTGTAGATGTATAACCAAGATATAATGTAAATATTTGCAACGCAGGCCATCTGCCAATTGCATGACAAATAAATATTCCAGTTCTTCACCCTCAGTATATGTTACTCATAACTGAAATTTTATACCGAACATCATAATTTCTACTAGTGCTCATTCTATCCCACTGTAAAAGGAAGGTGGACTTTAGGCCCTAATCAGTCCCAACAAAGAATCTTCACCCCTTGTGGCAGTGTCACTGATCGATCAGACTGCTACACAATTAACAATTACTAAGCAGGGAGCAAAACATCCCAAAGCCACGGCAGGCCAGATGAATATAACCACCTGCCTACCTAGCTAGCTGTTCCGAGTTCACCGAACCCGTTGAACGCAGTCACAAAGGACAGGGAATCCAGCACTTCTTTTATCTCACTATATAAACTAAACCTTTTAGCTGCCAGATGCTTAGCAGTGCCAACATCAGCCACTGTCACTGTCGCATCACGCATGATAGCACATGAGATCACCGGCCATGTGGGCCACGCGGTCGTCGCAATAAAGTTGTATACATCACATGCAACTGCCATACAAGCAGCCACGGCATGTATTGTTGTAAGCTAGGTCAGGGTCAGTACCACCGGCCATGACCGATCGAGGCCGGGCCAACCGATTAAAGGCGGTGATCGAGCTTGACATGCGAACGTATGTAAGCTAGATCAGCTGGTACCGTGTAACTGTCATTCATATGTGTAATCTCAATGCATGCCATGTAGACCAACCGATTAGTGTGTGTTTTTTTCTTCGTTTTCTATATGTATGACTCATATGCAATTTGCTTGTTTGTACGTGGTCATATTTTCATATGTAATGCTCTAGTCACCATGTGTTTAATTACTTGTTTGGTTGTTAACAAAGGTACCGATGGTTACATGTCCCCCTGGCAGGATAGATACTCTGCTCGACCGATCGCGACGCTGACTGATCGTCTACACGCAGACAGCCGAAAATTACGGCATGATTATGACCTACGTGGCATCCTCGACATACGCTGTTAGAGCACGACCTAACGTACGTTGTCGGTCGACTGCGGTGCACGACGATGAACAAGCAACAAACTTCAGCTGGCTCGAACAAACTTAATCATGTACATGTACACCTAGCGCACGAGCTACCAACGATAGTACCGCCTTCACGCGCACACACACAGCGAGCGTACACACGATGCATGTTACACCCTGGGCCATGGCATGATTACACGCACTCGCACACATCTGTACAAGAGGAGGGTCGACGTGACGGCAATGGGCAAAAGCTGCATGGCTCCATGCATGCATCAAGATTCGTTCCCCAAACCCGTTTCACATTCGCCGGAGGGACTACCCTACTGGGTTAGCTTTGCTCTGTGTCTGCACAGTGCACAGTAATGAGACGACGTGCCTCTGTACTTGCCGACTACTGTACGCGAGAAGGATGCACACTAGCAGCGTGGATGATCCATTTATAGTTGAGGGGCCCCAATGCTTATTTTACCAACCACCAGTGTTTAATTCTGACCTTGACCGACCTGCAGCGGGACAGTCAAGCGCAGTCGTTTTATTTATAGATTTTTTTGGTGTGTCTAGGTGGACTGAGACTTAAACAAGTCTTAATTAAGTGATATAGTATATAAGAAGAAGAAAAACTGATTTTTTTCATATGAATCTCCATGCAAGATCAAAGAAATATAATATCGACTGAGACATAACGAAGTCTTAGTCGACTGAGACTTAGTAGAACTGTTTTTCTTTTGTGTACGCATGGAGTTTCAAGCGTTTTGGTTGGACCGTGTCATTATTCTCGAGATTTTCCTATGTGTTTTTTCTTTCCCGCGCATTCCGTCGAATTGGTATGTCAATCTTCTTGTACTTAAACGTGATACAGTTGGGCGGTTCGATTCAATGGGGGAGGGACATGAACGTGGACCTGTCCTCAATGCTCATGGATAGTGGAAAGTGACCAGACATTCCCCTCTCCCTTGCCATAGCCCATATATGTTCATCAAGTTTCCCATCTATAATTTGTTTCTTTTAGGGGACCATCTATAATTTGGTTGTTAGTTATGAATTCTATCTCTTTTTTTGAATTCTACCACAGAGAAGGGAAGGGAACCAATCCTTCTATTTTGGTCAGGGTTATATATTCCAGCATAGGGTTATACAAATTGATGGAAGGGAACAAATCCATCTATAATTTGGTTGTTAGGTATATATTCCAGACATGTTTGAACAGGGTTACCATATACTCCTAGCTGAGCTTAAACATGAGTGTTGTAGCATGCATGCATTAGGCTAAATTTAACGGAAATACTAAAAATCTAACGTCAGATTTTTAGGCATGGAAAATTTGATGTATCTCACGACAATTTAGATTGGCGCGATGATGGAAAATTTAGTTTGCAAGCACGGTAATTCTCCGACCAAAAAAAATGAATTGAGACAGATTTGTCATACTCGCCGACTAAACTTGCATTGCCATCCTCGAAGAACATAATTTGCCATGAAAAAACGTTCGATTTGCCATGGTAAAAAATCCGACGTCATATTTGTTGCGGAGTCTTAATTTAACCATGGCTGAGTCGACCCTGTAAAAAAATACCATGGCTGAGTCGACAAGTTATGTGCAAAATACTATAATTTGACACTCTTTGCAAAATTTGGACTGAAAACACAAATACAAAATTTAAAGCTTCTTACGGGGTAATAAGAAGGCCTTCGAGATGGTATTTGTCTATCAATTTGTATGAGAAAATATGAATTACTATATAGATTCGGGAGAGGTACAGTTGTGCATATTGGCTGCTTTCGAGAGTCGCATGTTCCCGTGCTCCCACGCCACATGGGCCATTGGATCGGAGAATCAACGGTCATGGCCGCAGCCTGGCAAATTGGAAAACCACCCCCAGGGGCCTCGTAATTGGCACAAATCCAACGGCCTTGGTGTCCCGGGAGCACATACTGTTTTCTCGTATGAATGACCTAGAAAAAGAACCCGAACTCTAAAAAGACATGGATCTAGGACGACGAAGGGACCTGCTAGAATGGGGCAAGGCAATCTTGGGGAGACGATGTCGAATCCGTGATCGATGAGTTCCACCGATATTTAAATCTTGTTGATATGTCTCATTGTATGTCAGTATACGATGACACGACCGTAGAATTCCCGACACAACACATGGTCAAGTTGGATTTATGATAAGTTTTGAATCTCGGCTCATTGAGATCAGTTCAAAGTCTCGTTCGATTCTGAAACATGAGACATTGTTTAGTGAAAAGTTCATCTTGTATCTTTTGAACCACTTAAACATTTTTTGTTTTCGCAAAAATCCTGGTAAACCAAAGTTGCACCTTTTACTAAACCAAAGTTGCATTTTGTAGAAACCGGTTGGGGGCCAGCAAAAACCAATTTTGTCTTTTTTTGAATGAAAGAGGTTTCCCTCCGATTTCATTAATGAAACCAAACTAAGAACAACCAGGCAATCCTGTCCAGAGTAGTCGCGTTCGAAGCTTTTCTACAAGCTACAGATAACAGGGACACAAAAGACATGCATCTCTTACATAAGTTCAGAAACTCTCCAACAAGCACCAGGTTACAAAGCTAAAATCGAAAGATGAAAATGGCCTATGAAGAGTAGCTGGAGTCATTCCAGCCGCCGCATCCCAAACCTCCATCCCTGCGACGCCTTGTAAATCTCACTTGCTACCCGCTCGATTAGCTTTGCTCCCAGCTGCAGGAGTTTTTGTTCCGGCTTTTTTCTCTGCAAAACCGACCAATCAGCAATCCAGTTGCACATAATTCTAATGAATATCATTGGATCATATATCTTTTTTTATCTGAAGATAATATCATTTCTACATTTCCAGAGAGCCCAGAATATAGCCGACATCCCAACTAGCACTAAGTTTTTCTCAAGCTTTCTGAAAGTTTTAACCCATATGTCTAAACAATCACTTGAGCTTTTTGGAGTTGTTCTAAGATCGAAAGCACATTTGACTAAACTCCATATCAATCTAGCCGCAAAGCATTCAAAGAAAAGATGGTCGATGTTTTCATCTTGTCCACAATACACACATTCCTCCTCTCCATTCCATCCTTTTTTTATTAAGTTGTCTTTGGTTAATATACTTTTTCTAGTAAATAGCCAGAAGAACATCTTGATTTTAGCAGGTATTTTGATTTTCCACAAAAAATTATGTGGAAATCCAACATCATCTTTGATCAGGAAAGAATATAATGATTTCACAGAAAATTTCCTATCCTTAGTAAGCACCCAGAGTGGTTGGTCTTTTCCACCATGCATCCTTACCTCCTCACATCTTGCTTTCAAGCTATTCCATAGCTCTATTGTTTCCCCAGTCAAAGTACGTCTAAAAGTAAACCCTTGCCCCCCTCTATTAATGGCATCCGCAACCGATATGTTATGATCAAAGTTAATGTTGTATAACCTGGGGTATAGATCTTTTAATGGCTTAGATCATACCCACCAATCTTCCCAGAACCTAGTCTCATTCCCCCCTCCCAGTTCCTTCTTGACATGTTGGAAGTAATTTTTTTTAACTCCCATCAAACTGCACCAAAACTGGGAATCTCTGGATTTTTTTTTTCTATTCCAGCTAAGCATTTGACCTGGACATATTTATTCCTCAAGATATCAACCCAAGCCCCTGTTTCAGTTTCCATTTTCCACAGCCGTTTAGCTAGCAAGATTTTATTCATGATTTCCAAATTAATAATTCCAAGCCCCCCTTGTTCTTTTGGTAGGAAACATGTTTTCCAGTTGACTAAGTGATATTTTTTCTTGTTTTCATCTTCTTGCCACACAAGTCTAGCTCTAAAGAAATCAGCTTTTTTCCTGACTCCCATAGGCAAAGGGTAAAAGGACATCATAAAAAGAGGAATATTAGTAAGGCAGGCTTGTACCAGGGTCACTCTCCAAGCCATATTCAGCAGCCTACCTTGCCAACATGCACATCTCTTTTCAATTTTTTCAGTGACCCCCTTCCAAAATTTATTCCCCAATCTAACATCAGCCACTGGTAATCCTAGATATTTTATGGGTATTTTCCCCACCTCACATGTAAAGATCTCCTGATATATATCAGTTTCATTTGTAGCTTCTCCAAAAAGGAAAAATTCACTCTTGTGAAAATTTATGGTTTGTCCAAACATCTGTTCAAAGGCTGTTAAAATGAATTTCAGATTTTTTGCACTTTCTTCATCATCTTGTAGGAGAAAAATTGTGTCATCAGCATATTGTAACATGTTGATTTCACAATTGTTATATTCTGAAAGTACCCCTTTTACAAATCCCTCTTGCTTAGCTTTGTCCAGAATGATGGCCAGTGTATCAGCAGCTATATCAAATAATAGGGGGGACAGGGAATCTCCCTGCCTAAGCCCTTTGAATGTTTTAAAATAAGGTCCAATGATGTCATTTTACCTTAACACCCACATGTCCTCCAACCATAGTGTGCATCACCAGATCACACGATTGGTCAAGAAAGTTTTTTAGTTTCATCATTTTATGAACAAAGGGCCATTTGATCTTATCATATGCTTTCTCAAAATCCACCTTAAACAGCAGAGCACTCTGCTTCTTTTTGTGTATTGTATTTAAGGCTTCATGTAACACCACTACTCCTTCCATTATATATCTCCCTTTTATAAAAGCTGTCTGATTGGGGGAAATTATTGGTTTAATGACTTTGCTAAGCCTGTTCATTAACACTTTTGTTATGATTTTGAAACTAACATTAAGAAGGCAGATTGGTCTGAATTTCTGTATTTGTCTAGCATCCTTGACCTTAGGTACCAAGGTAATAATCCCATAGTTTAATCTTGAAATGTCTAAGGTCCCCAAATGAAAATCATCAAGCAATCCCTCGAGAGCCCATTTAACCATCTCCCAAAAATTCTGATAAAATTCTACTGGTAATCCATTGGGCCCAGGACTTTTGTTCTTCTCCATACTGAACACTACCTCCTGCAGCTCTTGCATGCTGAAGGGCTCAATTAACATTCTAGCTTGTTCTTCTGAAATCCCAGGGGCATCTTGAATGTTTAGATTCACAGTAGAAATCTCAGGTTGGCCAAACAAGTTTTTATAAAAGTTTGTAATATATTCAACCAGTTTCTCATCACCTTCAATCTCCCCCTCAGCTTGGCTTAAAGAGAATATTCTATTTTTTCTTCTCCTCCCATTCACCTTGGCATGATAGTATTTAGTGTTACTGTCACCATCTTTGATTTCTCTATCTTTGTATCTCTGTAACCATTTTATTTCTTCTTGTTTCATCAGTCTCCCCAGTTGGGCTCTTAATTCTTTTTGTTCATTTCTATCATAAGCAGATAACCCAAATGTCTCTGCTCTTTTATCAATTTCATCTAATTTAAAAAGGATTTCTTTCTTGAGTTTCCTATACAGTGCATCTGAATTTAATATACATCCTCTCACTTTTTGTCTAAAGATTCTCAATTTCTTTTGCCATCTCTCTATGTTGCTCCCTGAGATCTGAACATCCCACACTTTATGTACAAATTCCCTGAACCCTTCTTTGAGCATCGAAGAGTTTTCAAACCTAAAAATTGGTGAAGCATTTAGTTTCTCCCCAGAATCAACTATCAGAGGGGTATGATCAGACAGTTCTCTCTCCAAGGCTTGTACTGTGGTTAAAGGATAATGTTCCTCCCAATCAGGACAAATGAGTACTCTATCTAGTTTTTCATAAGTTGGATCACTTTGATTATTGGCCCAAGTGTATTTTCTCCCTCCCAGGGGTAACTCTCTTAGACCAGCTTGTTCAATGATAGCATTGAAAACAAAACTCCAGTGAGTGGGTTTGTTTTTCTCAGCACTTTTTCTGATAATATTAAAATCCCCACCTATCATCATAGGTAGGTTAGAATTTTTTTGATATACTCTGGACAATTCAGCTAGATAAGCATTCTTGCCAGTAGTCTGAGCATCTCCATACACCACTATTAAGTTCCACTCAAATTTACCTTTTTTGTCAAACACCAAAATCCTAACAAAGTATATCCCAATTTCTACATTGATAATGTCAAAATTATCACAGTTAATTCCAACTAGTATCCCTCCAGATCTCCCTCTTGGCTGGGACCATTTCCAGTTAAAATTTCTCCCCCCACACAAATTATGTAGTTCTGTGTTAGAAAACTCAGCCTTAATAGTTTCCTGGATGCCAATAAAGTCCAGTTTCCTATTATTAATGGTTTCTCTAATAAATTTTTTCTTATTATCCTGACCAATCCCCCTAACATTCCAGAACATACCTATCATTTTGTTTTTTATAAGTTTTTCTTCTCCCCCCCAACTATAGCAGCCGACTTCACACAAGAAAATCCTGGTGAGCCCAAGCTACATTTTTTAGAACTAGCAAAAAAGCTTTTGAGATGAGAAAAATGATCCATTTCCATCTCAGCACCAGAGTGATCTTCATCACAACATAGTTCTTTGAGATCAGTTTCTCCTATATCAATAAGATTGGTATCCTCATTTTGCTCAACCTTTTTTTCCTTTTGACATATGTGTTGAAGGTAGAAATCTTTTCTACATTGTTCCATTTTAGCAATAATGTCCAAATTTGAATCTATCATACTAATTGAACAACCTAAATCAATCCCAATCTTATCTGCCATGCATAATAAAGAGGAGTTATGAGAGTCAAGTTTATTATCCTTACCATAGTTATCTTTAGCAGCAGCTCTTTCTTTAGCCAGCTCCTCAATATTAGCATCCTGCTTATCTGCTAACCTTCCACACCTTCTCAAGTTGTCCTCCAAGATGCTGTCACTATTCTCCCCCTCAATGTTTCCTGTTTTCACCCCCACTTTTGTCCCAAATGACACTGATTCTTGACTTGCATTGTAATCCACTGGTTCATGATAATTGTTGTGTTCATCCTCTTTCCTATCAGTATCCAGGTTCTTTAAATCAGCCTCAGTGATATCCTCCAATTCTTTTTCTCTAGTTTCCCACATATCTATTTTCTCAACACATGTGTCTATCACCCCCTGTTGTTTGTAGATTAGCTCCATAAGGTTTTTCTTATCTTGCTCTAGCTCCATGATCTTTTTCTCTTCTTTCATTCGGAGGGCTTTTTGTCTTATTTTATCTTCTTCCATATCTTGTATTTTCTTCATGATCATTTCCAAATTAGTTTCCACTTTTTTCCTGGCCTCCATCTCTATGGCTTGCCCTAAAAAAACCAATGTTGTCGAGGACAAATTAGCTCTACAACAAATTCACAAAAAATAAATAGCTACGTACAAGCTTGAAGAAAAATCAAGTGAAATCGTGTGCGAGGGAGGGAGGCATGGCGGGGTGGCGATTCGGTTGCGACTCAACGTCGCGCTTTACGAGGCCACCACGTCAATTCACATGCATGATCGAACAAGCCATGCCTGCCGCGCGCGTCACGCACCCGAAAACGACCTGTGCACTGCCGCCTCTGCCTCTGCTCTCCCGGCTCACCGCCCCAAAACTCGAATTTTTATCGCGGCCTCCTTCCCTTCCTGCCGGCGGGCCATGGCAACGGCGGATCTGCGGCCGCAAACGGCGCCCCTCGCCCATTTCCAGCCATTTTCAGCAGCCACTAGCAGAAGTAAAAATCCCCCACCCACCACCTCATCGCCTCACCCTCCCATCCATCCCCTTCTTTATTCTGCCCAGCCTCCCCACTCTGACATGCCATTGCCAACCTCCCACTGCTACGCCTGCTGCCTCCTCCCACTCCCTCCTTCCCCTCCACTCTACTCCACGCGCGGCCGGGTCGGGTCAACCGACCAGCCTGCCGACCTGCTGCTCCGGCTCGATTCGGACGAGCTTCCCTCGCCATTCCCATGCCGTCCCGTTGTCGGTGCTGGAGGACTGACTTGTAATTAGTTGGTTGGTTCGGTTGCAATGGAGGGGAGGAGGCGCGGCGGCGGCTCAGGAGTTTGTGGTGGTTCTGGGATGGTGAGCTTCAAGTGCGTCTTCTTGCTGGTGGTGCTCGCGCTGTGTGGCCGCGGGGCCAGCGGGCTGGACGCGGACGGGGAGCTGCTCATGGCCTTCCGGCGCGCGGTCACCACGGACCCGCTCGGCGCGCTCCGCGGCTGGAGCTACTCCGACGACTCCGCCTGCGACTGGAACGGCGTCATCTGCAACGGCTTCCCGCAGCCGCAGCGGCAGGCCTCCACGCTCAACCTCACCTCAGCCTCCGCCACCGACGGCGGCGGCAGCGGGAGCCGAAACTTCAGCGCCCTCGCCGGCGGCAGGGCGAACGGCACGCTGCTCGGCCTCAACGCGTCCATGGCGGCGGCCACGGTGTCGCGGGTCATCGGCCTCGTCCTCCCCAGCGCGCAGCTGTCCGGCTCGCTCCCCCCCGAGCTGGCCCGGGTCGAGCACCTGCGCCACCTCGACCTCTCCGGGAACGGGTTCAACGGCACACTGCCCGCCGCGCTGCTGCTCAACGCCACCGAGCTCCGCGTGCTCTCGCTCGCCGGGAACGACCTCTCCGGCGCGCTCCCGGACGCGTCCTACGCGCGGGGGCTCCAGGAGCTCAACCTCTCCGACAACGCGCTCGCGGGCTGGCTCCCCGCCGCGCTCCTCAGGGCGCCCGGGCTCGCCGTGCTGGGCCTCGCCAACAACTACCTCGCCGGGGAGCTCCCCGCCGGCGGGCTCGGCGGGCTGGAGGTCGTAGATTTGAGCAACAACTACTTCAGGGGTGCACTCCCGCCGGACTTCGGCGGGACGCAGCTCAGGTTCCTGAATGTCTCGTCCAACAGCCTCACCGGCGCTCTCCCGGCCGAGATGGCCAACGTCGTGCCGGCTAACACGTCGGTGGATCTGTCCAACAATAACTTCACCGGCGCGGTCCCGCCGGCCGGACCCTTTGTCGCGCAGCCGGCGGCGGCATACGAGGGCAACCCGGGGCTGTGCGGCCCGCCGCTGAAGCACGCGTGCTCCATCCCGTCGTCGCTCTCCAACCCGCCTAACGCCACTGACTCGCCGCCGGCGTTCGCGGCCATCCCCAAGAGCGCCGCTCGGGCGCCGCCGGGCTCCCCCGAGGCCCAGGCCCCGCGCGGCGGTCAGGGAAAGCTCAAACCGCTGGTGATCCTCGCCATCGTGGCCGGTGACCTCGCCGGCGTAGGGCTCCTCTTCATGCTCTTCATGTACGTCTACCACATGAGGAAGAAGCGGCGGCAGCGGCGGGAGGAAAACCCGACGGCGCAGCAGCACAAGAGCATCGGCGGCGGAGCCAAGGCATTGAGCGTCGCCGGAGCCAAAGAAGAAAAGACTTCCACGTCGATTGGATGCTGCATTGGCGGCGGCAAGAACGACGGCTCGGACTGTTCGGCGTCGTCGTCGGACGCGGCGTCCGACGACGGCGGCGGCGAGGACGCCAAGAAGAGAGCCGGGAGCTACATCGGCTGGGGCACCCCGCAGCACCATAGCAAGAACAAGCACGAGCAGCAGCAGCAGGCGCCCGCGCCGGCGACGCTGGTGACGGTGGACGGCGGCGACGGCGAGCTGGAGATGGAGACGCTGCTCAAGGCGTCGGCCTACATCCTGGGCGCCACCGGGTCGAGCATCGTGTACAAGGCCGTGCTCGCCGACGGCACCGCGCTGGCCGTCCGGCGCATCGGCGAGAGCGGCGGCGCCGACAAGCTCAAGGACTTCGAGGCGCAGGTGCGCGCCGTCGCCCGGTTCCGGCACCCCAACATCCTCCGGCTCCGGGGATTCTACTGGGGCGCCGACGAGAAGCTCCTCATCCACGACTACGCCGCCAACGGCAGCCTCGCCAACATCGCCTTCACCCGTAAGTCCTGCTCGACTCCGTTGCTACAACCTACAAGTACAAACTTTTTCTTCTTCTTTTTCTGATGATGATGATGGAATTCCATTGTTGCAAACTTAATTTCCATGAGATTTTTTAGTATCAGGCTGCATTATCCTAGTGCAATTTGGTCAACTGCTTGTAGTACTACTAGTGAGTGATACGGAGTACGTCAACTGCATGATCCATTTAGGCCGCAACGGCGTCAGTCCTTGGCAAAGGTGGCGCCTTTAGCCATAAGTACCTGTAATACACCTTCAATGCACAAATTAGTAGTACTGCTTAATTGGCTCTAATGGCCCAAAATAAGTTGCCACTTTTAGCACTAACTCTTTCTTGATTGTTACACTTTTGTCTTTTGAAACTTGACTAGCTGGAGTACTCTTGCTTTGGTACTACAGTACTACTCTTCTACTTTCACATGCAAATGCAGCAGCTATTTGATGTTCATGTGTTTGATTGAAGCAAATTAAGATGGTGTACAACAGTTGTTGATTGATGTTCATGCGTTTGTTCATGTGCAGGGCGGTTCGGCGCGTCATCGCCGATGCACCTGAACCTGGAGGCGCGGCTGCGGATCGCGCGGGGGGTGGCGCGGGGACTGGCATTCATCCACGACAAGAAGGGCGTGCACGGCAACGTCAAGCCGAGCAACATCCTTCTCGGCGCCGACATGGAGCCGCTGGTGGGCGACCTGGGGCTGGACCGGCTGCTGTCCGGCGAGAGCGCGGCCAGCCGGGGCGGCGGCGGCGCGTCGGCGCGGCTGTTCGGGAGCAAGCGCTCCATGCACTCCACCAGCAGCCTGCCGGACCTGTCCCAGATGCCGGGCGGCGGCGCGGGGGCGAGCCCGGCGTCCTCGGCCCCGCCGCCGTACCAGGCGCCCGAGTGCCTCAAGAGCCTGCGGCCCAACGCCAAGTGGGACGTCTACTCCTTCGGCATGGTGCTCCTGGAGCTGCTCTCGGGGCGCGTCTACTCGGAGGTGGAGCTCTGCCAGTGGCACGCGGGCGTCGCCGGCGCCGTCGACGACCAGCGCGGCCGCGTGCTGCGGATGGCCGACCCCACGCTCCGCGGCGAGGCCGCCGACGCCGGCAGCGAGGACGCGCTGCTCGGCTGCTTCCGGCTCGCCTTCGCCTGCTGCGCCATGGCGCCCGGCAAGCGGCCCGCCATGAGGGACGCCGCCGCGCTCCTCGACAGGATACCCACGCCCTCCGCCTCCGCGTCCTCCGCCATTGAAACTCCTCCTTACTGATTGTCCGGCAATAAATTGTAGGATAGCAGTGCAACTTGGATGATCTTTACTACTGATGGCGACCTTGCCGTGCTAGTCCCTGTAGATTTGCTGTCACTAATTTTTGATATTCATGTGATTAACCGACCCCTTTTTTTCAAGATTGCGGTTTCATGCTCTGCTCTGATTCAAATGCCATTGTTACAACTTACAACACGAGATTGCTGTTTGTTGCAAGAAGTGTTCAGTGGTGCCATGGCTCTTGGAACTGGAAGAAACTTTCTCTATGCTGCTTCTTCTTTTTGTTTAGAGAAGGGAAGCAACTTTTGTTCTTCTTGATCGTGGAGAGAAAGGAAGCAACTTTGTGTTGGGCAACGCAGAGTTGATTGTCTAGAGCATATAAACCGGGAGCCGTGTCTTCTGCACTTTACCTCGAATCAGATGCTAAGTGGCCTGAATAACCCAAGTGGCAAGAGTGATTAGAGGAAGATGAGTACTGCCTCACTTCTGATAGTACATTTGTTCTGAAAGAAATCGTGTCCTTTTAGTTTAGAGCTATGGTGAGTGGCAGTACATACATGAGGGTAATACGTGGTTCATCTACACTACCGCTGTGGCTGCCGTGCATACACAACTAGGACATGGTGGCCATGGATGTTCTGAGCAACCTGTCCACTCCCATGTTCTCTTCTTTTTCCCAAGAATCTGCAGCATTTGTGGTATGACAGGAAACGATGGAAACAAGGGAATAAATTCTAAGCACGGTTGCGCAGTGGCTGTACAGCTAGAACCATGGCTGGAGATGGACAGACAGGCTACCAAATCTCTGCTGCGCCATCGATGCTAATCGTGAATTGGTCCGCAAGAATCAGTGTGTAAGGCCAACTCCAACGCGCGACCCAAACGAACGAACGTCCGTTTTTCGTCCGTTTGGGGCAGAAAAACGGACACGACCGTCCGCTTGCGGTCGTGCGGGCGTCGGTGCGCCCAACGGGTCGGCCGCACCCCAAACGGTCCATTTGTTTGGACGTGACAATAAACCCCGAAAACCCCAAATAAAACATTAAAAACAACCTAAAAAATATTAAACGCAGGCATTAAAACGTCCACATTACCCAAGCTCGCACATTAATATAAACAAGATAATAAAAACATTAAAAAAATAGAAAGGGCCGTCGCCGTTGCCTGTCGTGGCCGCCGTCTACTCCTCGTCGTCGTCCTCGTCGCCGGTGAGGTCGACGTATGGAGGTGCCTGCCAGAGGTGGGCTGGCAGAGCCGCCTGCTGTGCCGGCTGCGGTGGCACCTGCACGACCTCTTCGCGCGGCGGGGATGGTGACCAGTGGCCGGCGTCCACCTCGGGCGTGCACGGCACGGTCTCCGTCCACGTCCAGGACTGCCCGACCAATGCCGGGTTCCATCTCGTCGCCTCCTCCATCGCCAACTCTGGCCGCGCCTCCTCCATGGCCTCCTGAAAGGATCGATATGGTTGACTAGAGGGAGGGGGGTGAATAGGCAACTAACAATTTTTAGCTTTTCTTGATCAAATTAAACTTAGCATCAAAATAGGCTGTCTAGATGTGCAACTAGGTGAGAAACCTATATGATGCAACAACAATAAGTACACAAGCAAGCAAGAAATACACCACACTAAAGGCTTGCACAAGTAAAGGTAAGAGATAACCAAAAGTGAAGCCGGTGGAGACGAGGATGTGTTACCGAAGTTCCTTCCCTTTGAGAGGAAGTACGTCTCCGTTGGAGCGGTGTGGAGGCACAATGCTCCCCAAGAAGCCACTAGGGCCACCGTATTCTCCTCACGCCCTCACACAATGCGAGATGCCGTGATTCCACTATTGGTGCCATTGAAGGCGGCGACCGAACCTTTACAAACAAGGTTGGGGCTATCTCCACAACTTAATTGGAGGCTCCCAACGACACCACGAAGTTTCACCACAATGGAATATGGCTCCGAGGTGACCTCAACCGTCTAGGGTGCTCAAACACCCAAGAGTAACAAGATCCGCAAGGGATTAGTGGGGGGAATCAAATTTCTCTTGATGGAAGTGTAGATCGGGGCCTTCTCAACCAATCCCTAGGAAATCAACAAGTTTGATTGGCTAGGTAGAGAGATCGGGCGAAAATAGAGGTTTGAGCAACAATGGAGCTTGGGGAGAGAAGAGGTGGTCTTCTTGGGGAAGAAGGCCATATTTATATAGTGGGGGAAAAGATCCAACCGTTATCCCCTCACTCAACCCGCGCGGCGCGGTACTACCGCACACAGCCGCGGTACTACCGCAAGGGGTTGCGGTACTACCGCTCCCCGGTGCGGTACTACCACTAGCGCGGTAGTGACCAGGTGAGGGCCTGTTGCACAGGGCAACGAGTGGTAGAACCGCCGGAGTGGTACTATCGCGCGCCCCTAGGGTACTACCGTAGAGCAGGGCTCAACTGGCGCTGGAAATGTACGGAAGAAATAAATTGCTTCCGTAGCTACTTCCGCTGAGGTTGGAGCTGTGCAAAAATCCGGCACGGTACTACCGCTCACCAGGAGCGGTACTACCGCGTTGGGGCGGAAGTAAAAAATTACATCCGCGCCTACTTCCGCATGCTTCAGCATCAGGGCTGGAGGCAGCGGTACTACCGCTCACCAGGATTAGTACTACCGCACGCCCCTGCGGTACTACCGCTCCCTTGAGCGGTACTACCGCTCCCTTGAGCGGTACTACCGCACGCCCCTGCGGTACTACCGCTCCCTTGAGCAGTACTACCGCACGCCACAGAGGCTTTAGCATTTGGCAGCCTTCATATCGCAGAGACAAGGATAAACGGACGGTGCTCCATCGAAGCGAAGGAAAGGTGGTGCAAAGGAACAGATGTGTATGTGTTGATTCCACCCTAACCTTTCCGAAGCGGACCCCCTCTTAATAGTACGGCTTTCCTACGACTCAAATCCACCGAAAAGAAACGTAGAGAACCGCCGTCTTCGATAGGCTCCGAGGGGCACCGAATTGTCTTGTGCCTAGACATGAGATATCTGAAATGCTCAATGCACACGATTAGTCCGCAAATGCATTGTCATCAATCACCAAAACCACTTAGGGAGAAATATGCCCTTACAATCTCCCCCTTTTTGGTGGATTGATGACAATACGGGATTTGCACATAGAGATAAATAATGAGCATAAGCAAACCCAAACTCTATAAAATATAGACAGGCTCCCCCTAGATGTGTGCATTGTATAGATATGCTTTGGACTACAAAATACACACACTAGGATCAACACTCCCCCTATATTTTATAGACAAGGCAATCCTTGAAACAAGATAAGTGACACTAAGCAAGGAAGCAAGGTATAGCAAGTAAGCATGAAGATAAGGGCACAACAAAATAAACTCACAAGCTACTAGACATACTTGACAATAAAAGGATAAGAGTGAAGGCATATGTCTCACACCATATGATAGAATAAGTCTCCTGGTCTCACACGCAAATGACACAAACCAAAGCAACGAAGGTTCAACGAAAGCAAGGAGACAAATACTCGCAAATCCTACACTCTCTCCCCCTTTGGCATCGAGATACCAAAAAGGCAGAGATGACACCTAAGACACAGGTTGTAGCTCCCACTGAAGTGATCACCCATCAACCTCCTCCTCTGAAGCAGCAGGAATGGACTCCTCATCTGACTCAGCCCACTGATAGCCCTTCTTCTTCATCCAAGCAGCCTCAGGTGTGATGTTCTTCTCAGACCCACTCGAGAAGTGCTCGCCAAGCTTCCTCAAGATCCGCTTGTCGCGCTGGCGACTCTCCTTCTGAGCAACGTGAGTCTGATACTGCCCCTTAGCCTGCATGCAGAAAAGAGTCTTCACCTTGGCCTTGAGCTTCAAAGCCCAAGATGGCTCAGCAGAGGGAGGTGCATACTCCTCAGAACTGTCCTCCGCCTCCTCCTCCTCAATCTCATCCTCATCAACATCCATGCGAGCAGCATCTGCCTCAGCCCGGGTAGTGGTGTTAGCCCACTTGTTCTTCTGGCGCAGCCTAATGGGCTCATGGCGAATCCAGTTGGGAGCATGAAACTCTTCACCCAGAAAGAGCTTCTCCCAAGTCTTCGAAATCAAGAGGAGCAAATAGGGTCCATAGATGGGAACCTTACGATGGAACACAGCAAACCGAAGCTCACACCACATGATATGAGAGACATCAAGTGGTCCAGGTTGTTGAAGACGCGCTTCCTCACAAATAAGCATCATGTCCACAAGATAGGAATGCACCTTGTCCTTGTCGCCTATGCGAGGAAAAAGAGAGTTGCGGAAGATCCGGTGCATGATGTCAAGAAACGGGTTCAGCACATAAAACTTCTTGCCACTGGGTAAAGTCTTCTCAACAAGGTAGGGTTGAAGCTTGTTCTTGGAAGCAGACTCTGGATTGGCATGCGGGCGGACACCAACTAGCACATCTAGCCCCTCATCATGAACGTGCAACAGATCCATGAACTCCTTCCACTCAGCAGTCATCCTCTTTCCATTTGTCATCCAAGTCATGCTCCGCTTCTCATCCGTGTGGAAGTGGACAGAAGCAAAAAACTGAGCCACAATCTCCGGGTCAAAGTCAAGGTGGAACGTGAGGATCTCCTCAATACCAAACTGCTCCACCAAATCCAGGGGCTCACCAAAATATGCCTGGTTCTTCCTCAGATGGTCCATGTCAATCCACTGAACGGGTACATAGATGTTCTGCTTGGCCTTGATCACATCTAGGAAGATGAGATTTTGTTGCTTGGTCCAAAACAAGTCATTGCCCCTGATGAGTTCCCTAGGTTTGATGTAGGGGTTGAGCTTCCTTCGAATCAGAAACTCTGCTTGAGGCATTTCATCCAAGCCGACAACTGGCTCCTTGATCTTGGTGGCAGTGGTCTTGACATTGCGTTGTGGGGCATTGGACCCCTCAGGAGCTTCTTGGTTGCGAAGGCGCTTTGAGCTCGTATCACGGCTGGGATTCGAGCGCCTGGCACCAGAACCGGAGCCACCACCTATGACACACAACGCAAACACACGAGAAGAACGAGAAGGATTATTGCAAAGACCAAGGCCAAAACATGATGAAACAAATAGAAATGAGATTGGGTGTGACAAAACAAAGCAATTTTAGGTCAACGGTAGTATTGTAACAAGACGCGGAAGTAAATTTTTACTTCCGCTCTGACCACGGTAGCACCGCGCGGCGCGGTAGTACCGCGCTTAGAGCAGAAGTAATTTTTTACATCCGCGCGCCGGGCGGTAGTACCGCTCCAGGCGGAGCGGTAGTACCGCACGGGGCGGATCTCACACAAACGGATCTGAGAACATCCGTAAAGTTAAATCGGTACTACCGTTGATCAAAACTATGTTGTTGCATCACACCAAATAGCATATCTACTGCACTAGCACTCTCCAACAATCTCCTCTTGCAAAGATTTAGCCAAAAATCACAAGCCCTACTTATGCATCCCCCAAAACCTAGAAGCAAAGAAAAGAGGCAAAGAGAGAAGGTCTAGGGGAGATACCGGGGTCCATGGCAAGAGGGCGAGGTGGGGAATGATCCCACCGGTTGGAACAAGAGGAGAGTGGCCGGAGATGGAGATCTGGCGAGGTCCTCCGGCGCCATTCTTGGGCAGGAGAGAGAGAGTCGATGTGAGGGGAAGAGATGAATGGGTATGGGGGAGTTGGAACTCCCCCTGCCCGCGCTTAACCCCCATGCGGTCTCGACAGCACGGTAGTCCGCGGATCATCGTGGTAGTACCGCCCGTGCGGTAGTACCGCCCACTGGGTGGTAGTACTGCTCTTCCAGCGGCAGTAAAAAATTACTGCCGCGATGGAAGCGGTAGTACCGTGCCGTGGTCGCTGCGGTGCAACCACAGGAGCCACCCACCTCCAGCGGTAGTACCGTGGCTTGTCACGGTAGTACCGCAAACCCAAGAAAGTGCAAGTTTCATAAAAAAGAAACACAAAAGGCCTTTGCAATACAAACTTCAAGCAAACGGACAAACAAGAGAGAACACAAGAGAAGCAACTTAACCACGAACAAGGTCCAAAAGAAAGCAACGAGACACGAGGACCAAACATCGAACCAAAACCTCTTCATGAAGAGAGGGCGGTGGCCGGAGCCACCTATGTTTGAGTCAATTGGTATGGCACCGCGAAGAATTATCCTTGGGCCCATGACCAAAACTCGTCTTTGAAGCACAAGTGCCATCAACAATGGCGAATGTGAAAGAGTTGATCAATTTATGCATAAAGGGGGGAGGGAGAGTTCATTGAGAGAACAACACTCCCCCTATGTCCATGCCTACACCTAAACAAGACAACAAGATGAGTATGGTGGGGTGTGCACAGGTTCAAGCCACATTGCTCAAATCGATGATATTTAGCTCATGCCTTAACTCGCGAAATCTTGCTTCATCCAAAGGCTTCGTGAAAATATCTGCAAGGTTATCATGAGTGTTGACATAGTTAAGCTCAATCTCCCCTTGCCTAATGTGATCCCGGATGAAGTGATACCAAATCTCAATATGCTTCGTCTTGAAGTGTTGCACCGGGTTGAGAGAAATCTTGATGGCACTTTCATTGTCACACCAAAGAGGCACTTTGTCACAAATGACACCGTAATCCTTTAAAGTTTGCCTCATCCATAGAAGTTGAGCACAAAAACTACCGGCGGCCACATACTCGGCTTCGGTGGAGAAGAGAGACACACAAATTTGCTTCTTAGAAGACCAACTCACCAAAGAGCAACCAAGAAATTGGCACCCTCCGGAAGTTGACTTCCTATCCACTTTGTCTCCCGCCCAATCCGAATCCGAAAAGCCCACAAGATTGAAGTTTGCTCCTCTAGGGTACCATAAGCCAAAGTTTGGGGTATGAGCCAAATATCGAAAGATTCGCTTGACTGCCACATAGTGGCTATCCTTAGGTGAGGCTTGAAACCGTGCACAAATTCCCACACTCAACATGATATCCGGTCTAGATGCACAAAGGTAAAGCAAGGAGCCAATCATAGAACGATATACCTTTTGATCCACGGCTTTACCATTGGGATCAATGTCAAGTTGGCATTTGACAGGCATGGGTGTAGAAGCCGGCTTGACATCACTTAGCTTGAATCTCTTCAGCATGTCTTGAGTGTATTTGGCTTGGTTGATGAAGGTTCCTTCTCTTCTTTGTTTGATTTTGAACCTGAGAAAGAACTTCAACTCTCCCATCATGGACATCTTGAACTTCGAGGTCATGAGTGCGGCAAACTTCTCATTGAAAGCTTTGTTAGGAGAACCAAAGATAATATCATCAACATATAGTTGGCATACAAACAACTCCCCTTTGACCTTCTTAGTAAAAAGAGTGGGGTCAATTTTTTGCAACAACTCGGTAAGGTGCTCATACCATGCACGTGGGGCTTGTTTAAGGCCATAGAGCGCCTTATCGAGTTGGTACACATGATTGGGAAACTTGGGATCCTCAAACCCCGGGGGTTGTTTGACATACACCAACTCATTAATAGGACCATTAAGAAAAGCACTATTCACATCCATTTGTTGCAACTTGAAGTTATGATGAGAAGCATAAGCAATCAACAAACGAATAGATTCAAGGCGAACAACGGGAGAAAAGGTTTCACCGTAGTCGATACCCTCGACTTGGGAGTAGCCTTGTGCCACCAAACGAGCCTTGTTGCGAATGATAATCCCGTGAGCATCTTGCTTGTTCTTGAATATCCATTTGGTTCCAATAACATTATGGTTCTCCTTTGGCCTTGGCACCAATCTCCACACCTTGTTGTGCTCGAAGTTGTTGAGTTCTTCATGCATGGCATTAAGCCAATCCGGATCCTCGAGCGCCTCATAGACCTTTTGGGGTTCAACACAAGAGACAAACGCATGATGTTCACAATAGTTTGCTAATTATCTACGAGTGCTTACCCCCTTTCTTAAGCTTCCAAGCACATTCTTCATGAGATGATCTTTGGTAGTGAGCTTGGACACAATCTTGGCGGCACGACGCTCCAATTGCTCCTCAAGAGAGAGTTGAGGAGCTATAACTTGATCATCATGAGCGTCGTCTTGAGCTTGCTCTTGATCTTGAGCTTGCTCTTGATCTTGAACTTGCTCGGTGGCGAGAACTTGACCTTGGGCATCACTTGGTGGATCACCACCATCTTGAGGTTGATCTTGCCCTTGATCTTGTTCATTTGGTTGAGGGCCTTCACTTTGTTCTTTGGAAGCGTGTGGGTCTTGGGTTGGTGATGGTTCCACTTGAGTGGAACATTGTCCTTCTCCTTCGGCCACAAAGGGTTCCTCAATGGGTAGGATATGGCCAACACCCATTCTTCTTATGGCTTGGGGAGGAATTTCATCACCTACATCACAAGTACCACTTTGCTCCACTTGGGAGCCGTTATTCTCATCAAACTCCACGTTACACGTCTCCTCAATGAGTCATGTGGACTTGTTGAGGACACGGTAAGCATGAGAGTTTGTAGCATAACCAACAAATATGCCCTCATGAGCTCTAACCTCAAATTTAGACAAACGAACACCTTTCTTGAGAATGAAACACTTATAACCGAACACCCGGAAGTACTTGAGGTTGGGTGATACGTCTCCAACGTATCTATAATTTTTGATTGTTCCATGCTGTTATATTATCATTCTTGGATGTTTTACAATCATTTTATAATCATTTTATATCATTTTTTGGTACTAACCTATTGACATAGTGCCCAGTGCCAGTTGCTGTTTTCTGCATATTTTTTACATTGCAGGAAATCAATACCAAACGGAGTCCAAACGCAGTGAAACTTTGTGTGGATTTTTTTGGACCAGAAGACATCTAGTGGGCCGAAGAAGCGCCTGGGGGGGTGCTCCGAGGGGAGCACAACCCACCAGGGCACGCTTGGAGGCCCAGGCGCGCCCAGGTGGGTTATGCCCACCTCGGGGGCCTCCCGCACAGCCTCTTTGCTCTATAAATACCCCAATATTCCAGAAACCCTAGGAGAGTCGACAAAAATCAATTCCAGCCACCGCAAGTTCCAGAACCACCAGATCCAATCTAGACACCATCATGGAGAGGTTCATCATCCTCATTGGTGCCTCTCCGATGATGCGTCAGTAGTTCATTGTAGACCTTCGGGTCCGTAGTTAGTAGCTAGATGGCTTTCTCTCTCTCGTTTGATTCTCAATACAATGGTCTCTTGGAGATCCATATGATGTAACTCTTTTTTGCGGTGTGTTTGTTGGGATCCGATGAACTTTGAGTTTAAGATCAGATCTATCTTTTTATTCATGAAAGTTATTTGAGTCTTCTTTGATCTCTTATATACATGATTGCTTATAGCCTCGTATTTCTTCTCCGATATTTGGGTTTTGTTTGGCCAACTTGATCTATTTATCTTGCAATGGGAAGAGGTGCTTTGTGATGGGTTCGATCTTACGGTGCTTGATCCCAGTGACAGAAAGGGAAACGACACGTATGTATCGTTGCCATTAAGGATAACAAGATGGGGTCTATTTCTACATAAATAGATCTTGTCTACATCATGTCATCGTTCTTATTGCATTAATCCGTTTCTCCATGAACTTAATACACTAGATGCATGCCGGATAGCGGTCGATGTGTGGAGTAATAGTAGTAGATGCAGGCAGGAGTCGGTCTACTAATCTTGGACGTGATGCCTATATAATGATCATTGCCTGGATATCGTCATGAGTATTTGAAGTTCTATCAATTGCCCAACAGTAATTTGTTTCCACCATTTGCTATCTTTCTCGAGAGAAGCCACTAGTGAAAACTACGGCCCCCGGGTCTCTTCTTTAATATATTTACCTTCAAGATCTATTTTGCTATTCGCTCTTTTATTTGTTTGCAACTTTTATTTTCAGATATATTAATCCAAAAACCCAAAAATACCTCGCTGAATTTTATTTGCTTTTATTTTCATCTTTCAATCTACTACAATTTTATCTATCTCGTTACCCGAAAGGGATTGACAACCCCTTTAACACGTCGGGTTGCAAGTATTTGTTCTTTGTGTGCAGGAGCTGTTTACGTGGTGTTGCGTGGTTCTCCTACTGGTTCGATAACCTTGGTCTCATCACTGAGGGAAATACCTACCGTCGCTGTGCTGCATCATCCCTCCCTCTCTGGGGAAAAACCAACGTAGTTCTAGCAGACATCATCGGGCTTGTTGCCGGTAAGTATCTCATATGGAGTCTTGTTCAAGCCTTTGCGGAGATAGAGCCGATTGGATGCATGACAAGCGGTGTTGATGGCTTCGGCCCAAAAGTTGTACGGAGACTTGAACTCCACCATCATGGTCCTTGCCGCGTCCATCAATGTCCGGTTCTTCCTCTCCGCAACACCATTTTGTGGAGGGGTGTAAGGTGCGGAATATTGATGCTTGATCCCCTCATCACTGAGAAACTCATCCAAGGTGTAGTTCTTGAACTCGGTGCCGTTGTCACTTCTTATCATCAAAATCTTTGCATTGTGTTGACGTTGAGCTTCATTTGCAAAGTCGATGATGGTTTGTTGGGTCTCACTCTTCCTCTTGAAGAAATATACCCAAGTGTATCTTGAATAGTCATCCACAATCACCAAGCAATACTTTCTACCCCCAAGACTATCAATGGATGGAGGCCCAAAGAGATCCATGTGAAGGAGCTCCAAAGGCCTCGTCGAATAGATGATAGTCGTGGGAGGGTGAGCCTTCTCATGTAGCTTTCCTTCGATACAAGCACTGCAAGCACGATCTTTGGCAAAACTAACATTTGTTAGTCCACGGACATGGTCCCCCTTGAGAAGACTTTGCAAAGATCTCATATTGACGTGGGCTAAACAGCGATGCCAAAGCCATCCCACGTCAACTTTAGCCATTAGGCATGTCGCGGTCTTAGTGGGTCGCTCCAAAAAGTTAATCACATAAAGACCGTTCTTGACATGCCCAACAAAAGCTACTTTAAGAGTCTTGCTCCACAAGAGGGCCACGGTATCAATATCAAAGAAAGTGGCAAAGCCCATGAGTGCAAGTTGACGAACAGAAAGTAAGTTGTATGCAAGGGACTCAAAAAGCATGACTTTCTCGATTGTGAGATAATGAGAAATGACAACCTTGCCGAGGCCCAATACCTTAGAAGATGAGGCATCACCCCATTCGACATTGGTGGGCATAGATGAAACCTTGTGCACGTCCACCACCAAGTCCTTGCTTCCGGTCATATGATTTGTGGCTCCACTATCCAGCAACCATGAACCCCCACCGGAAGCAAACACCTACAAGAGATCAATGCTTGGTTTTAGGTACCCATTTTGTAATGGGTCCTTTGATGTTAGCAACAAGGGTCTTAGGAACCCAAATAGACCATTCAATGTACTCATAAGAAGAACCAACAAATTTTTCATAAACATGCCCATCACTAGCACGGCATAACACATAAGAAGGGTTAAAGTCGACGGCTTTGTTGGAAGGAGTGGCATTGCCCCTCTTGACATCACCACCCTTCGCATCGTTCTTCTTCTCCTGAGAAGTACCCTCTCCCTCCTTAACAAATGCTTGCTTGAGAGGAGGAGTTTGTTTGGTCTTGTCATTCTTCTTCTTCTTCTTGGACTTGGGTGCAAACCCAATCCCCTCCTTGCCCACAACTTCCTTTTGATTGCTCAAAAGGTCGTTGAGGTTCTTCTCACCTTGTATGCAAGACACAAGGCCTTTCTCAAGTTGCTCCTTCTACTTGGCATTCTCCTCCACAAGATGCACATGCTCACAACACGGGTTAGTAGCATTTGCATTATCGATTAAAACCATATGAGGAAATGTGGCTTTCTCCTTGGTTAGCTTCACTTGGAGTTGATCATGAGACTCTTTGAGGCTAGCATGAGCACTCTTCAAGGCCTTGTGAGCCTTGTCAAGTAGATCAAACTCCTCCTTGAGTCTAGCATGATCAACCCCAAGTTTGGCCTTCTCGGAGTTGAGCACACGAGAGACAACAAGAGCATGATCAAGATCTTTCTTTAATTTAGCATGATCATCGTTGTGTGACTCCTCAAGAGCCAAACGATGACCACGCTCTTCCTCAAGCGCATTAGAGAGATCCGATATCTCATCGGCATAGTCACGACTATGCCCTTCCATCTTAGAGATGGTTTCTTCGTGAGCCTCGATCATGTCATTGGCTTCACCAAGTTGTTCCAAGAGAGCAACGAAGTGCTTCTTGGTTTTACCCTTGAGCTTACTCATAAAGGACTCAAATTCATTTTCCTCCTCCTTCGCCCCCTCATTTTCATCAATGCAATCCGTCAAGGAAGGATTAGTAGTGATGGTAGTTTTGATGTTGGGGGTTACCTTCTTGGTGGCTTTAGCCATGAGGCACTTGGCGGTGATGTTCTCGTTGGGTGAATCGAAGAGGGACACCCGTGGAGTTGTTGCAATGGCAACGGAGGCCATGGCAACCGTCTCACCATCTTCATCATCATCATCATCATCCTCATTGTACTCTTCTTGTGCCACCAACCCCTTGGGAGGAGTCTTCTTGGTGAAGTTGTTCTTGTTGGGGAAAGACTTGGCCTTGTCTTTTCGGATAAGCTTGCCACCATTGTCTTCCCTCTTCTCGTAAAGGCAATCCACAACAAAGTGACTCACATTGCCAAAATTATAGCACATCCTCACACGTTTCTTGCCCTTGGCGCCACTTGAGTTGTTCTTGTTAAAGTTGGGCCTTGAGTTCTTCTTGCCCCAAAATTGCCGTGAAGCAAGAGCCATGTGCTCATGATAGGCATACTTGGTGTCTTCGGGGCAACACTCCTCTTCTTCCTCTTCATCCTCTTCTTCCGCACTAGCCTTGGCCTTCAAAGCAAGGTTGGGCTTCCTTAATCGTTGAGACCGCAACACCGCATTATCGGCGGTCTTGTCCAAGATCCTCATTGCAACAAACTCATCCAACACTTCACTTGAGGACAAGGCGTGAAAGTCCGGCCTTTGACGGATGACGGAGGACATGGCCTTATGGTAGGGCATCATGGCCTTGAGAAACTTACGCTTGATCCAATTGTCATCCGTATCCTTGCTCCCATGATCTCGGAGAGAGACCGCGAGAGTGGTTAATCTTCGGTAAAGCTCTCGAGGTTCTTCATCTTCAATCATTGCAAACTCATCGGCTTCATCTTGCACCACTTCAAAGTTTGAGTGTTGAATGCTTGCGCTTCCCTTGTACAAGGAAACAACATGCTCCCATGCTTCCTTGGCCACGGTGAAAGGTAGGAGGTGTGCAATGTCTTCGGGAGGAATGGCTTCTTGGAGAATGAAGAGAGCGGACTCGTTGAATTGATGATCCGCGGCTTCTCTAGGAGTGAAGTTGCTTGGGTCGTGCGGGTAGAAACCTTGCTCAATAATTCTCCAAAGATTAGTAGAACCATGATTTAAATGATGTTTAAAGCGATACACCCAAGAGGCAAAATCCTCATTTTTCACAAGCTTAGGAGGAGGACCAACATGATTCATATGCATGGAGGGAACCGGTCCTCCATAGGTAAGAGGTGGTTCAACATGGGCAAAGATGCCACTCCCACTTCTACCACTAGGCAAAGGAACTTGATCACTATTGGCTTCCCCCTTTTTGGAGTTAGCATCCGCCACCTTGTCAGTGGGATCAACCACTTCCAACGGTGCGGTGGATAATTTAAGGCCTTCAAGATACTCCTTGAACATGCCTTTAACCTCGGCCGTCATGGAGGTCTTCAATGTGTCCAAAGCCGCATTGAACTCCTCACGAGAGACCGAGGATCCCCCATCGGCCGTAGACAAGGACGGACTCACACCGGGGTGCTCCTCCCCCTTGTCTACGGTGTCACCCATACTCTCGGACGGTAAAGTCCTTAAAAAAGAGACGAGGCTCTGATACCAATTGAAAGGATCGATATGGTTGACTAGAGGGGGGGGTGAATAGGCAACTAACAATTTTTAGCTTTTCTTGACCAAATTAAACTTAGCATCAAAATAGGTTGTCTAGATATGCAACGAGGTGAGCAACCTATATGATGCAACAACAATAAGCACACAAGCAAGCAAGGAATACAACACACTAAAGGCTTGCACAAGTAAAGGTAAGAGATAACCAAAAGTGGAGCCGGTGGAGACGAGGATGTGTTACCAAAGTTCCTTCCCTTTGAGAGGAAGTACGTCTCCGTTGGAGCGGTGTGGAGGCACAATGCTCCCCAAGAAGCCACTAGGGCCACCGTATTCTCCTCACGCCCTCACACAATGCGAGATGCCGTGATTCCACTATTGGTGCCCTTGAAGGCGGCGACCGAACCTTTACAAACAAGGTTGGGGCTATCTCCACAACTTAATTGGAGGCTCCCAACGGCACCACGAAGCTTCACCACAATGTAATATGGCTCCGAGTTGACCTCAACCGTCTAGGGTGCTCAAACACCCAAGAGTAACAAGATCCGGAAGGGATTAGTGGGGGACATCAAATTTCTCTTGGTGGAAGTGTAGATCGGGGCCTTCTCAACCAATCCCTAGGAAATCAACAAGTTTGATTGGCTAGGTAGAGAGATTGGGCGAAAATGGAGGTTTGAGCAACAATGGAGCTTGGGGAGCGAAGAGGTGGTCTTCTTGGGGAAGAAGACCCCCTTTATATAGTGGGGGAAAAGATCCAACCGTTATCCCCTCACTCAGCCTGCGCGGCGCGGTACTACCGCACACAGCCGCGGTACTACCGCAAGGGGTTGCGGTACTACCACTCCCCGGTGCGGTACTACCGCTAGCGCGGTAGTGACCAGGTAAGGGCCTGTTGCACAGGGCAACGAGCGGTAGAACCGCCGGAGCGGTACTACCGCGTGCCCCTACGGTACTACCGTAGAGCAGGGCTCAACTGGTGCTGGAAATGCACGGAAGAAATAAATTGCTTCCGTAGCTACTTCCGCTGAGGTTGGAGCTGTGCAAAAATCCGGCACGGTACTACCGCTCACCAGGAGCGGTACTACCGCGTAGGGGTGGAAGTAAAAAATTATATCTGCGCCTACTTCCGCATGCTTCAGCATCAGGGCTGGAGGCAGCGGTACTACCGCTCACCAGGAGCGGTACTACCGCACGCCCCTGCGGTACTACCTCTCCCTTGAGTGGTACTACTGCTCCCTTGAGCAGTACTACCGCACGACACAGAGGCTTTAGCATTTGGCAGCCTTCATATCGTAGAGACAAGGATATATGGACGATGCTCCATCAAAGCGAAGGAAAGGTGGTGCAAAGGAACAGATGT
Source organism: Thinopyrum elongatum (assembly GCA_011799875.1). Lineage (NCBI taxonomy): Eukaryota > Viridiplantae > Streptophyta > Magnoliopsida > Poales > Poaceae > Thinopyrum > Thinopyrum elongatum. The sequence continues at coordinate 681,561,187 of CM022303.1, read as the reverse complement.
GTATGTGTTGATTCCACCCTAACCTTTCCGAAGCGGACCCCCTCTTAATAGTACGGCTTTCCTACGACTCAAATCCACCAAAAAGAAACATAGAGAACCGCTGTCTTCGATAGGCTCCGAGGGGCACCGAATCGTCTTGTGCCTAGACATGAGACATCTGAAATGCTCAATGCACACGATTAGTCCGCAAATGCATTGTCATCAATCACCAAAACCACTTAGGGAGAAATATGCCCTTACACCTTCTCCTTCATGTACGTGTCGAGCTTGGGGAAGGCGACCTCGCCGGCCGCTGACAGGGCCACCATCTCCTCAAGGCCCTCCCATTGGCGCTCGTCGTGGGTGTGGACGGACTCCTCCATCACCTGCCGCATCAGGTCCTCCTGCTCGCGGCCAACATTGGCTCGGGGGGTGGGGACGGAGACGGCGACGGCGTAGATCCAGATTCTTTTGTTTTAGATCCTAATCCTCAAGGTACATTCTTTTGTTTTAGATCCAGATTCAGCTCTCTTATTGGTTCATATCCACTGCATGTGCATATGAATGTTATGTTTGCATAAACTCAGTAGAATATATAGTTTAGTGGCCTTCATTAATTCCTATAGAATTATTTCCTGAAACTTTACTGCTCATTGTTCTTAATGCATGCTGCATTTATGCCTTGTGCCAGCCCACTAAGCTTATCTTTTGAGACCACCGTCATGGAGTTGGTTGAGCTATCCACCACATCTCTAGCTGAAGTAATGTAGCTTGAGCTCCCTAAACCAGTCTATCATGTGCGTCGGCTCGAGCAGGGTGGATATAGATCGCAAGTTGAATTTCACCATACAAAGGAGTGTTTCCATGCTTCAGCACGCCAGGTTAAGCTATTAAGCTCTGTATGTGAGGATGGGGAGACATCAATGAACCGTGCTGCCGATCTAGCCATCAGATACATGGAAACCATATAGAAGAAGGTGCTTGTTGACTATATAACTACTTTCAGCTAGAGCAACAGAAAAAAGCATATGCAAGAATATCAAACAGGTTGCTAGAACAATCAGAAGAGATCAACATGCACCGCCAGACCATCAGGTAGATAACTAGAGAGGCGTGTGACCATCTGGAAGAGGCTCGTGCTGTAGCAAGCAAAATCCATAGTCTTGCTGGCGATGCCTTGGACCCTGCTGCCTCCTTGTCTGTTTCTAACCTCAAACAAGCTATTCTGGAGATTCACGATGCAGTCGTTGCACTTCAGAACACTACAGCCATAACATCTCAGTCGATAGAGGAAAAAGGCGTGTACTCAGACAACGACACCGTTGATCCAGTCTACGGTGGGCATTCTAATGAAGATTCTACTGAAGATTGTCACCCAGACATGGACGACGACTACGGTCACTATGTGCAATCCCCATGAACATCGTGTTCAGCCTCCTGAACTATCAGATCCATGTGAAGCTCTATATGCATAGCTTCACCATGAGTGCTTGCTTCTTTCTGACGAAAGCCAGCCTGGTTATTATGTATGGTCTCCTAAGTTTGCTAAATAAAATGTCAAGCTGTGTGTTTATAGCTTCACCTTAGGAGACTATCTCCTTTTCGAACTGTGCTCTGGTCATGTATAACTATGGAACGCCTCCTGCTGTATTAAACCAATGTAATTTATCTAAGTTGCATCTTTATTTTTGTTTGCTGAAATTCTTCATTACAGTACCTTCGCTATGCACCTGTGTTCATTTACTTTACACCTTCAAGACCAGGTCAACCCACCTTAGCTGACACAATACACACACAACAATTCTGTCTTTCAGCTGCTTATTTGCATCTGGACGAACATAATACCCAAATTAAATTATTAGTAGAAATTATGCACTGACAAACATAATTACCGCATAATGCAACTGAGTTTTTACCTCTAGGCTCTTACACAATATAAACAAATGTTAGATTCATGCATAAAGCAGCAACACACACACATACATATTTTCACTTACAACAAAATCAGACCCCTGCTGTTCTGAATCATGAATAATCCATGTGTTCCAATCTGCCCCTAAATATATTTATGTTCACTCTTTCAATACTTGCCTTACTCTCGCCCCTTGCGCCATTGGCGCAATGGGTCATCTAGTAGTGACTAATTCTAGATGGTGAATCGATGGTGATAGATGTGACGACCCCGGCTTAATCGTGCACTAACCATACACGCAAATGCACACGATCAAGTCTAAGGACTCACTTGAAGATATCACAGCACAACTCTAAAACAGAAATAAAATCATACAAGATTTATATTACAAGCCAGGGCCTCGAGGGCTCGAATACATAGCTCGATGGCATACAAGTGTCAGCGGAAGCATCAGATATCTGGGTACAGATATAACAGAGTTACAGATAGGCCTTTCAAGAAGGCGGGGTAACATAAAATACTACGATCGAAAGGCGTAGGCCTCCTGCCTAGGACCCTCCGAATCCTACTCCTGGTCGTCGGTCGGCTCCTCGTAGAAGTACTCGCCGGGAGGGTAGTAGTAGTAGCCGTAGTCGTCGACGGGGGCAGCTATCTCAGGGGCTCCGTCATCTGGAGGCGACATATGGATATGGGGAGAAAAAGAAAATAAAGCAAACGTGAGTACTCATCCGAAGTACTCAGCAAGCAAGGATCTACACTACATATGCAACATTTTCAAAGAAGGGCTGTATATGTGGACTGGGCTGCAGAAATGCCAGAATAGAGGGGAAAGCCTAGTCCTATCGAAGACTAGCATCTTCAAGCATCTTCATCAGTCTTGCAGCATTAGGAGAGTGCAGAGTAACATAATGTAAAGTAGTAGTAGTGTCGTCAACCTCGGCCAGAGATCCTTCCTCTACTCCCTGCGAGAAAGCAACCCCAGAGCCATACTAACCATTTCTTCTCAAGTCAAAAGTTCTAGTTGTACCGATCGGGATACAACTCCGAGTGTCCGTTACCGTAGGACAGGCTATCGATAGATTGTTTCTTCCCTGCAGGGGTGCACCAACTTACCCACCACGCTCGATTAACCCCGGACGGACACACTTTACTGGGTCATGCCCGGCCTCGGCCAAACGATACGCCGCAACCCGACCGAATACTTAACAGAGAGGTCAGCACGCCGGACTAAACCTATGCCCCCAGGGGTCTTCGGCCATCGCCCCGGCAACTCCTGCACGTTGCGTCAGGCGGCCGAGAGTAGACCTAGCAACCCCTTAACACAAGCGCAGTTGCGTAACCAGTCCAACTCGGCGCACGCCGCTCGGTCGCTGACGTCCATTAAGCTTCGGCTGAAGTATACGACGCAGAACGCCCATACTATGCCCACGTGATGGTTAGTGCTATCAGGCCAGAGGCCCCTCGGATCAAATATCCAAACCGTTAGTGTGTTGGTAGTGCGGTAACGAGCAGAGACTCACGAAAGATGTGACCCCGTCGCCCCGTCTCGAGGACTTGCGGCAAGGGCTAGGAATGCCCGGCCACGCCTCGTATTCGTTACTCGGGCACCATCCAGGTCCACCCGACTCCCCATCTCTCGCAATTAAGCTCGCGCGGGTACGCCTCAGGGCCGACCCATCTTTATCCATGATAAGCAGTGTCAACAGTAAAGTAAGGGCATCCGTGTGGCTATCATATCAAGAAGGAATCCGAGGCATCACCCTCGTTGGATTCCAACCTGATGTAATCATCAAGGTGAACGATGGAGGAATCACCCTCGAGGTCCACGCTTGAGAATTTGCACGACGGTGTCGTTATTGGGGGTGGTGTAGGAGGAATCACCCTCGCTGACCACGCCCGATTAACTAACCTACAAGGTCATCATCAGAAGTGCTGACGAGGTATCACCCTCGGCACTCGATAGTAACCCAGTAGTGTCGAGCAGTTAAGGGGGAAGTGACGTGCAATGTCGGGGCCTGGTCTTCGATCCCGTTGATCGGGTCTTCTGAGAATCCAGCGGGGCCGTCGGGATAAAGTGGGGTCTCTGATAGGTCTCTACCCAGCCTATACTAAATAGTTTAGGATAACAGGTAGGTATCAACAGCAGGTTACAATTAAACAGGCTATGCAGCAGATATAGGATAACAGTAGCAGCAGCAACTTCTATTGCAAGCATAAGAGAGAGAAGAGTAGGCGATATCGGAATGCTCAAAAGGGGGGTGCTTGCCTGGTTGCTCGGGGGCAAAGGCAGGGTCTTCGACGGTGTAGTCGTACTCCGAAGCTGCGTCGTTCTCGGGGACTACGTCGGTATCGGAATCTACCGAAAAGAAGTAACGGAGGGGAAACACAATAAATAACAGAGCAATCAGAGCATCATAAAGCGTAACATGGCAAATACGCGGTGCTAGAGGTTACCTAGTGCAATGCTAAGGGCTATAGACGGAGCGGGAATTTAACGGGAAAGTTTTCCCGGTTCCGGACGTCTACCAGACAGATGAACCGGATGGGATGGTTCCATGTTCAGGTAGTTAGAGGCATGTGACAGATAAACGGAGAGCGTATTCGGATTCGTCTCGTCGTTCTGAGCAACTTTCATATATATAGTTTTTCGATCCGAGCTACGGATTATTTTCTACGAATTTCCGAAGTTTAATTTATATTTTGGATTTTCTATTTTATTATTAATTCGAATTATTTCAAACTGAAAATGCTACGGGTACCCACTAGTGCACCCAGCAGAGTGCTGGTGTGGCTGACAGTGGGCCCAGTCAACTGCACAGTCAGCAGTTGACTGGGTCAGCGTTGACTGGACAGTGGGTCCAGTGGGACCCACCTGTCATTGACTGGGTCCAGTCCAGTCAGCTGGTTGACTAGTCAACTGGGTCCAGTGGGACCCAGTGGTCAGTCTTTGTTAGTTTAACAGGATTTTAAATTAACCTAATTAGCTAATTAGCGGGGTGGGGCCCAAAGGTCAGTGACAGTTAGCAGTTTAGTTAATTATCCCTAATACTAATCGCTACAGTGCACGGGCCCACACGCGTCAGTGGCTATTAGTAGTTTAGTTAGGGCCTAATCTAATGATTAGCGCTCCGGGCCCACTGGTCATGGCCCAGGCGAGGCTAAAACGCTCGCACGCGCAGGCGGCAAGGCCTGACGCGGCGGCGGTGGCCGGAACTTGGCCTCAGGCGACCATTCGAGCGGTGGCTGGCACGGATCGGTAGAGGGGCTCGCCGCGCATCCCATGACGCAAACGGCCGGCGCGTGGATGGTCGAAATCGACCGCGACGGCGACGATGGCGGCGGCGAGGCTCGGTGGTTGCATGGGCGCAGTGCTGCGGAATGCCGGCGACCAAACGAAGCATACCGGCGGGTTCTACAGAGCACGTGGAGCTCGCCCATGGGCTCGGGCACGACTGCTGCTGCTCCGAATGACGGCGGCGATGGCAATGGGCGGCGCCGGAACTACGGACGCGGCGGTGTCGGCGCTTCGGGGGAGGTAGGAGAGAGGGGAGGGGTTGCGGTGGACCGGTGGCTCACAGTGGAAGTCGCGGGCGAGCTCGGGGACGCGGGGTGACATGCGGTGGTGGCAAATGACGACGAGGCGTACGGCGGCCGTAGAAGAGGAAGCCGAGCTCGGAGAAGATGCGGAGCTCCCCGAGACGAACTGGTGGTCTAGGGAGATGGGGATGGCCACGACGCAGATCCGGGACGCCATCCCGAGCGTCAGTGAGGTCGGTAGCCGCGCCACTGACGAGGCAGCGGCGACGGCCGCGCCGGGTGGGGCTCCAGATTGGGAGAGGAAAGGGGAGCGAGGAGGAATGGCTAGGGGGAGGGAGAGAGTGAGCAGGGGGTGCCAGGGGAGAAGAACGGGGGGAGTCCTTATCCCCTCCGCCCGACTGCCCTGTCGCCGTGGCGGCCAGCGACCGGAGCGGCAGGCTCCAGCCATGGTGGTAGCGACACGAAGGGGAGGAGCAGGTGGGTTGGGCTAGGAACTGTAGCAAGCAGGCCGAGGCGCAGTGAAACGTTTTCTCTCTTTTCCCTTATTTCCTTTTTGTTTCCCTTTATAATTTCTGCTCTGCATTTCCCCTTGGCACCAAACACTTTTTGTAAAATGTGCAACTTGTTCCAAAAATCACTATGCAGTATTCCTTACTGCCTCAAAAAGTTTGGGAGTATTTTGAATTCATTTGAATCTTATTTAAATTGAATTGGATTTAAATAACTGCTTTGGGTACTATTTTTGGGAGTTGGGGTCATTTTAGGAATTAAATTAATGTTTATTATATTTTTATAATTGCTTTGAGAATATTTGAAACGTTATGAACATTTTAGTTCCTGGAATTGAACAACTTTTATTTTCCACTTTGAATTTAATTGAAGTTTGAATTGGGAGTTTGAAATGTGATATGATGCAATAATGATCAAGCACTGTTAATCATGCTGACATGGCATTAACAGTGGGAGGTTACTGTGGCTAATGACAAGGGGGTGTTACAAATTCTCCTCCTCTAACAAAAATTCTCGTCCCGAGAATTTAGAGGTGGAGTAGGGGAAAGCGTTCTGATTATGAAATTCTAACGAGTCTCATTGTTCTTGGCTGCTCCTCTCGAAGAAGTTGATCCCTCCATTGATGTCTTCAACTCTCTGTTTCAGGTCATTATGATGAAGCCGGCATCCTTTCTTTGGGAACTCCATCGTACTTACGAAAGAATAAAAGGGGGTATTCCGGGTGAGCGGGCCTCTGTAAGGTTGACTATCTGGTCGATAACATCGGGGAAGGTGGCGGAAAGTAACTCTCGAATTGAAACTTAAGGAAATCATCGAGAGCAAAGTAAGAGGTTACAATAAGATATTTCAAGCGAACAGACAATCGTTCGATGCTCGGAGCAGAGTGTGGATGGGGTTCATAGCGTCGAGAATAGATCATCTTTTGGAAGGTGGTTCGCGATAACACACAAGACCAAGAGCATATTATACTTCGGAATCAAAGATATACAGGAGAGTCAGGTTCAGATCCTGTGGAACTGTGAAGGGTGTCGATCAAAGGTAGAGAGAACGGTGATATCTTACCGGTTACATGAACAAGGTATGTCAGAGGATAGTCTGTCAGTTATGTCGGTAACAACGTCGGTACCAAGGGCGAGGGACGAAGAGAACCATTTTCCTGCTCGTTGAACGAGGCGGACCAATCGGCAAGGTTCTCGTCCATCGGTGGTTACCGGAATGTCATCAACCATAGTGACGGGGTCTCACTGACGAAGTTGTGCACCGAGGGTGTTTTATAAGCAGGGAATTATTTCTGCTCACATCATATAGATCACAAGAAGGTTAAACAAAACAATGGAAAGGAAAATGTGTTTACACACAAGAATTTGGGAGTTTGTCCTGTCCAAGGAAAAGCGGAGCATGATATACATGATGGGACAGCAAGTTCAAAAGCTTTTAGGTAAAGGGGCAAGGGATGAATCATGATATTACCCATGCAATGGTGTTTGGATAATAGATCAAGAAACATTTAGCGTTGTGCTTCCAATGTTCTTTTTGATATTCGGGATGCCACAATCATGCCTCGAGGTAGCGATGATATGGTGTTTCCAGAAAAGGTTGACTCTGAAGGCCACAAGAATACACAGGGAATAACTTCAGTAATAGCAAAGAGAACAGGGTATGAGCAAAACATAACCAAGTCTGTGTTGGCAGGAATACAAGGATGTTGTTGATGATATCACAAATCATCGAGGGGCAGGGATGGTATTTCTAGCCATGAGTTCAATTGACATCTCTGAAGAAGGCAAAGTGTTGATGGTGATCACGACAAAATTTGTCGAGAGACTCTATGAAGGTGCCATCGATCAGTGACGACATCAAGCAAAAGGAAGGATGAAGTGAAAGGCTATGAAAATCACGGATTCGACACAAGCTCGAAATCAAGCTTGTTGTTCGAGGTGAAATGATAAGATGAGGAAGATCAACGCAAGCTTAGCTCGTCGTCGGAAGTTGCTCCAGGCTTAAGGACCAGGTAGCAGAGTTCAAAGTTGGCACGATAAAAATATATCCGATCAGGCTAGGAATGATGTGATGGGGTATTAAACTTCCCAGTAACAAGTACTAGGGGCAATACCGGAAGGTAAATCGGAGTAGAGGTCGGACGGGGAAATGATTTGCAGAGGATAAGTATTTTAACTTATCCGGGAAATGGAATCAAGGAGGAAATATGGTCGAAACCCTGATTGCAAAGGATCAATTCATGGATACAAGATGAACTTGTACCAAGGAAATAATTATTTTTACGAGCAGCTTCCATGATAAGTTCTGCATCGGGTCCATGCGCATGAACACAAAGGTTCAAGGTCGACTCCCACTTCTTCAATGTATAACCTTTCATTCACTTCTCGTCTTTGAAGAAGTTGTAGAGTTGAAAATTTATCCGACGAAACGCGAGTATAAGTAACCGGCATAACTTTCAATTTACACAGGTTAAGGAAAGCATATGTTCAACCCATCCGGGTATCTTAGGAACATACACCACAATTTGCAGGAGTAATGAACTCAAGCTCGGAAGCAGAGCATGGTTGACAGAAGGAGAGGATACATTTACCATAGACATTCTGTATCCGAAGAAAGACTCGCAAGGTTATTGAATATGATCGATGCTGTCGGATAGCAACCCAGCAAAAGATTAGATGGTCGGCAAAGGATCCGATGTGAGTATCGGTACTCAAACAGAAGAAGAAAGAATGTAACGGCATCAGATTATAGAAACATCGGAATATTCTGACGTTTAAGTACAAAGGAGTTATGGTTCAGAAACGAAGGATCAGAAGCAAAAGCTCTGTCCAAATATGAGTAGGTTGAACAGAACTAGATAGACAACTTTAGGGTTCCGTCTTGCAGAGATCTCCACCCATGGTTACGGGACATGTCCTGGTCAGTAGTCAGTCCCAAGTCAATATGGAGAAGGAATGCACTGTCTCTCCGTGCCATGCAAGCAGGGCGGATATACAGACGGTAAGAAGTAGAGAAGGCTTCAGTGCCAAAGGCAATGTCAACGGGGAAGGAATCGATAAGGTTCTTAGAATAGAAAGAATCGGTCGGATAATTGTTCCCAAAAGGAATCAAGTGATCCGTGAGAACTAACGGGGTAAGGTTTTAACAACTGGTTCCACCTGAGAGTCCTCTGGGAAAGGACGGGAGGCAAGCACAATGGATTAAAGAAATACTCAAGTATAATATCCAGAGGAATCATGACCTCCATAGCGAGGAGGGGCAGGTAGATTACCTGGGCAAAAGGACAAGTAAATTAAACAGGCTTAGTTGGATAATCAACCAATGCTCGATTGGCCGAGAACCAGCTCATGTCCAGAATGGTGAATGAGCCGGAAGGACGAATTCTAGGAATCGGCGGATGATAGAAAGCATTCATAGCAGATTGAATCAAGGGACGCAAATGGCATTGACAAGGGATGTCAACGAAGATTGCTAAACATCTAGAATTAACCGTAATGCAAGCAGGCAGGAATTTCAAAAGCAATAGGGTGCAGAGAATTTTCGGAAGAACGATTAACAATGGAAAGTATTCGGCGAAACGTTAGAACAACTAGGGATGAACGGATCCCTAGTAAATATGAGGAATTATCCGCAGTGAGAAAGAGGCTGCACGGCAGTAGGCGCAAAGGATTCCTGGATTAATGAGGAGTATTACGGAGTATATCGTACATAAAGGAGTAACTGGGAATGAAGATGCAAACGGCAAAGATGTGTAGCTGTTCACGGTGATTATCGGTAGTAGGGAACTTGCAAGGGCAGCGGGCATAAGGGTCTTGAGAAACTTCAAGGAGTATCTTCGGAGTCTTCTGATGATGACACGCCATCTTCTGGAATGAGGGGGGGTCTCCGGGAGAAAGTGGTTACGAGAACCTAGTGTTCGAGTTAGCAAATTCATTTAACCCGAAAAGAAGAGAGATCAGAGTCCCAGAGTAAGGACGAGGAATAAAAGATCCTAATACCACCCAGTTGGCGATGTGGGCCCGTAAGCCACACAGCCAAGTTAGTAAAACAGTTTCGGACTGCTAGACTCAACTTCGGCCAAGGAGTTGGAAAGGAAGATTCCTAGAGGCAGTCGGCTCTGATACCAACCTGTGACGACCCCGGCTTAATCGTGCACTAACCATACACGCAAATGCACACGATCAAGCCTAAGGACTCACTTGAAGATATCACATCACAACTCTAAAACAGAAATAAAATCATACAAGCTTTATATTACAAGCCAGGGCCTCGAGGGCTCGAATACATAGCTCGATGGCATACAAGTGTCAGCGGAAGCATCAGATATCTGGGTCCAGATATAACAGAGTTACAGATAGGCCTTTTAAGAAGGCGGGGTAAAATAAAATACTACGATCGAAAGGCGTAGACCTCCTGCCTAGGACCCTCCGAATCCTACTCCTGGTCGTCGGTCGGCTCCTCGTAGAAGTACTCGCCGGGAGGGTAGTAGTAGTAGCCGTAGTCGTCGACGGGGGCAGCTATCTCAGGGGCTCCGTCATCTGGCGGCGACATATGGATATGGGGAGAAAAAGAAAATAAAGCAAACGTGAGTACTCATCCGAAGTACTCAGCAAGCAAGGATCTACACTACATATGCAACATTTTCAAAGGAGGGCTGTATATGTGGACTGGGCTGCAGAAATGCCAGAATAGAGGGGAGAGCCTAGTCCTATCGAAGACTAGCATCTTCAAGCATCTTCATCAGTCTTGCAGCATTAGGAGAGTGAAGAGTAACATAATGTAAAGTAGTAGTAGTGTCGTCAACCTCGGCCAGAGATCCTTCCTCTACTCCCTGCGAGAAAGCAACCCCAGAGCCATACTAACCATTTCTTCTCAAGTCAAAAGTTCTAGTTGTACCGATCGGGATACAACTCCGAGTATCCGTTACCGTAGGACAGGCTATCGATAGATTGTTTCTTCCCTGCAGGGGTGCACCAACTTACCCACCACGCTCGATTAACCCCGGACGGACACACTTTACTGGGTCATGCCCGGCCTCGGCCAAACGATACGCCGCAACCCGACCGAATACTTAACAGAGAGGTCAGCACGCCGGACTAAACCTATGCCCCCAGGGGTCTTGGGCCATCGCCCCGGCAACTCCTGCACGTTGCGTCAGGCGGCCGAGAGTAGACCTAGCAACCCCTTAACACAAGCGCAGTTGCGTAACCAGTCCAACTCGGCGCACGCCGCTCGGTCGCTGACGTCCATTAAGCTTCGGCTGAAGTATACGACGCAGAACGCCCATACTATGCCCACGTGATGGTTAGTGCTATCAGGCCAGAGGCCCCTCGGATCAAATATCCAAACCGTTAGTGTGTTGGTAGTGCGGTAACGAACAGAGACTCACGAAAGATGTGACCCCGTGGCCCCGTCTCGAGGACTTGCGGCAAGGGCTAGGAATGCCCGGCCACGCCTTGTATTCGTTACTCGGGCACCATCTAGGTCCACCCGACTCCCCATCTCTCGCAATTAAGCTCGCGCGGGTACGCCTCAGGGCCGACCCATCTTTATCCATGATAAGCAGTGTCAACAGTAAAGTAAGGGCATCCGTGTGGCTATCATATCAAGAAGGAATCCGAGGCATCACCCTCGTTGGATTCCAACCTGATGTAATCATCAAGGTGAACGATGGAGGAATCACCCTCGAGGTCCACGCTTGAGAATTTGCACGACGGTGTCGTTATTGGGGGTGGTGTAGGAGGAATCACCCTCGCTGACCACGCCCGATTAACTAACCTACAAGGTCATCATCAGAAGTGCTGACGAGGTATCACCCTCGGCACTCGATAGTAACCCAGTAGTGTCGAGCAGTTAAGGGGGAAGTGACGTGCAATGTCGGGGCCTGGTCTTCGATCCCGTTGATCGGGTCTTCTGAGAATCCAGCGGGGCCGTCGGGATAAAGTGGGGTCTCTGATAGGTCTCTACCCAGCCTATACTAAATAGTTTAGGATAACAGGTAGGTATCAACAGCAGGTTACAATTAAACAGGCAATGCAGCAGATATAGGATAACAGTAGCAGCAGCAACTTCTAATGCAAGCATAAGAGAGAGAAGAGTAGGCGATATCGGAATGTTCAAAAGGGGGGTGCTTGCCTGGTTGCTCGGGGGCAAAGGCAGGGTCCTCGACGGTGTAGTCGTACTCCGAAGCTGCGTCGTTCTCGGGGACTACGTAGGTATCGGAATCTACCGGAAAGAAGTAACGGAGGGAAAACACAATAAATAACAGAGCAATCAGAGCATCATAAAGCGTAACATGGCAAATACGCGGTGCTAGAGGTGACCTAGTGCAATGCTGAGGGCTATAGACGGAGCGGGAATTTAACGGGAAAGTTTTCCCGGTTCCGGACGTCTGCCAGACAGATGAACCGGATTGGATGGTTCCATGTTCAGGTAGTTAGAGGCATGTGACAGATAAACGGAGAGCGTATTCGGATTCGTCTCGCCGTTCTGAGCAACTTTCATATATAGAGTTTTTTGATTCGAGCTACGGATTATTTTCTACGAATTTCCGAAGTTTAATTTATATTATGGATTTTCTGTTTTATTATTAATTCGAATTATTTCAAACTAAAAATGCTACGGGTACCCACTAGTGCACCCAGTAGAGTGCTGGTGTGGCTGACAGTGGGCCCAGTCAACTTCACAGTCAGCAGTTGACTGGGTCAGCGTTGACTGGACAGTGGGTCCAGTGGGACCCACCTGTCATTGACTGGGTCCAGTCCAGTCAGCTGGTTGACTGGTCAACTGGGTCCAGTGGGACCCAGTGGTCAGTCTCTGTTAGTTTAACAGGATTTTAAATTAACCTAATTAGCTAATTAGCGGGGTGGGGCCCAAACGTCAGTGACAGTTAGCAGTTTAGTTAATTATCCCTAATACTAATCGCTGCAGTGCACAGGCCCACATGTCAGTGGCTATTAGTAGTTTAGTTAGGGCCTAATCTAACGATTAACGCTCTGGGCCCACTGGTCATGGCCCAGGCGAGGCTAAAACGCTCGCACGCGCCGGCGGCGAGGCCCGACGTGGCGGCGGTGGCCGGAACTTGGCCTCCGGCGACCATTCGAGCGGTGGCTGGCACGGATCGGTAGAGGGGCTCGCCGCGCATCCCATGACGCAAACGGCCGGCGCGTGGATGGTCGGAATCGACCGCGACGGCGACGATGGCGGCGGCGAGGCTCGGTGGTTGCATGGGCGCAGTGCTGCGGAATGCCGGCGACCAAACGAAGCATACCGGCGGGTTCTACAGAGCACGCGGAGCTCGCCCATGGGCTCGGGCACGACTGCTGCTGCTCCGAATGACGGCGGCGATGGCAACGGGCGGCGCCGAAACTACGGACGTGGCGGTGTCGGCGCTAGGGGGGAGGTAGGAGAGAGGGGAGGGGTCGCGGTGGACCGGTGGCTCACAGTGGAAGTCGCGGGCGAGCTCGGGGACGCGGGGTGACGTGCGGTGGTGGCAAACGACGACGAGGCGTACGACGGCCGTAGAAGAGGAAGCCGAGCTCGGAGAAGATGCGGAGCTCCCTGAGACCAACTGGTGGTCCAGGGAGATGGGGATGGCCACGGCGCAGCTCCGGGACGCCTTCCCGAGCGTCAGTGAGGTCGGTGGCCGCGCTACTGACGAGGCAGCGGCGACGGCCACGTTGGGTGGGGCTCCAGATCAGGAGAGGAAAGGGGAGCGAGGAGGAATTGCTAGGGGGGGAGAGAGTGAGCAGGGGGTGCCAGGGGAGAAGAACGGGGGGAGTCCTTATCCCCTCCGCCCGACTGCCCTGTCGCCGTGGCGGCCAGAGACCGGAGCGGCAGGCTCCAACCATGGTGGTAGCGACACGAAGGGGAGGAGCAGGTGGGTTGGGCTGGGAACTGTAGCAAGCAGGCCGAGGCACAGTGAAACATTTTCTCTCTTTTCCTTTATTTCTATTTTGTTTCCCTTTATAATTTCTGCTCTGCATTTCCCCTTGGCACCAAACACTTTTTGTAAAATGTGCAACTTGTTCCAAAAATCACTATGCAGTATTCCTTACTGCCTCAAAAAGTTTGGGAGTATTTTGAATTCATTTGAATCTTATTTAAATTGAATTGGATTTAAATAACTGCTTTGGGTACTGTTTTTGGGAGTTCGGGTCATTTTAGGAATTAAATTAATGTTTATTATATTTTTATAATTGCTTTGAGAATATTTGAAACGTTATGAACATTTTAGTTCCTGGAATTGAACAACTTTTATTTTCCACTTTGAATTTAATTGAAGTTTGAATTGGGAGTTTGAAATGTGATATGATGCAATAATGATCAAGCACTGTTAATCATGCTAACATGGCATTAACAGTGGGAGGTTACTGTGGCTAATGACAAGGGGGTGTTACAATAGATTCCTCGATGGCTACATCATCACTTAGTACAAACTAAGTTATGAGGTGTAAAAGCGTGTAATCTATCTTGTGGTCTTTTTCAATTATGTTGAGCTCGCTTCTGCGAGCATTTTTGTTATATAATTATTTCAGATTCCTTCTATAAGATCTTCTCACTGTGATAATACTTTATTATGAAACACAACGGATGTGAACTCAATGTAAGGCTATTGACCAAACTTAATCAAGGACACCTAACCCAGGACCAGTGTTTCATTAGAGTTCAGGTATGTATTCTATTAGGTGCCATCAAAGTGCGAAAAAATCAAATGATGAATGCCCAAAATGCTCAGGTGCATTTCAAATTGTTCTATTCCTCATGAATTCAGCCGACTGCACTATTCTAGCAGGTCCCTTCGCCGTCCTAGGTCCATGTCTTTTTAGAGTTTTAAGTTTTTTCTAGGTCATTCATACGAGAAAACAGTATGTGCTCCCAGGGCACCTAGACCTAGGTCATTGGATTTGCGCCAACTAGACTCCTGGGGGTGGTCTTTCCAATTTGCCAGGCTCCGACCATGACCGTTGAATCTCCGATCCAATAGCCCGTGTGGCGTGGGAGCACGGGAGTGAACGAGTCTCGAAAGCAGCCAATACGCACAACGGCACCTCTCCCGAAATCTATATATTAATTCATATTTTGTCATACAAATTGATAGACAAATACCACCTCGAAGGCCATCTTATTAGACCGTAAGAAGCTTTAAATTTCGTATTTGTGTTTTCAATCAAAATTTTGCACAGATAGCCAAATTACAGTGTTTTGCACATAACTGGTCGACTCGGCCATGGTATTTTTTTACAGGGTCGACTCAGCCATGGTTAAATTAAGACTCCACAACAAATGTGACGTCGGATTTTTTACCATGGCAAATTATGTTCTTCGAGGATGGCAATGCAAGTTTAGTTGGCGAGTATGACAAATCTGTCTCGGTTCATTTTTTTTTGTCAGAAAATTACCGTGCTCGCAAACTAAATTTACCATCATCGCGCCAATATAAATTGCCATGAAATACATCAAATTTGCCACGCCTAAAAATCCGACTTTAGATTTTTAGTGTTTTCATTAAATTTAGCCTAATGCGTGTTTAAACTCAGCTAGGAGTATATGGTAAACCTGTTCAAACGTGTACTAGAATATATACCTAACAACCAAATTATAGATGAATTTGTTCCCTTCCATCAATTTGTATAACTCTGCTGGAATATATAACCCTGACCAAAATAGAAGAATTGGTTCCCTTCCTTTCTCTATGGTAGAGTTCGAAAAAAGAGGTAGAATTCATACTACCTCCGTCCGGGTTTATTGGACCCCTTCGTATTTTGGGCCAAATTTTGACCATCTATAGACTACTAAAATATAAAATATATGCTATAAAAAATTATACTGTTGGATTTGTATTTGGAAGAGCTTTCCGACAATATAATTTTTGTGACATATAGTTTACATTTCTCTACTCCTATAAAAGACTCAGTTGGTGATGATGGTGTGTCTGCCATCCGTCATTTCTGACCACAGATCTGCATCTAATGACTGTGATGTAAGTTGTGGCCTTTTTGCAACAATATCCCACTTCTCTGCTCCAATTTACAGAAAACCCCTTAGTATCTTGAAACCAACCACATTCCTTCCTTACCTCATCAAAACAGCCCAAGAAATATATTTTGAGTGAAACATAAGATATTTTTAGTGATATATGTATATCAAAACTAGACTGTTTTCTTTCAAATTTGTGAATATGTATTATTCTACTTTGTGTCCGTTGCAACGCACGGGCATATTGCTAGTTGTTAGTTAAATTTTCAGGTCAAACTTTAGCACAAAATAAGAGGGGGCCTAATAAACCCGGACAGAGGGAGCACCTAACAACCAAATTATAGATGGTCCCCTAAAAAAAATTATAGATGGTCCCCTAAAAAAATTATAGATGGGAGACTGGATGAACATATATGGGCTATGGCTAGGGAGAGGGGAATGTCTGGTCACTTTCCACTATCCATGAGCATTGAGGACAGGTCCACGTATATGTCCCTCCCCCATTGAATCGAACCGCCCAACTGTATCACGTTTAAGTACAAGAAGATTGACATACCAATTCGGCGGAATGCACACGAAAGTAAAAACACATAGGAAAAACTCAAGAATAATGACACGGTCCAACCAAAACGCATGAAACTCCATGCGTACAAAAAAACATACAGTTTTGTTAAGTCTTAGTCGACTGAGAATTCGTTATGTCCCAGTCGATACTATATTATTTGATCTTGTATGGAGATTCGTAAAAAAAACTTTTTCCACTTTTTTCTGCTTTCTTCTTATATACTCCTACTACTGTACTACGCATCCCTTGATTGAGACTTGGCTAAGTCTCAGTCGATTGAGACTTAGACAGAGACAAATAAAACTGTAAATAAAACGACTGCGCTTGACTGTCCCGCTGCAGGTCGATCAAGGTCAGAATTAAACACTGGTGGTTGGTAAAATAAGCACTGGGACCCCTCTACTATAAATGGATCATCATCCATGCTGCTAGTCTGCATCCTTCTGGCGTACAGTAGTCGGCAAGTACAGAGGCCCGTCCCGGGTCCCTCGGCGATCATCAGGAGGGTACTAACACGTACGTCATCTCATTACTGTGCACTGTGCAGACACAGAGCAAAGCTAACCCAGTAGGGTAGTCCCTCCGGCAAATGTGAAACGGAACGGGGTTGGGCAACGAATCTTGATGCATGCATGGAGCCATGCAGCTTTTTGCCATTGCCGTCACGTCGACCCTCCTCTTGTACAGATGTGTGCGAGTGCGTGTAATCATGCCATGGCCCATGGTATCGTGTGTACGCTCGCTCTGTGTGTGTGTGTGTGTGTGTGTGTGTGAAGGCGGTACTATCGTTGGTAGCTAGTGCGTGTTGTTGTTCTTGGCTACGAAAATCATGCTAGCATACCAGGTGTATATGTATGTTCGAGCCAGCTGAAGTTTGCTGCTTGTTCATCGTCGTGCACCGCAGTCGACCGACAACGTACGTTAGGTCGTCCTCTAACAGCGTATGTCCAGGACGCGAGGTTGGCTAAGATGCCACGTAGGTCATAATCATGCCGTAATTTCGGCTGTCTGCGTGTAGACGATCAGTCGGCGTCACGATCGGTCGAGCAGAGTATGAGTATCTATCCTGCTAGGCGGACATGTAACCATCGGTACCTTTGTTAACAACCAAACAAGTAATTAAACACGTGGTGACTAGAGCATTACATATGAAAATATGACCACGTACAAACAAGCAAATTACATATGAGTCATACGTATAGAAAACGAAGAAAAAACACACACACTAATCGGTTGGTCTACAAGGCATTGAGATTACACGTATGAATGACTGTTACACGGTACCAGCTGATTTTTTTTTTTAGAAAAGGAGGTTTTCCCTCGGCATCAATCGATGCATACGGCCAAATACCTGGCTGTGTGCATCTAGCTATGCAGAGACCGGACTTTCTTTCGATGCGATTGTATCACCTCGATATATCTATTCAATGAAATGTCCTTTATCGAAAGAAAAAAAAACCTGATCTAGCTGACATACGTTGGCATGTCAAGCTCGATCACCGCCCGGCCTCGATCATGGCCGGTGGTGCTGACCCTGACCTTGCTCACGACGATACATGTCGTGGCTGCTTGTTTGGCAGTTGCATGTGATGTATACAGCTTTATGGCGACGACCGCGTGGCTGGGAGGACCCACATGGCCGGGATCTCTTGTGCTATATGCGACAGTGACAGTGGCTGATGTTGGCACTGCTAAGCATCTGGCAGCTAAAAGGTTTAGTTTAGTGAGATAAAAGCAGTACTCCTGATGGATTCGGTGGGCTTGGAACATCTAGCTAGCTAGGTAGGCAGGTGGTTATATTCATCTGGCCTGCCGTGGCTTTGGGATGTTTTGCTTCCTGCTTAATTGTTAATTGTGTAGCAGTCTGATCGATCAGCGACCCTGTCACAAGGGGTAAAGATTCTTTGTTAGGACTGATTAGGGCCTAAAGTCCCCGTAATCCAATTCGATGCCCAGGCTCATCTGCTCCCGCTCAGAAAAAAATTCAAAACAAATAATAGAAAAATTCAAAAAAATTCAATTTTTTTTTTGTGTGGTAGATAATTTGACGCGTGAGGTCCGCTCCAAATTTCACCTTATTTGGACATTTGAGCAGCTCTCGGCAAAAAAGACAAATCGAATCAAAACAGCACATGAATAGTAAACTTTTTTACAGACCCTGAATTTGTCTTTTTTCCCGAGAGCTTCTCAGATGTCCAAATGAGTTAAAATTTGAAGCGAACCTCACGCATCAAATTATCTACCACACAAAAAAAATTGATTTTTTTGAATTTTTCTAGTATTTGTTTTGATTTTTTTCTGAACGGGGGTGCAGATGAGTCCGGGAGCAGAAACTCCGCTTCCCTAAAGTCCACCTTCTTTTTACAGTGGGATAGCATGAGTAGTCCACGTAGTAGAAATTTATGTTGTTCTATATAAATTTTCAGTTATGGATAAGATACATTGAGGGTGAAGAACTGGAATATTTATTTGTTAAGCAATTGGCAGATGGCTTGAGTTGCAAATATTTACATTAGACAGTCATTCAACGCGGGCCTGTATTGGTACGTCCGGTGGTTCGGATGCAATTTCTCCCGCAAATTGAAGACAAAATGAGGAAGGTTTGCGGGAGTCCGGACACCCGAAACATAGGACTCCGACACCGCCGGCCCACCAATCCCCCCTCCCGGTCCCATTTCTTTCCACTCCGCCCCTTCTCCCACTTGCTCTGCATCCGCACCCTCCACCTCAGTCACCGCTGTTGTACGTCTTCGGCTGCCACAGAGGCATTTTTGGACGTCTGCAACCAGCACCGACGCGCCCGCTCGTCATTACTACGGAGCTTTCCACTGTGGAGATATTTGTACCCAGGTGCACTCCGCCCCCTGTCGATGACCTCCATGGCGGACACCACGCCCGGCAGGTGTTCGTCAAATCCCATTAAGTTTATTTTCAATATGCTATGCCATTTTTTAGATTACGCGGGATGGTTAGCTACTTGACTATGGAGGATGACTTGTTGTGAGATACGTGGCTGGCCGTATCCGTGGATTTCATACGCAGAAGCAGAGGGGAGCCCTTCTGGGGGCAAGTCATGAAAAGTTTCACGCACGAAAGCACATTGCGCCCTACGACATGTACATCATTCAACCACGCAATGTGAGGTCGTTATCGTATCACTGGCACGCTATCCAGATCAGCGTCACCAAGTTTTGCAACATGGTTCGTCA
Organism: Thinopyrum elongatum; assembly: GCA_011799875.1. NCBI lineage: Eukaryota > Viridiplantae > Streptophyta > Magnoliopsida > Poales > Poaceae > Thinopyrum > Thinopyrum elongatum. Next base: position 681,541,497 of record CM022303.1, on the reverse strand, counting down.
GCTCGAGGCAAGGTGGCCATTGCATGCAGCAGAGGACGAGATCGTAAGTTTTTCTCCCTCTTGCTCAACTTATTGATTGATTCATTCACTCAGTGTTGGTCTACACGTTATATGTAGGCCGCACGCGCTGCTGTGGCGTACCACAGAATTTTTAGATGACCATTTATGTGCGCACACTGTTGGATGAAACCGGGGGGAAGTATGTGTGGGACAACATGATATGTTCATGAAAAACTTGTTGGACATCCGGGATCTAGTCGAATTTGTGACCTTATTGTACTAGACTTAATTTGCATGGTATGTATGGATGATTTGTGCTATTAATTTTGTCTGGTTTATTAAAATGCGGGTTGAAATGTATGCGCCTAGCGTTGGATGGCGTCCTTCCGCATCCGTATCCGTGGACTGATTCCCTTGTCCGTGAATGAATACGGGAGTAAATTTGCGGGTTGCCGTTGAAGATGCCCTTATATCTTGGTTATACATTTATGAATCCATCGTGTAAGGCTTTGACTCGTTTAATACAATATATGGCTTCACAGAAAAATCAAGTACTGAAATGCTCTTACGTCAGTATTACGCACACAATGCATAGTTAATTAACCCACCGTCATTCATGTTCACCCAGAGATCTGAGCAAAAAACCATTTTAAATTTAAAAAATAAACACCAAGATCGATGGGCTGCACTGCAGAGACATGCATACGAACGGGCTACATGCCCCGGTGGAAGAAGACAAAGCAGTAGTTGATCTAACCAAGAGTATGACGCAGGATTACGTCGGCGGTTAATCTTCACAAATCACGTGCATGCATGCAGGAGCTCCTCGACCGATCTGCCATCCGTACACACGCAAAAGCCTAAGCTGGCTGGCCAGGTTAATTTTACCTTTGGCTCCATGCGTACACTGTCGGTCGACTCACATGCACACCACCCATTTTATCTCTTCTCCATAACACTTATTTACCGCGTAATCAAGCCAATGGAATCGACAAACAAATTAAAGACGCCATGCTTGCATGCACGCAATTACTTTAGCCCGTTGCATTTCCTGCTACTCACTCACTCACTCACACTCATATTATGGGTCGACACATCTTACGCAAGGATGGTGCGTACGTACGTACGTACGGCCATCAGTTGTCACCAGTAAATGAATTTGTTGTGTTCTACACATATTCATCTGATGGTTGATCATGTGAGCAAACCCAACAGGTCATGTGAAACTCTTATGGATCTAGCTGCGCCGTTACTGCTGGACGGATGTGCGGACGGACGTACCACCAAGCAAGCAAGCTCGATCTCCGCCGCATCTTCTGAATTTCACTGCAGGAAAATCCCCTTATGGTGCTTGCTTCCTTTTTCTTTTGGCAAATCGATCTTCTCCCTTGGCCACGTATCTTCTTGATCGTCATCACCGTGTTATCTTCTTCTCGGGGCCTCGTGGTGGACCATGTCCATGCGCGTGTCCCTCCTGGTTTGGCAAGGAGGATTTGTCAGCGCGTGAACTCGTATACTTATGCACCATGAATTCGTATATGGCGTAGTAGGTGTAGTGGCTTCCAGCTCCCCTGCCGCGCAACGGGTGTCAGTCCTTCTGGGCACCATCCTGTACGACTCCGGTCTGAACACATTTAGTTTCGTGTACCACGGCAGATAAATCATAAATGTGCCCATGCTCATACGTTGTGTGCAGTAGACATCAGTGGACCCAAACTGAGTGCATGTAAAGCCTGATCGGGGGATCACATGTAAAATTCGTAAGAGTTTCTACACCCGGACTCCTCAAATTAATCGGACGAACGCAGGTCCACTGATCGAATGGGAGAGACGAAAAAACTTGACCCAACCAGACCCTTCAAAACCTCCTTAGATGTGCAGGTTGTCCAGTAGTCCTCATATTGCCCTCATATATATAGAATGAGTATGAGGTGCGTCTGGGTGTGTCCGGTCAATGGTCCTTTGTCCACCACATAGGATTAGACCCAACTTGGACCACATTTTCTCTTCGTTTATTCTTTCTCTTCTCTCTCTCACTCCATCTCTACCAATGTCATGCATGTGACCGGATGTATAAGGGAAAAGTGGGGGACATGGTTGTGCAAATGAATATTTGAGAGGTGACCGGTCACTATCCGCGGACGAGTCCAGGCGCGTCCGCGGATGTTTGAGGGGTCATATTAGATGTACGCGGCTATAGATGCTCTTAAGTGTTTTTTTTTTGGCGATTTTGTCCATTTGGGTCGGGCAATGGGGTGGCGTTCGGCCGTTTTCCTAGATGCACCGACCGTGCGCCCAACGCGTGGACGCATCTCGACCGCATCTCGTCTGGCTGCATTCAAATTTTTGCAAATGTAATTTCATCAGTGGACGTAGCTCTCATGCCAACGGCTATAGTTCATGCCAGCAACAAAGCCAACAGCCGGCAAACCTAGCTTACAAAATGGTCAAGCCCCAACTTTCACGCCGGCAACAAAGCTAGCGGCCGGCACACTAGCTAGCCTTCAAAAAGAACAAGTTTTCTCGCCGGCAACAAATCCAGCGGCCGGCACATTTGCTAGCCTTAAAAAAGAAGAGCCATAGTCCACGGCCGAGGTCTCCCTAGTTCAGGCCATCTTGATCAAACATCTCCTTTTGCCGGTTCGCGAACCAAGTCATTCTGTACGGGGACATGTTGGTCAAGTCGACGCTCATGATTCCTAGCGCCACCTCTTTTGTTTTGGTTTCGGCATTGGTCGCCTCGATCGCGAGCTTCTTCGATTCGGCGGCCTCCTCCATGTCGAGCTTCCTCTTGGCAACCTCCTTCATGTCAAGCTTCTTCGTCTGGAGCTCCAAGTATATCTTCATTTGCTCCTCCTTTCCTTTGCTCCTACTCTCCTCCCTCACTTCCTTTTGAGTCATCATGCCGTGCAAATCTGCTTGCAAGGCGATGGATGCCACATCACGCTTCTCGTCGACCTTCGAGTTGATCTTGCCACTCGGCCTCTTGAGCAAATCTCCATTCTCAGTCACGGCCACAGTCCCTCCTTTCTTATTTAGAGCAGCATATTGATCTTTGAACTTGGGACAATCTTTGATGAGCGACCAACAATGCATGAGAGTGAATGGCTTGTTCTTATGCAGGGCCATGAAGGCTTCCATAGATTGGAATGCCTACACAACCAAACAGAAGGGCACAAATGTAATAGCAAAGGACACAAGACACAACAAACATGAACATGGCATAACAATGAAAATAGAGAGGCTACCAAGTCCCCATGCCTAGGACACTCATGGACGGCTTCGACGCTCTCAAGAGCGCACAATACTTGTTCCTTCTTGTTGAATGAACCCCCCCCCCCCCCCACACACCAACCCACAACACAATCTCTTTTGGATTGAGTTGATGCCTTGGGTGCTCACAAACTTGAGGGCGCAAACTCCTCTGCTCACGAAAGGTTTTATTTTTGAAAGGTTTTATGAACTCTCGTCCAAAAGAAGGATCCTTTTTGCTCAGCACCGGTCTTGGGATCTTGGCCTATCTCCATCCAACTCTTACATATCAAAGTGGCCTCTTCTTTGTTGTATGATCCCGTGTGAATGCTTTGCTTCCTCCTTTGTGCCTCGGCTCTTCGGGTGAGCTCATCGATAAACAATGGATCCTCCGTAATGTCGACCTCTTCTTCCTCATCTTTGTAATACATGTCATCATCTTCATGCCATGAGTTCCCATGGTCATCGGCCTCTTCTTCTTAATGGTCACCGAAGTGGTCGGCACTATCTTGGCCACGACCGTCTAGGCATTGCGTCTCGTCGGGATCGTAGGCATGGCCTTGGCCGTCGACGTGGAAGGCCTGGCCATGGCCCTCGTAGATGACGTTCTCCATGAACACGGTGTAGTAAGGGTCGTCGGCCGTCGGCGTCGGGATTGGCATTTCGTCAAACAGGTTGTGTGCGTCAGGAAGGTTGGCCGTAGGAATCAACCGGGGCTGCTTCCTTTGCATCCCGTCGGACGACTGGCCATCGCCACTGAACCCAGGCGTGACGTTGAGGTCGATGACGGCCGGGATGGCGAGGGTGGCCGGCGCGATCATGCTGCCGGCCGGCGATGTGGAGAACCGGGTCTGGCCATGTAGTCGCGCGTGGCAGATGAAACCCGGACGTCTCCGGTGTTATGGAGGAGCTCGACGACTGGTACTACGGAGGGTGAACGGCCGACGAGCCTGTTCTCGCCGCGGCCATGGCGGCGGCGGAGAGAATGGCCGGCCAGGATCGGCACAACCCTAGCATGACGAGGATCCGCGTCATCGCTGCATGTGTGGCCTTGGCGAGGATGGCCTCGTTCTGGTCAACGACGGCCTTGCGTTGCGCGCCCTGCTGCAAGGTCGCGGCCTCGGCCGCGAATTCTGCAGCGGCTTTCTTCTTCGCCTCCCTTGTCCGTCGGGCCCTCCTCTTGGCCGATTCCTGGTCAAGTCGCGCGAGCTCCGCCGGTGTGAGCTCCGACCGTGGTTTCTTCGGGCCGTTCTTCTTCGTTTCGGCCGGGGCACCGGGTTTCTTCGGGGCGCCGTCCATGGAGGAGGGAGGGGATGGGGAGCGCGGGAGGGATTTTGGGAATGGGAAGGAAAGTGGGTGTGGTGTTTCCCCGACGGGCGGGCCAAGGAGGACAAGGGTGCGCGTCTGTTTCGACGCAAACGCGGCCCAAATTTGGACCAGGAATGGGTCGAAAGCGGAAAGAAAACGGACATTTGTCCGTTTGCTCCCGCGCGTTAGGCCGTGTTTTGTCTCCGTTTACCCCCAAATGAATACGGGCGGACCATTTGGGGTCGTGCGTTGGACTTGGCCTCACGGCGGCGGCGGCTAGATGTGTCGATTTCAGCGACAATGGCACTGCCGGCAAACGAATCGAAGTGGGGTGCGAGGTAGGTGGGGTGCCAATGAGCGTGTGTGCTGGACGTCGGGGGCAAGGAGGAAAGCGATGGCGTGGAGTTGGCCGCGCGAGGGGGAAGGTTTACTGAGAACTCGTTTTGTCTACTCAAATTTGAAAGGGAGACGACGCTTCCCCTAAGAAGCCTTAGTGACTAAACCTTTTGAGAGCTCGGCTAGGTGCGCTTTAACACCTGAGAAGGTAATCTTTTGAGAAGTTAAACTCTTTTGAGGCCCCGTCTTCCTTCCACTGCCTCCTACCGCTATATTGCCACCGCCTCCCACCGCTATATTGCTACCGCCTAAGGCCATCCCTCTACCCCCTTCCCCGACCTTCTGTTCTCCGTTGCCGGCACTCCTCCTCCATGCATCAAAACTGTCAACCCCCCTTCATCACCTCCGCCTGGGACGCCACAGCTTTTTGCCGCTTACAATGCATTCCCCATCTCCGACGAGGTCATGTCTCAACCTCCCCGGGGTCGACGCTCCTCGTTGCCACTCGTCATGTCTCCCCGTCTTCGGCCTCGGTGGAATTGACTGACACACGTGAAAATTTCAAGCACATGATATTTAGCAAACACATAGAGAAAGATATAACAAAATACTGTACTTGAACAGTCCCCCTGCAGGCTGCAGCCCGAAACTTTGGTACCGGAAGTAAAAGATGAATAGGGCCCCGAGGAATAAATGGATCATCATCCAGTACATGCAATTAATGGCAATTCTTTCTTCTCACGTTAATGATAGAGCTCGAGCCGGCAAGTGTAGAGGCCCCGGCCGGCCCCTCACCGTTCAGAAGAGGAGGGACACGTTGGTCATAATACTGTGCAAACACACAGCAGAGCTAGTAGGGTAGAAAGTACTTGCTGGCTAGAGAACGAATCCTGATGCATGCATGCATCCATCTCACTTTGCCATTGCTGTCCATTTCGATGAGCAGTGAAGTGAAGTGAACGCACGTCCTGTTGTACACATGTGTGTGCGTCTAATCATGCACTGGCCCAAGCTGTGTACGCTTGTTATTTAGCGGGTACGTGTGTATGTATGTGTGCGTGTGTGTGTATGTGTATGTGTATTTGTTTACTGTTGAGCCAGTAGTGTGGCAACTAGAACAACTTTGTGCGTGTTATTTTCAGCTAGCTAGCTAAGGATACAGTGCATACAAGCCAGCCCGAGTTTGTTGCTTATGCAACGTCATGGCGTGGAGAGTGGACCGACAACGGACGTTAGGTCGTCCGTCCGTCCATAACCAGCGTCAGCGTGCATGATTGATCCATGCAGTACCAACGTACGTCGACCACGTAGTATGCAAGGAGTAAGATGCTAACTATACGTCACAATCATGTCGTACTAATTTGCATGTCTGCTTGCCAACAATTAGTCAAGATCGTTATCAAGCATAGTATCCTACTGATGTGTAGTGAGACATGTCGCCATTGGTTTTCAGAACGGCCAAACAACTTATTAAATACGCGTGTGTACTTGATGTCTACTACTCACTCCGATCCATATTACTAGTCGCTCAAGCGGACGTATCTAGCACTGAATTATGTCTAGATACATCCGTTTGAACACAAATAATATGAATCAGAGGAAGTAGTATGTATACATGTGGCCATTTTGCCAAGTCGTTTGTTTTCTTGTAAGAGTTGTCATGCAAGCTGGAGCGGAATATATGATATGTGCCAGGTTCCCCGCCAAATAATACGAATTGCAGCCCTTCCTTTCTCAAAATAAACAGATGCAGCGTTCTATTTAGTGCGAAAAATGGTTAAAATAAAATACATCCAGAAAGTTGCTATAAAATAAAATTAAAACACACTATATATCTACTATATCACTAAACTCCCTAGGATTGAAGGCCTCTCATTCAATTGAGGCCATCAATTTAGGATTGGGTCATCGATTTTGACTGAGTCAACAATCTCTCACTCAATTACTTTAATTGAGAATGCTCTATAATTTTGGAGCTCTCTCATTCAAATCACACCACGAAAGATCCATCAAAACACCGCATCATATGAATAAAACTATAAAAGAGCACACACTCCATCATCTTCCTCACTAACCAAACCAAATACTTCCTCTATTCCAAAGTATAAGGTGTATTAGTTTATTGAAAAGTCAAATTCTTTTAACTTTGACCAAGTTCAGAGCCAAAATCACTAGTGCAGAATTGGGATTTCGCACCGGTTCATGAGGAACCGGCACTAAAGGGTGGGGACTAAAGGTCCCCCCCTCCCCCCCCCCTTTTAGTCCCGGTTCAACACGAACCGTCACTAAGGGTGTGTTTGGTTGAGGAACCAAGTGGAACGGAATGGAATGGTTCCATTCCACATGAACGGGTCCGTTTCATTCCTGTGTTTGGTACCAACAAAAAAGCGAAACAGGTTGGTTCCGGTCTTGTGTTTGGTTGGAGAGATGGAATGAAAAATGAAACCCCATAAAATCTGAAATTTTGACAGCATTTCATTTGTATTTCGAAGACAAACAACATAACAATATATACATACATGCATACGTGCCAAGTTCACGGCCATACATGAGTTCACAATACCAAATCATCCAGCAACAAGTGCACTACATCAGTACATGCCAACTTCACTGCTAGCAGCCAATTGCCGCCTTCACTGCTCGTTCGCTGCTAGCAGCAGAACCAGACGTACCATCCCTTCACTGCTAGCAGCAGAACCAGACGCAACAGCCGCACCGGTCGTTCCTTGCTCTCCCGCCGTCCCGCTGCAAGTGGCCACCCCCTGCTAGGTCGCCGCCGCGCCGCTAGTTGCCGCCCCGCTGAAGGTGGCCGCCCCTGCCAGTCCCCCGCCCCGCTGCCAGTCCCCACCCTCTGCTAGGCCGCCACCAAGATCCTGATGCGCGCCATGACGGAGGAGAGACGACAGGGATGAGAGGGATTGCGGCGCCGGAGAGGGATAGAGGGGGCAGATCGAGACCGGGGGGCAACGCGGGAGGGTTGGCGGCGCTGAGAGAGGGAGTCGCGAGAGGATAGGGCTGGGTGCGTGCGAGGGGCTCGTTCCTTGTCGTCCGCCCGAATCGGAGGTATCCCTTGGTTCCGCATATAGTGCGAATATTCCGTTTTCTGGGATCGGTGGGTTCCGGTCCGTTCGACTAACTAAACATGGGAATGGGCTATAGGAACCGGACGGACCCATGACGTTCCACCTGATGACAGCAGCTGAACACCCCCTAAAGTTTAGGGCCACCACGTGGCACGAGCCCGCGCCGGGGGCTGGGACACCTTTAGTACCGGTTGGTAACCATCAACCGGTACTAAAAGGTTTAGGGGGTTTTGGGTTTATGATTTATTATTTCTTTAATTTTGTGTTTTCCATTTAATTCTTTTTCATTTGCTGGTATTTTATGATACTACATATTGTACACGTTATGCATATATATAAATAGAATTTCTCGTAGAACCGATCATATATATATATCATCGAATGTCTCGCACCACCATTCACACATACACATGTATATATACAATTTGGTATATACAATTTCTCCTACATATATGGAGGCATTACTGCGGTAGCGGGTAATGAAATTCTCCTTTGGGATCTATGACCTGGTCGAGCAAAAATCCCGTTATTTTCTCTTGAATTGCTCGTACGCAATCCGTTGGTAGGAGCTTATCCCGCATCTCCGAGAACTTTAAAGAAGGAGATCAATATGCATGTATTAGTTGTGTGTATATATATTAGATAATGATGTAAAAATTATGAATAGTGTTCTGGCAAACGTACCCATAGCTGTCTATTAGATAAGCTCCTTTCGGACGCCATCATGCGAATGTTCTCGCAAACGTAGTATGCACATAAATCAGTCCCCGGCGCCTGCTTCAGGGCCTTTACGAGAATAGAATTCAATCAGATATTAATTAATCAAGCATGATTATTAATGGTATTGAAACTAGAATTAAAGAGATGGTAGCTAGCTAGTACTACTTAATTAATTACCTTGGGTCGATGCCATTTCAGCTTTTGTTTCCATTGACCTGGAACCTGTTTGATGAACTTTTCCCAAGCCCTGCCCGCCGGCAAAGAAAATGAATAAATGAGTTATTAATTAGTTGATATCAGGAAATGATGAACTAAAGAGGCCGACATATAGTTCGATAATGATTGAAATTACCTGTCGACCATCCCCTTCACGATTGAGTACTCAGTATCTGGTTTAAGTAGTGAGTCCAGTACTTCAACTTTTCCATCTTCAACTTGAATGATTAACATGATCCAGTGGAAACTGCATGCGCACACGTTTGCATGTATAAATTAAGCGGGCATGTGCATAACACTCATCAACTACCCTAAACCCTATACACTTATTAACATCTAGCTAGTAAGCAAAAACAGAATTTGTAGTACAAGACAGTGTGACTCACTCGAAGTTGTAAGGAAGTAGTATATCTCGATTGGTATTTAGACGCTTCAAGAACTCTAGCAAGGTTTTCTCTGTGTCTTTTTTTGACCATTCTTGTGACCATGTCTCTTGATTAATGGTATTTGGGTCAATGAACCCAATGCCATAGCGTCCAACTTTTTTCATTTCATAGATCTTCATTCTGCATAATACCACAGAAAAGAATATAGTGAGGATAATTACAGGCAATGATCAACGAGCACTACAGCTAGCTTGAGACTTAAATTACAGAAAGAAATCACTTACAGACAATAGCAACTGACAATAGATTTGTCGAGTGCGTCTTGATTGAATAACTGAAATAGTTCTGTAAACTCAACATACAGAGCATTCGCATTGTAGTAATGCTCTGGCTTGACTCTCACCATGAGGGACTCTCGATTTGTAGTCTTGGCAATTTTCATGTACCATTCATGCAATTCATATATTCTCGTTGAGAGCTTCTTGACCTCCTCAGGCTTGACCAGAGGTTCGCCGCGGGCATATTTCCGTTTTAGTTCCTGCTCTGTAAACTTTTCCATGGGCTCGATCTCTAGGAGTTGTTCTATAGTGCATCCGATCTCTGCAGCCTGCCTTCTATGATCGTCGGTTATTACCAGCTGATTGGCGCCGGTACTCATGTGTGTTGGTACAATGAGTGGGGGGATCGATTGCACCGCCTGTTCTCCCCGCTGGGGAACAATTTTCCCGCTTTTTTTGGCAGCTGCCTGGCTCGAGCTCGAGCTCGACTCCTTCTTTTGTTGTGCTTGATATGCCTTCCTGATTTGGCGCTCATAGTCTGAGTCAATAGGCTTGGGAGCTGGTTCGGCAGCCATACGAATAAAGTGATCAATGACATCGTCAGGCACTTTCTCCTTTGGCGGCGGTGGCGGTTTCGGTCCAAAATGGGCCCTCAGTTGGGCTTGCACTTCGGCTTCGTTTTCCTCCACAGTCATGTCGTAAGGCCTCTTCAGAAGAGGCGCGAGGCTTGGACCAAATTGGTATCTTTTGCGTCCTGTACTTGTACCGCTAGCCGCCATAGCTGCGGCGGCTCTCTTCCGCTTTTGCTTAGGCGGCGAAGCCCGCTGAGGCGGCGGAGACGGCTGACGCGGTGCCTGACTTGGAGGAGGAGGACTGGGCTGACGCTGAGGCGGCGGAGACGGCTGACGCGGTGCCTGACTTGGAGGAGGAGGACTGGGCTGACGCGGTGCCGGACTTGGAGGATGAGTGGGCTGACGCGGTGCCGGACTTGGAGGATGAGGAGTGGCTTGACGCGTTGGCGGACTTGACGAACAGGACTCTGCTGAGGCGGTGGCTGATGACTTGGAGGAGCGGGAGTCTGCTGACGCGGTGGCGGACTTCGAGGAGGAGTCGGCTGACGCGGTGTCGGTGGCCTTGGAAAGATGATGCAATCCTTTCTCCATAGAATGATACGATGTATGGCCTCTCCCAGTGTGTGCTCGTTGTCACCTCCAGGAATGTCAAGCTCTAGCCCCGAATATTGTGCCACCACTTTATCAACCACGACACGAGCATAGCCAGCTGGAATCGGGTTGCAATGGAAGGTTGCTTCAGGGGGATTTGTATAAGCAATGGCGTCCGCCACCTTCATGGATATGTTCTTCATTTTGAAGTGTAGCTCACAATTAGTGTTATCCATGATGTCATCCACAGGGTATCTATCCAGCAGTGCGTCATCGCTCAGGGCGGAACCCACGCTGCTTCTCGGCATGGACGGGACGGTGCTATCCAATGCTGGATCCGCTAGCTGCTGCCGCTGCTGAGACCCCCTTTCCTGGCTAAGTGAGTCAATCTGCTGCTGCTGCCGCTGGAATTGGAGTGCCAACTCCGCGTGCCTTGATTCTAGGCCTTGAAGGTGTTCTGCTTCCTGCTTCCTCTACTCCTCCTCCAGCTTCCTCTTCTTCTCCTCCTCCATCTTCTTTCTCGCACGGCTTCTGTAGTCGGCGTTCCAGTCCGCAAACCCCTCATACCACGGAACAACGCCTTTGCCTCGTGTTCTTCCCGGGTGTTCAGGGTTCTTCAGGGCGCGCGTAAGCTCGTCGTTCTCTCTGTTGGGCGTGAACACCCCCGTTCGAGCCTCTTCTATTGCAACAATTATATCGAGGTCGGCTCCCTTAAGACTTGCCCGCTCCAAAACCTGGCCTGTCTTTGGGTCCAACGTCCCCCCATGCGCATAGAACCAAGTCCTGCACCTGGGGGGCCAGCTCAATGTAACTGGAATGACCCCTGCATCCATCATCTCTTGCTCAGCCTTATCCTAATTAGGCTGGGCCACCGCGTAGCCACCTGGCCCCAGCCTATGGTAATGCTCCTTTTTCGCGGCATTGAGCTTGTTTATTCTCGACCGTTCCTTAGCTAATTCCGATTCCTTGAATTTCACGAAAGCGGGCCAGTGATCTCTTTGCTTCTCCAGTGTTCCCGTGAATTCTGGAGTCTTCTTTCCTCCTTCGACGTACTTGGCCCATATACTTTTCTTGTGGTTGTTGAATGCAACCGCCATCTTCCTAAGAGCAGCGTCCTTAACTTTCTGCACATCTGCATCTGTGAAATGATCTGGTATGGTGAAATGTGACATGAGAGATTCCCAAAGCAGATTTTTTGTTCTTTGGTCAACAAAAGTAAGATCTGGACGTTCCTTTGCTGGCTTTTTCCATTCTTGAATGGAGATCGGGATTTGGTCCTTCACAAGAACTCCGCACTGATGAACGAACTTGCCCGCATTCTTCTTAGGCTCGCTTGGTTCGCCATTAGGTTTGATGGCATCGATGTTGTACTTTACGCCATCCTTCAACTTTTTGGCCGGGCCTCGCACTGTCCTGCTGCCTGTAGAAGATTTGCTCGATCCGGAGGGCTGAAAGAAGAAAGATCGATTCATTAATATATATATACAAATCAATTAAAACATGTGATGATCACCAGATGCCTGCTTTATATAAATATACCTCGCCGGTCTTTGTTATTTCAAGATCAACATTTTCTTCGTCATCATAGTTCTGGACTTCATCTATTCGTTCGTCTTCATCAAATATCATACCCTCACCGGTAGGGTTCAGATATTGCGAGCCGTCATCTTCTTCAAACTGATCTGGGCGAGGGGATGAGCGTATGATGTTGAACAGGGCCTCCTCTCCTTCTCTGCCGGTATTGTCCATAGCTTTTATTTAACTAATCCAGAAGAAATATAAAACAATTTAGTAATCAAATTACAATGCATGCATGCAATCAATAAGGAAAAACTGAATCATAGTACATAATATATGCATCATCGAATATAATCTCGAATACATCGTCTCGAATATTATCGAATAATATATATAATCTCGAATACATCGTCTCAAATATTATCGAATACATCACTAGCTAGCTAATACAGATCGAATACTATCGAATAACCTAGTTCACTCGCGGTTCCTGAGGCGCGGGCGGTGGACACCCAAAGAGAAAGAACCATCACAGGATCATAGCTCGGGTGAGATCCCCGAAGAACCCGGCAGGTATTAGAGAACCTGACGTCCAACGCAGCCATGTAGCGACGGACGTGCTCGTCCTCCTCCCTGACACGGCGACGTACCACCTCCGGCGGGGCCGGCTCCCTCGGCACCGAAAGTGGCCCACGCGAACGCCACCAAAGGAGCTCCGGGTCGACGACGGGACCCGGGTTCGTCACCAAGCGGCGCGCCCCTGAAGGTAGCACCTCCCAGTGCCAGCCCGGCGGAGCCCAGTCCCGGACATCGCTCCTCTGAAGCAGGACGTCGTCGGGAATGGGTCGACGGCGAGGATGCGGGCCGGGCATATCGTTGACGTCGATAACAAATTCGATCTATATACAAATGTAACATTTTTTAAATGATTGGTGATTGTGATTTCTTATATACAAATTCTATATGCAAATGTAACATAACGGATTCTCTTGGGGGCATTCTTGATAAATCTATGTCAAAAGTCAAACTTTGACATATAATCAAATATTGCATATGTCAAAATTCAAACTTTGACATATGATATCTAGCTAGCTAATTCATCTAACATTAATATATCTAGCTAATTCATCTAACATATTTGACAAAAGTATAAAAAACTAATCCGATCATCTAACATTAATATATCTAATTCATCTATAACTAAAAGTATAAAAAACTAATTCATCTAACATTTCTATCTAATTCATCTAACATTTGACATTAATCTAACATTTCTATCTAATTCATCTAACATTTGACATTAATATATCTAATTCGATCATCTAACAATTTGACATTAATCTAATTCATCTAGCTAAAACTTTGACATTAATCTAATTCATGTAGTTAAAACTTTGACATTAATCTAACATTTATATAACTAAAAGTATAAAAAACTAAAAAACAGAAAACAGAAAATAATTAAGAAAAATGTGTGTGTGTGTGTAGTGTGTGTGTGTGTACAGTGTGTGTGTGTGTGTGTGCGGGCAGGCTCGATCGGATGATCGAGGGCGCGGCCATGGCGCAGGGGGCTCACAGCGCGGGGCGACCGGGGCGGCGACGGGGGGCGGCGACGGGCGAGGCGACAGGGCGGCGCCGCGAGACAGCGACGACGGGGACGGGCCGGGGCGGCGACGGGGACGGGGACGGCGACGGCGCACGACGAGGGCGGCGACGGGGACGGCGACGGCGACGGCGCGCAACGGGGGTGGCCACGGGGGGCGGCGGCGATGTTGAAAGCAGAGACGAAGAGGGAAATGAAACTGCAAAATTTTGAAGTGTTGTATATATAGGATGGACCTTTAGTACCGGTTGGAGTCACCAACCGGTACTAAAGGTCTATTTTGGCTAGGCCAAGCGGCGGGAAGCGCACCCCTTTAGTACCGGGTCGTGGATCCAACCGGTACTAAAGACCCCCCCCCCCCTTTAGTACCGGTTGGAGCCACGACCCGGTACTAAAGGTGGTGCGCTGGCGCAGGTGCGGTGTGGGCAAGTTTAGTCCCACCTCGCTTGCCGAGGGGCGCCCATACCAGCTTATAAGCCCCGCCGCGGCTTCTGCCCCGAGCTCCTCTCTAATGCAGGCCTTCTGGGCCTACCTCTGCTGCGATGCCCTGTTGGGCCTACTGGGCTTGCGGGCCTGCATCCTGGCCCAACTACAGGTTGGGTTTCTAGTCGTACGCAGGCCGCTGTGGCCCAGTAGGCGGGCTTTTTTTTTATTTTTTTTTCTTTTCTACTTTATTTATTTTCTTTTATTTATTTATGAGTTGTTTTTTGCTGTATTTAGAGTTCCTTTGTGAATATTTTTGCTTTAGGTACAAAAAATTACAAACTTTCTGTTAGTGCCAGTAGTTTTCAAATTTGAATAGTTTAAATTTGAATTATTTGAAATTTATGTGAATCACTAGTTTGTGAATAACTTTACTTTAAAAATAGATTTTTCAGTGATTTTTTTCTTATGTTTAATATTAGTGTGTTTGATCATTATATTCAATTTGGTAATACTTAGGTTATTTAGAAAAATAAAATGCCTTCGTAACAAATGAGTTTTCGTCCGAAACCCTGATACTTCGAAAGAGATTGTCCATTTTGTAGACGAAGTGGATCCTGTTTTTGCCGTAACCCTCTCAACTTTTTAGAACATGCTATGTGGGTGAAATGATGAAATCATGCCAAGTTTCAACCTTTTCAGAGTTCATTTGTAGTGCTTTTCAATTTCAGGGTCATTTAGCTCAAAAAAATCAGTAAATGCATGAAAAATAGCCAATGAAGTCAGAAAGGGTTGAAAATTGATGACGTGGCTTTGAATGGTGCATACTGAACGCACAAAAAGTCTGGAGTTGAAATAAGTTTAAAAAAATGAAATGCCTTTGTAACAGATGAGTTTTCGTCCGAAACCCTGATACTTCAAAAGAGATTGTCCAAATATATACTGTCGGTATCATCCAAACAGTGCGTGCATGCGCGATATCCCTTGTTTGTCTGTCCTGAAAGGTTACTGAGAGCAGGCCAATCATTGATGGTCACAAACAGCAACGCATGTAGGTCAAATTCCTCCTGTTTGTGCTTATCCCACGCACGTACACCTTTTCCATTCCACAGCTGTAAGAGTTCTTCAACTAATGGCCTTAGGTACACATCAATGTCGTTGCCGGGTTGCTTAGGGCCTTGGATGAGCACTGGCATCATAATGAACTTTCGCTTCATGCACAACCAAGGAGGAAAGTTATACATACATAGAGTCACAGGCCAGGTGCTATGATTGCTGCTCTGCTCCCCAAAAGGATGAATGCCATCTGCGCTTAGACCAAACCATACGTTCCTTGCGTCACCTGCAAAGTCCTCCCAGTACTTTCTCTCTATTTTTCTCCACTGCGACCCCTCAGCGGGTACTTTCAACTTCCCGTCTTTCTTACGGTCTTCTCTGTGCCATCGCATCAATTTGGCATGCTCTTTGTTTTTGGAACAAACGTTTCAACCGTGGTATTATAGGAGCATACCACATCTCCTTGGCAGGAATCTTCTTCCTGGGGCGCTCGCCCTCGACATCACCAGGGTCATCGCGGCTTATCTTGTAGCGCAATGCACCGCATACCGGGCACGCGTTCAAATCGTCGTACTCACCGCGGTAGAGGATGCAGTCATTAGGGCATGCATGTATCTTCTGCACCTCTAATCCTAGAGGGCAGACAGCCTTCTTTGCTTCGTACGTACTCTCGGGCAATTCGTTGTCCTTTGGAAGTATCTTCTTTAACATTATCAGCAACTTTCCAAATCCCTTATCGGATACACTATTCTCTGCCTTTCATTACAGCAAGTCCAGTGTGGTGCCCAGCTTTTTCTTGTCAGCTTCGCAATTCGGGTACAACAATTTCTTGTGATCCTCTAACATGCGCTGCAACTTCTTCTTCTCCTTTTCACTTGCGCAGTTTCTCTTTGCATCGGCAATGGCCCGACCTAGATCATCAGCGGGCTCATCTGATGCCTCTTCTTCAGCTTCTTCCCGCATTGCCGGCTCAGCTTCTTTCCCCATTGTTGTACCATCGTATTCAGGGAACCCATGGCCAGGATAGCTGTCGTCGTCCTCCTCTTCTTCATTGTCTTCCATCATAACCCCTCTTTCTCCATGCTTGGTCCAACCATTACAGTGGGGCATGAAACCGGACTCAAACAGGTGGACGTGAATGGTTCTTGACTTAGAGTAATTCCGATCATTCTTACAGCCAGCACATGGACAAGGCATAAAACCATCCGCCCGCTTGTTTTCCTCAGCCGCAAGCAGAAAAGTACGTACGCCATTAACGAACTGGGGAGAGCATCGGTCATCGTACATCCATTGCCGGCTCATCTTCATTACACAGCACCGAAAAGACCAAATTAATACAAGTTCATACAACACTTATTCTCATAAAACAACATACAAATAACTCTCTAGCTAAAGCATTTAAATGCAACAACAAATGCGATGAAGATCGCAACTAAGGTAACAATTGATCCAACAGCATAATGATACCAAGCCTCACTATCGATGGCATATTTTCTAATCTTTCTAATCTTCAAGCACATTTTCTCCATCTTGATCTTGTGATCATCGACGATATCAGCAACATGCAACTCCAATTCCATCTTCTCCCCCTCAATTCTTTTCATTTTTTCTTTCAAATACTCGTTTTCTTTTTCAACTTAATTTAACCTCTCGACAATAGGGTCGGTTGGAATTTCTGGTTCACATAACTCCTAGATAAAAATATCTATGTCAACTTGATGGGCATAATTTGTCATAAACACGAAATGCAACAAATAGTTTTAAAAGAGAATATACCACATCCGAATCATAACCCGGACGAGGGCCGACGGGGACGGATATCAAAACCATGACACTATATATAACAAACAACGTACGGGCCGGGTAAGATAATTATACAAGTAACTATATATATAAATCACACAAACATGATTTTTTTATATAAAAAAGATAAGAACAAGAGGCTCACCACAAGGTGGTGCCGGCGACGGGACGGTGCGGACGATCGACGGTGGTTAGGACGGAGACGGAAAGGCACTAAGTAAACCACACCTACATATGCAAACTAAGAGTTATTTTGACCTCAAATTGCATATAAATCAAATAAACTACCACATATAATTCCTCCCAAACTAAAAAACCCACAAATCACTATACTTATAGAGCATGCAAGAGCTAATCTAGCAATGAGAGATAAAAGGACAAAGTTGCTAACCTTTGTGATCACTTGGATGGATGGGGTGCCTTCAATTCTTCACAAATTTTGGCAAAAATGGAGGTGAGCTCGAACAAGAGGGAAAGAAAAACAGAAAGGAGGGGAAAAACAGAGCGCTTCGGCTCGGGCTGGACGAAGCACTATATATAGTGATATCTTTAGTCCCGGTTGGTTAGACGAATCGGGACAAAAGGTGCATCTCTAGTCCCAGTTCGTGGCATGAACCGGTACTAAAGGTGCTGGTGGGGCCCCAGCCTGACAACAGCCTGCCACCACCTCTTTAGTATCAGTTCGTGGCACGAACCGGTACTAAAGGTTCGCCACGAACCGGTACTAATGAGCGCCGCCAGCCTAGCCGTTGGAACCGGCACTAATGGTCATATTAGTGCCGGTTCAATTACAAACCGGGACTAATGAGCTTCACATTAGGCCCTTTTTCTACTAGTGAATTATCAACATCCACAATACCAAATAAATGAAATATGAAAATTCATCTGATGATGAATATAAAAATCCGATTTAATATTATGGATATTGATATATTTTCACACAAATGTGGTCAAACTTAAAGAGGTTTGACATTTCAAAAAACTAATACATCTTATAATTTGAAATAGATGAAGTAAAAAAATTATGAAAACCCAATATCATCAATGGCGTGGCAAAACGCGCCCAACTCTTCTAGTAACTAACTAAAGCTAGGAGATCACAGCGTATGCATAATTAAGCAAGCGTGCAGTTTTCCGTTGGCAAGGCGGAGGCGTACGTTGGCATGTCAAGCTCGACCGATCTACCATCCACGCCTTTAATCGGTTGGCCCTCCATCGACGATCGATCGATCATGCATGCCCGGTACGTGCTGAGTCGCTGACCCAGCTTAAATTTGGCATTGGCATGTGATGCATGTAACTTTATCGCGACGACCGCGTGGCTCCCAAGCCCACATGCATGGAGATCTCATGTCATGACGCAAGATGCGACGGTGACATGAGGTGATGTTAGCACTGTTAAGCATCTCTGTCAGTTGAGGTTAGTGGTAAGGTAAAAGAAGTGGATTCTCGTATATCAAGTAGCATTGTCCTTTGTGACTCTATTCAACGGATTAGGTAGATTTGGAACATCTAGCTAGGTGTAGACGGGGTTTAGGCATCTCCTAGGCGGGCATCCATTCCGGCCCCAAGTGTCGCACCGACATTTTTAGAACAACTCCAACAAGGACACCAAAATCGACCGTAAAAAGCCACCCCTGATCTATCCTCCCAGGCCGCTCACGCGAGAGCGGTTCCGGAGCCCCCCCTCCCCCCCGCCACTCCCAGAAAACCTAGAAGCCAACCATCCGATCCAACCTCACAGGCAGGCACCGGCGCTGGCATTGGCGGCCATGCCTGGCCGTCGAAGGCGGCGGGCAGGGTCAGTGTGCTCCGACGGGCTCCCTTCATGCGGGGGCGTTGTCTCCAGGCAGCGCGGTTGGCGACGGCGCACGACAGGAGGTGCAGAGGAGGTAGAGGCGGGGGCGCGTGCGGCGGCACATGCCGAGGGCGGCGGCGCGGTCAAGGCCCTGGAGGTGGCGGTGCTGCATCTGCGCAGTGTCGGCTGCCTAGGAGTTGCGGGTGCGCGACAGACCTCTCAGCGGTGCTTGCATACGTGTGGGCCTGATCTGGGGCCAACCTTGGGCTCAATCTAGGCCAGAAGGGGTCGGCACGCTCGATCTGATCGCCGGGAGCCAGCGATGTGGGGGCTGCTGGCTCGGCCTGAATAAAGGTGGTTTGGCTCGGCCTTAATAAAGGTGGTTTGGCCGTGTTGTTCTTCAAGCGCCAAGTCATCGATCACCATGATGCGGACCTCCTCGATCAAGACGCTGACGAGTTCCAGTCTTTCTCTTGGTGATTCCACCGATTGGTGCTTGATGCCATTAGATATCTAGACCGGAATCGATCCAGTCGTGCTCTCCCTTATCTTCAGCCAGTGAGGTTTCATGAGGGTGTGGCGCGACGCTTCACTTTATTGACAGGGCCATGTGACATGTCTAAGTATAGATTTCCATGGCACTGACAGAGGTGGAGAAAGTTATGGTGGCTGCGATCGGAGGTTTGTAATGGTGTAGAGGTGTTTTGGTGCCGATGAAGAATGGCGACACAGGTTCTTTCTGTGTGTCGGGTGTTGTTGACTTGCAACAACGACCTTGGCAAGAGGGGCGGCAGCACAGGTGAACTGCATTTTTTGTATTGCTCCTTGAGCACCGACTCACAAGTTCCAGGGTGAAAGCCCAGGTCTGGCCTTCATTGGCTGTGCCTGGCAATGGCCTTGCAGAAGGCATTGTTTTGTGAAATCTGATTTTCTTGAGGGTGAAAACTCAAGATCTTCGATCGGACGACGACAATGCTGGTGCATTGTTCCCATGTTGAAGGCATCATTTTTGGAGATTCCCTTTTGCGGTCCAGGTGTTGTCTTCGGTGGTGGTTAGAGTGTTGCTATTGTGAGTGTTTCATCACCACGACGGGGTCTCTGTTTTATATTTCTCTCTTTTTTTTCTTTTTTTCTTGGTTGTGTGCTTCCTTGATGTCTTTGGCTATTTTGTTGGTGAAGAGGCTGGGTCTAATTGGTATCTTCGCGACATTAATATATTCTCTTCATCAAAAAAGTTGATCGTAAATATTTGGACTGGATCGGCCAGCCATTTGTAACCATTCAATGCTGATCATCAAATTTGTTTAGACCGGTCCAGATGTGCGAAATCCCATGAACATGCTCCAAACCAGGGGAGGTTTGGGAGAGTCCGGACCGCCACCATGGACTCCGACCACGTGGACCCATCCAAAACCCTCCCTCCAGCCGAGCCCGCTCCGGCTGAACCACATTCACTTTGACTGAATAGCCTTTCGTCTACCCACATTCATGGTGATGCGGTGTCTTTAATAGATGGGCTCCTCTGCAAACCCCTACCCGCACAACCCTCCTCCTCTCCCACACATTCACCGGCGGCCACACACCACCACACCTCCTGCCACCGCGATGGGCAAGAATTCCGACAACGGGAACGCCGGGAAGTGGTCGTCGGTGCGTGACTCAGGATCCAGTTGACGCCGCCACCCACGGTCTCCGGTGGCTTTAGTTGTCCACGACATCACTCCTGGCCATCATGTCAGTTGCCGTGCTGCCGGGCCGGGTGCCACTCTCGCATGAGGAGTGGATGTTGGACGTTGAGCAATAGGAGGAGGAGGCCGCCGTTATCGCCGAGGAGAATGAGAAGGATCGTCGTTATGCAATAGACGCCGCACAGAAGGATCCTGACCTAGATGAGTACCAGAATTGGAATTCAAAAATGCACTCCATCGTGTGAGATATGAAAAATGTCTACGCGAAGATCCCATGTGAGAAGGATGAGAGACCTCGCCCATGCAACTCATATCGATCATCACGTGATCCAGATCGGACATGACTGGCGTGGGTGGTGAGGAGGTGCTACCCCTACGAGGGCATCATCCAAGTAATTAGGTTTAGCTTAATTTTAGGTTGAACTTATTTAATTTTCGTCCGTTTGATAAGGGTCGGGCCGGCAAAATCCAGGAGCCTGTGCAAAACTAAAGAAAGTGGCCCTATCTCACTAGAAAAAATGAACTATCGAGCAATTATAATGTATGTGATATAATATCTTAAATAGAAATTCGATATATAAATAAGAAAATAGGAATTAGAAGAATAGGAGTGCAAGCCAGCGGTATTCCTCTCTCACTCTCTGAGAACCCGAGATCACGAGAGGAATAATCGATGGATTCAAAGTTGCGAACCAATGAGGATTGTATTGTATTCGCAATGCCAAAACTGTCGTAAATACTTCTCATCCTGCCTCTACCTTATTTGTCGCCGTGTCATCCGTCGCGGCATCACCGGATCTAGAAGTCTCAATAGCAGGAGCCAGGAGGATGTGCCGTGTCGCCCGCCTGTGGAATATGGAGGCGACCAATCGAGCAGAATTGAACCGCCGTTCGGTTTCCGATCGAGCAGATCAGCTTTTTCTAGGGGAGATCGAGCAGATCAGCTGAACCTGGAGCAGGCGGCGGGCATCGAGGAACAATCGAGGCATCGAGCAGCGTCTGGGACGCTCGAGGCCCGACTCACGCGCGGGGGCTAGTCACGGCCAGCGGGCAGCGGCCCAGCTCCATGCGCGGCCCAACGCTTGCCCCACGAATATTAGGCATATAAAAAAGTTAGGCCCCCCAAATTTATGGGCCCTGTGCGGGCCGCACAGTTTGCACAACTATTGGCCCGGCCCTGCGTTTGATTGTATTATATCAAACTTTGTTTAAATTTTGTTCAGGTTTTTGGGCGGACTGTTTTAAATGGTCCGCCCTTTGGTGCATACGCTTGGATGGCCGGCGCTCCGCCCACTATTCATGGACATGTCCGCGGAGATTTGTTGTCATCTGTTTGATGATGTAGGCACCTATTTTCGCGCCGGGGGTGGGGGTAGTCCAAAATCCTTCAGTGTCCCAAATCAAGGGCGGAGTAGGGGTTGTTGGATTGTCCATCATGTCGACCGAACAATCCGACCCGCCACCCTTTTAACCCCCCACTCAGTGTCACTCCACTCCCATTCGATCCTACTCGTCACCCACCGCTTAGAGCTTCTACATCCACGGATATCTAATCCGCGCTCTCAACGCCCGTGGATGCACCCGGGAGTGTCCGCGGGTGGTTATCGGACAACCCTCAAAATTTCTTCTCTGCATCCAAATACCTCATATTTAAAATTTTAAATCCATACAAAGCATGCAAAAGGAAAACCTACGTACTACGTAGATCAACTAAAACCTACACTACCCTACTCGTTGTCGTCAGAGATGTTCATGATCTCCGTGTCGGGCTCCGGGTTCATGGGCGCCAGTCGCAACTCCGGCTCCTCCACGTACGTCGGCGTCCGCCTCCTCCTCCGCCACCGCCGTGTTCTCCTCCTCCTGATCCGCCCCCTCCATGGGCTCCGATTGCTCCTCCCCTCCTCTTCCTCCTCCTCCTCCGGCTCCGACGAGTCCGGAGGCAGGTCGGCTGCGATATGGGCTGTGCGTCTAGCCCAGATCTCCTCAAGTAGCTGGAAATGTCGCTCTCGCGTTAGCATAGCATATATGGTCTTCTTCTGCCGGGTCATGACGGAGACGAACACAGAAAGGGAAAAGGGAGGTGGATAGGGAGAGATGTGGATGGGCTCGGGCTTGTGGCGCGGAGAGTAAGAAAGTGGATGTGGCTAGGGCTCGGGGACGCCGTCCGGCTTAAATAGCCGGACTTTGGCCCTCGGGCGGCGAGTCAGAGTGGCACCACGCGGTGTTCACACCCCCACAAAGAGGAGACACCGTTCGGACCGGTTACGTATGAGACCCGGTCATTAGTCTGATATGGCAGACATGCCCCAGCCATCCCATATCCACCTCAGTTTTGGGCTGAATATAAGGGATGTCATTCAGTCCGGACGAGGCCGCTTTGAGACGTCTGAATGGGTCTTTTTCTTTTGACCCGACAGTGACCGAGTCACATGTTCAAAATTTTGAGACCGGTTTGAGACGCCCGGCTGTTGATGCTCTAATCACTGTACGACCGGACGCCGCCATGTCGGGATGGGGAAGAAGATGGGTAGTCAGTGGCTAGTACCAGTCCGACGTGCCGACCCCCACCGCGAAGATAGAACCGGCGGGATCTCAAACTCACATACGCGCCGCCATGGAGACACCTCACCGCCACGGGATCGCCGGTCCGCGTCGACTCGCCGAGGCCTGGCCAGGCCATCTTTGACGCCCGGCAAGTAGGAGCCCGTCCACGACGATGACAGCACCACTCATCTTTTCAAAAGACACCCAGATCGATGCGAATACACCCTTTGGAAGAAGACAAGCAGTAGACCTAAGTTGTAACCGTATATATGTCGCAAGATTACGACGGGTTAAGTTCACATGAGCTACACACGTACACGCACAAGTCTATATGTGCTGACCATGTTGGTTTTAGCTTTGTCTCCACGCGTACATGGTCGGTCGACTCACGGACGATTTGGCACTCGCTCGTTCACACGAGTGGTGCCACGCGATTAAGGCCAAGCCAAGCGGCTCGACGAAAATCAAAGCGAAGTCACCATGATGCAGTAGATAAAACGCAAGGTAACACAGGTGCACGTAAGAATTTAGCCGTTTCATTCTTCCCGGAGGAGGTTAGGTACGTGCGTACCACCGTGAATCGCGGTTGGAATTGGGTCATGTGAAGGAGCAACCCAACCGGTCATGTGAACCCTCGCGGATCTAACTGCGCCGCTACTGCTCGCCTACGTGCGCTCTCGATGGAAGGAGCTAGTCACCGCCAACAAGCATCCCTGTAGAAACCACGCACCTCTACACTACGGCTTAGAGCATCCACAACCGAACCCCTTAAACCCAACTCAAACGCCCGGACAGGCCGCCCGGTCATGAAATTTCGACTTAACCAGGTCTCTCAAACCGGTCTCAAACGCCCGGGCTGATCGGCACCCCCATATCCAGCCCAAATATAAGACGGATATGGGGGAGCCCGGGCGCGCCCGGGCACGCACGCCACATCGCCCTGACAGCGTGGCACCACGCGGACTCGCTGGGAAACCCGACGGTTTGACGGGCACCTCGACCGTCACCGCGGTGTGAACGCCGCGTGGCGCCGCTCCGGCTCCCCGCCCAAGGCCGCAACCGGCTATTTAAGCCGGCCGGCGCCCCCAGCGCTAGCACATTCGCCTCTTCCCTCCCTCCGCCGCCACTCAAGCCCGTTAGCCATGCCCTCACTCTGCCGCTACTACACGATCCAGCACCGTCTCTTCCTCCTTGAGCAGGTCCGGATCCGTAGGGAAGCGGGGCTACCTCTGGAACCGGAGGAGGATTCCGAGGAGGTGCCGACGGAGGAGGAGGAGCAGGAGCCGATGGACGAGGAAGAGGAGCAGGAGCAGGAGCCGGCGGAGGAGGCGCCGCCGTTGGATGTGGGAGAGGACGTGCCGGCGATGGAGGAGGACGTGGATGTGTGGCCGGAGCAGCACGCCATCCTGAACTTCATCCGCTCGGAGTCGGCTACGGAAGCCGGGCGTCGTCGGCGGCGCATGCGGCCCAGGCTCCGGCGTAGGCAACTCAGACCATCTCCGACAACGACGAAATTTAAGTAGTATAGAACGTAGTACGTAGCTATATATTTTGCATGATTTTGTATGGATTTAGAAGATGAATATAAGAGAGTTGTATGTGGAGAAAGAAATATGAGGCGTAGTCGGTCAGTGTCCGCATACGCGCCCGGTCGCGTATGTGAACGTTTGAGGTGCGGATTTATGCTCTTAGCCCCTGCATGTGTGAAAGATGGAACGAGATCGACCTCGAGGGGAGTTCACGGCGACTATCACTGTAGTAGAAGAGACCCCACCGGGGCCGGGTGACTTGCACAGGCCGGTCAGGCGGGCGGCGTTGGATTTCACAGGTACTGCAGCTGTTGTATACTGTGCTCAGTGCTGGTAATTATTCAGTGGATAGACATAAACATTTTTTACCCTCGTCACCGGCAGGTAGGAATTTTCTTGTCGAGGCAGTTGGTATGAACATGCCCCCGTGCATGCATGGACCATCCATATGGGCGCGTGGCCGTTTTGATTTGGCAAGGAGGATTTGTCGGTCCGTCTACTCCCGTACCGTATATACTAGTACTAGTAGTAGAAACAAGTAGGGGTACGGGTACAGTAGCATGGATCCAGGCAGGAGTAGTAGTAGTGGACTCCAGCTCGCAACGGTATACGTGTAACTGCACGTACAGGCCAGTTTATGGCACGTACGTGTCCGTGCCCTGTATGTCGCTCCTGTTGGGCGCCGTCCGGTACTCCGGTCTGAACACCTGGTGGAGTATCGCCATGAATGCGCGCATGCACGCACAGTAGCAGTACACTGGCCCCGTCAGTCCAAACTAAATGCCTGTAAAACCTGATCTCGACTGGCCACGTTCAGGAGTAGTAGTAAATCAGTAGCGGTAATATAGGTTTTACCATTCCTGGCCAGCTGTATGTGCGTTCCTCTCTTGAACGTCCCTGCTGACAGGCATCTTCGCCCCAAGCCGACCTGACGAGACGAGAAAAAGTTAACCCCTAAAGAGCCCAAAGAACCCAATCAGCACTAACTGTCTACGGATAACAATGCAGAATAACATGTGCTACGGGGCATCGCATCTGATAGATAGCTCAGCCATGCAAACAGCACCTTTTATCCCTTGACGATGATCCAAATGCAAGTGAACAAAACCCCAGCAAAGCAAAGCAAAGCAAAACAGAGCCACTGACTTTTGCTCCAACCCTCACCACTTGTGTCTTTACACATGCAAGGTCTTATGACTCTGTGTGTGTGCCGGGAACCTGCAAAGCTGCGTGCATGCTTAAGGTCAACTGACACTGTCAATTACCAAAATAAATTATGTCTTCCTTCTGCCAAGTGGATAGGTGGCCTCCAACTTGCACAAATCTGGACCACTAACCACACTGTCAAGGGAGGCAGTCTGGTTTACCTTACTTTACACTATACATGACGATGATAATGAACTGATCATGGTGCTGAGCTTCCCTCTTTCCTAGGACTAGTTGGCTGCCGATCTACATTTATTCCAGCACATGCTGTTTAATCTTCTTTAGTGCCACCCGGTTGTTGTTGTTTTGGACCAATACATTCCCGGTCCTGCACAGATCTGTCCGTGGCTTAGGAACGTTTTGCTATGCATAAATAGATTGTAAAACATATGCAGATCTGTCCGTGGCTTAGGAACGTTTGTTGCACTACACTAAATTCAGAACAGTTGGGAAATGAATCACTTAGGGTGGCTGCTCTAGATCCGAGTGGTGTGGTTTCTTGCTTGGCGACCATGGCGGCAGCGATCGGAGTAGGGTTGCGGCTGGGTTTTAGTAGTCAGTTTTATCTGGCCTGTTCGAGGGGCCGTCGTAC
This sequence comes from Thinopyrum elongatum, assembly GCA_011799875.1. NCBI lineage: Eukaryota > Viridiplantae > Streptophyta > Magnoliopsida > Poales > Poaceae > Thinopyrum > Thinopyrum elongatum. Next base: position 681,514,995 of record CM022303.1, on the reverse strand, counting down.
CTCACCGTGAAGTCATAGCTGCCGAGGAGGGTCCTTTCCGGCGACGAGGTCACGCAGCCGGTCATCGGTTTTGCTGCTTGCTTGGTGCAGGCTAACACTTTCTCCTTCGATGCTATGCTTGTCGACAAAGTTGGAGCTGATTTGTCGCTGACTCCAGTGGTTGACTGTTTGGCATAGGCTGCCATGTGTCTCGACACCTGTTGCGACATGGTCTTGTTCATGGTCATCGATGATGGACTCGGAGTTGCTGACTCGCGCAGCAGTGATGACGATGACACAAAATGACAACCTCAGCGAAGCTTTTCTCCTCGATGGTGCGTGTGCGTGTTCGTGTGTGTGTGGTCCTCGCCTAGTTAGCAAGTTAATAGGGCAGCTTTCTTCTTACTTCTATAATGAATCGAGATCCTACAGAACTAACTTTACAAAAAAGGAATTATGAGAATGGTGTTCATCTGATAAAGGAGGGTGCATTGTTTTCCACGAAACTTTAGGGATACAAATAAGTTGTGCGCCAATACTACAAAAGTGTTCTTCTCCTTCCGAGCTCAAATGCACCTGCCATGAATAGTAAATAAATAATACTATAATAAAACATACGGAATATTTTGATTTCTCTGGCAACAAACATTCTAAAATGTTCCACCTACATGCAAAATTTCATGAAGAGAACACATCTCTAATAGTCAAAGCAAGAAAAACAAAATCAATGCTCCAAAATGGATTAAAAAATAGTCTTTCCAGAGCATTTTTTCGTCCGGAGCATTAGGTATGTTTTTTTGCGAAGAAAATGATGTGCATGGTTTCCTAGGACAACTTGGCAAATGTTGTACATTAAGTATGTTTAGTGCGTGTCTCCCAGTTGCTGTTTTTAGGAATATATTCTTAGTGTTGCACTATTTGATTAACCAAAGAAAAAAAAAGAAAGATCCCCCAAATCTCCACGTAAAATCCAATGATGTTGGAGTTAAATGAGACATAGTCATTTCTCATCTAGACAAGAGCTAGACACCATATTCTTAGTGCCGCACAGATCTGAATAGGGCTCAGGAAATGTTTTGGTGTGCATAAATAAAGTCAAAAACATGCATTGATCTGTGGTTCTGGAAAGGAATGTTTGTAGTTATCCTAGAAAAAAAAAAGAAATGTCTGTAGTGTCAGATGACATTGCGGAACAGCGAGAAAATGAACCACTTAATTATTCTGAATGCTTGTCGTTCATCTAACAAAAATTAATGGAGTGATTTTCCAGGTAACTTCGGAGTGCAAATAAGACGTGCAGCAAGACAACTGTACCGTTTTATTTTCCATTTGAAGGCAAGCATTGTTGCTGCAGTATGGCATGGTATCACAAAAAGTTAACGGATTTAGAACCTGATTACTAGGGGTGCCAACTTCAATACATTGCTAATTTAATTGTGAAAATTATACCTAAGTAGTATAATTTGGTCAAACATTATGATAAATCTGGTCACACCCTCCCCCGCTCCCGCGAGCGCTCCGTGTGCATGTCTCGGGGGCTCCAGATCCGCCGCGGGCGCTCAAGCTCCCCGCCGTCCGTTCCTCCCAGGGACGAATCCAAGGGGGGACGAGGGGGGGCGAGACCCCCCCCCCCCCCCCCCCCCCCCCCCCCCCCCCCCATACGATCTTGTGCCGACGCTTATAATTAATCGTTAGGAAGGTTCGTAATTAGGCAGTGTTTTGACGTAATTATGCAGCGTTTTGACTCAATTCGCCCCCCCCCCCTGTCCGGCTGTCCCGTGTAACCCACGTGAAACCCTCTAGGGCCTAGCCCATGTACATTACATCGCAGACCAAAACAAACCAAAAAGAAGGCCCACCATCGAGAAAAGGGGCCACCGGGCCAGGGTCCATTGGTTCAGGGCCTAGCTGCAGCAGCACGCCACAACCGCTTCGATTCTCTTCTTGCTACAATCATCACGATTTTAGCGCCGCCACTGCCTCGTGCGATTTTCCTATCTGTCCTGCGATAGAGTCTCCACCCATCGCCTGCCGTAGCATCGCCTGCCGCCGCGGCCGGCGAGGCTGTCCGTGAAGGAGAGGAGCACAACAAATATGCCCGGGTGGCCCAGCCTTCTTCCAGCGAAAATCAGAAGAAAATCAGAAGGGGACTGATCAAGATCCACGATTGCTGCACGGTTAGTCTCTTCATCAGACGGCAAAAAAAGGTCTCTTCATCTCTTGATCTTTAATCTCTTCAAATTCATGTGGTTGTGCCATAAAAAACCTAAAAACATCAGAAATCAATTACAGAATATTGGCTGTCCTTATTCAATTATACTCGTGTATAGACATGAAGAGGAAGAGAACAATGGAATCCAACTGTCCAAGCCTAGAGATCCTAATCGATTCTTGACCATCAAGGGGATCGGATTAGGAGAAGAACCAACATCATGATTTTTTGTTGGTCAATATGATTGATAACTAAATGATCGACATGAAAATTAGAGTTGGAATCCATTCTGACATAGTACCGCCTGCCAAATTATTATTTTGCAATATAACTAATTCAGATACTATTATTTTTATCAAAGATGGGCATTTTGATAATAATTTTGTAGTTTTTAGTTCTTTACACTAACAAAAACGAGGCCAGGCTTATCATCTTTTGCATACTTTAAACTTCTTATGGTTCGGTCGGTGCTTATCAGCCTATAAGAGCTCAAGTCTGAAACTCGCCCCCCCTATACCAAATTTCTGGCTCCGTCCCTAGTTCCTCCCCCTCGTCGCCACCAGAGGGTGTCCACCGAGCGAAGCCCGTGGGACGCGGGCGGCGGCGGGGCCTCTCCCTCCTCCCCTGTTCGAGGCTACGGCGGCGCGGGTCGGCCGCTTGTGGGGGCGCGGAATCTGGCTGGGCTCCCGGCGGCGGGGACGACCGGGTTCGTCGGTAGTTGTGCTGGGAGGTGGTGGTGCGCCGTCGCGACGCGGGTGGTGGGGTTTCGGCCGTGTTGCTTTCTTCAAGATCTCGATCTGCGAGCGGGCGGCGCGGCCGGTGTGTTGGTGGTGGTCCCGCCGGCGTGGGCTGCTGCTGGTGGATGGTCACGGTGGGGGGGGGGGGGGGGTTGGCGCCTTGCCCCCCCCCTCCACCCTCGCCCTTGGGGCTCACCATGGTGGAGCTTGCTCCAACCTAGATCTGGGTCGAGCAGGGTGTACGGTCAGCCTGGAGGTCGCTGCCAGGGGAGCTGTGGCTGACGCCTTCCTCTTGAGGTGGTCACGAACGCGCGCCGGTGGCTGTCTCGGCCAACCATGTGCCGGGGACTCACTAGTAGAAAAAGGCCCATTTGTCCCGATTCCAGAGGCCCATTTGTCCCGGTTCTGGAACCGGGACTAAAGGGTCGGGACTAAAGCCCAACACCTTTAGTCCCGGTTCGCTTATGAACCGGGACAGATGTGCCTCCACGTGGCCGCTGCGGCGAGCCCAGGCAGGAGGGCCTTTAGTCCCGGTTGGTAACACCAACCGGGACCAAAGATCATCCACGTGTCAGCAGTCAGGAGCTGGGGTTTTTTTTTTGAAAGGGGGGGGGGGGTGGTTTGGGGGTTTTGGGGGTTTTGTAGGGTAATTTAGGGGTTCATATATTGTGTTATCTAGCTAATAGCTAGAGAGAAGTATCCTCTCTTATCTCGTGCTTGGTCGACGCTACGTACTATACGTATAGAGAGGACTCGACACGCTAGCTAGTAAGCAAATGAAGGAAACCATTAAGTACACAAGATCGTCATGAACATATACAGAGAGAAGTGATTGACCTCCTCCTTCTCCGAGAGATTGGTCGAACAACAAGTTTTCGTATATCTATCCGACGCTACTAGCTACATATATACAATATAAGATCTCTTACAATCCCTAACATCTGATGTCAAGTTTCACATGGTATTCTCCGGCTGGATTGATGACGTGGTCAAGAAAGAATCCCGCCAATTCCTCTTGAATTGCTTTTATGCGATCTTGTGGTAGGAGTTCATCCCGCATCTGGCAAATCTAATTTGAAGAAGGGGGTCAATACATATATATGAATGAAACTCGACACAAATGATGGTAATAAAAAAAATTGTGAATATTATTGCTTATGCACTTCATATTGTTTTTCAGAGTAGCCCCGCTTAGAGGTCGTCGCGTTGTAGATGTACTCGCAAACGTAGTATCCACAAAAATTATTCCTGCCTTTCTGCCACAACCACTTTACGAGAAATAGAGGTCAATCAAACTGATAATCAAGCATTATAAATGGTATTGATGAAACTAGCTAGAATCAATGGGAGATGCGCGGAACTAGCTAGTAGTACTTACTTTCGGGTGTGTAAATCGCAGCTCCCCCGGCAGTCCCGGAGCTTCTGCGGTGAACACTTTCCAAACCCTGCGAGACAAAGAAAATAATTACTTGATATCTGGAAATGAACAAAGTTGCCGATATGGTGCGATAATGATCGATTGAACTTACTTTTGGAGCATTTCAGTCATGGCCGCATACTCCTTGAGATCTTTTCGTCTTGAGTCTAAGACGGTTACTAGTCCCTGCTCAAGCTTAAGCTCTAGGAGAATAAAGTGGAAGCTGCGCACGCATGCATAACTCATCAATTACATTACTATAACCTCGAGTAATAAGGGGAACCGAATATGCAGAAGACAGTAACACTCACTTGAAGTTGTAAGGAAAGAGTATTTTATCTTTGTTTTGATTTTTAAGCAATGATTGTAGCAAGTTGGCCTCGGTTTCTTTCGCATTATATGTAATCGTCCATTCATCTATGAGATTTGTGTTAATGAACCCAATATCATAGATTTGTAAATTTCTGCATTCGACGATCTTCAATCTACATAATATAGTGAGGTTAATTTTATATACATGCAATGAAAGAGCTGAGCTATATATAGAGACTTAATTACAGAAGTATAGTACTTACAGACAGTAGCAAGTGATGATTATTTTATCGAGGTCCTTTTGATTGAAAAACTGGAAGAACTCCTCAAATGGAATAGACAACAGATCAATTCCAACGAGGTCGTGCTCCTCTTTAACTCTCAGCGTCAAAATATCCTTCCCAGACTTGCAGGTGTCCATGTACCACTTATGGAATCTTCGCATCATCGTTGTTAGAGGAGGATCACCAGGTCTGACGAGAAGCTTCCCGTACTGGTATTTGTGTTCGTCCACCTCCATTGTATCAAAATGTGCATCGTCGGGCAGGTAATCAGCAGGATTGGTATCGGGCAGCATCCCCGGCAGATTTGCGATGATATCGCTAGACACCTTGAGCGGGAGGCACGATTGGTTTGCCTGTTCGCCGAGCTGGAGAATTTTGTTCGCACTTCTTCGTTCTTGTAACCTTTTGTCACTTGAAGTAGTTCCCGACCGGCGCGCTCCTTCCACTGCCCTTTCAAGAGCGCGGATATGGTTGTCATCCGGCGGAGGCGGTGGTGGTCGCTTCAGGTTCTTCACAGTGCGCTTCAATTTCACCAGATCTATCTGCTCCTCCGGAGGTGGATTTTTCCTTGCAAAAAAGTCCCTCACTTGGGCTTGACAGATCTGCGCATTTTCCTCCTCGGTCATCTCGTATGGTAACTTCTCTAGAGGCGTGAGAGTCGGACCGAATCTGTATTGCCTCCCGCCTCTGGCTGTACTGCTAGACGCCGGAGCAGCCGGAGCGGCTGCGGCTGTCTTCCTTTGCTTACGAGGCGGAGAAGGAGGCGGAGTGCTACGACGCGCCGGAGCAGCCGAAGCGGCGGCGGCTGTCTTCCGTTGTTGCTGACGAGGCGGAGGAGGAGGCGGGCTGCTCGGACGCGCCGGCGCAGGCGGAGAAGGAGGCGGAGTTCCGCCACGCGCCGGAGCAGCTGGAGAAGGAGGCGGAGTGCCGCCACGCGCCGGAGCAGCCGGAGAAGGAGGCGGAGTGCCCTGATCACTCGCCAGAGGAGGAGGCGGAGGAGGAGGCGGAGTGCCCTGACTCGCCGGAGGAGGAGGCGGAGGCGTCCAGTTCGGAAGGTTGATGAGCTCCTTCCGCCATAGACATGGAGTCTTTAGAGCAAGACCCAGCTGAGTCTTCCCTTCACCGGTAGGGTGGTCAAGCTCGAGCTCCTCAAATCCCTCCGTTATTTCATCGACCATCACAACAGCATAGCCTTCTGGAATCGGAAGGCAGTGAAAAGTTTTGCCGGGTTGAGGAGGTGCAACAGAGCCGACAGCCGCCTTGACTTTGAGGTGCTGCCATTGCGCCATAAGGTGGCAATCTTGAGCCTCCGTGATAGCATCCACGGGGTAGCTGGGAGCCGTGAAGTCAGGCTGCTGAAGGAGCTCGGTGGAAGCGACGCTGCTTTTCCGCTGAGATGGAGGGGTAGCTTCTGGGGTAGCTCCGGCAGGTCGCTGGCTCTGAACTAGTAGTGCTTGTTCCTCTAGCGCTCGTACCCTTGCATTCAGCTTCTGCAGTTCGGTCTGCTCCACTTTCCTCCTCCTCTCCCGGGTTTTGTAACCGCCTGTGCCGGGAAACGCAACCTTCCACGCAACGGAGCCTGCCGTGCCTCGTGTTCGTCCTGGGTGCTCAGGATTTCCGAGGGCCTGTGTGAGCTCGTCGTTCTCTCTGTCGGGAACGAACGTCCCTTGCTGCGCTGCGGCGATATACTTCTGAAGCTTCTTGACGAGTATTTCAAGTTGCTCCTTCGTCCAACGGCACTTCCCTGTTTCACGGTCCAAGGTTCCCCCAACCCCGAAGAACCAAGTCCTTGAACGGTCTGGCCAGTTCAATGTCTCTGGTTCGACCCCTTTATCAAGCAGGTCCTTCTCAGCCTTGTCCCACAACGGCCGGGCTTTGAGGTACTTACCCCGTGCGATGGTGATACTCCTTCTTTGCAGCAATTTTCTTGTTTGTCGCTGATATCTTCTTACTCTTCTCCGATGTCTTGTGGGCCACAAATGCGGGCCAGTGATCTCTTATCTTCTCAAATCGGCCGGTGAATTCTGGAGTCTTCCCTTTGTCGACAAACGTTGATTTCAACTCATTCTTCCACCTCCTGAATAGATCTGCCATCTTCTTAAGAGCATGAGCCTTGACCAATGGCTCTATAACTGGCTTATCCGGATCCTCCTCTGGCGGTAGGGTGAAATTTGCCTTCAGCGCGGTCCAAAGATCATCTTTCTGTCTATCGTTGACAAAAGACACTTGAGGGTCTTCGCTCTTAGGCTTATTCCATTGGTGGATGCTGATCGGGATCATGTCCCTAACAAGAACCCCGCACTGAGCAGAAAATGCTTCCTTGGTCCGGCTGGGTTCAATCGGTTGGCCATCGCCCTTGATTGCTGTGATCGTGAACCTTTCATCCTGGCGCAACCTTTTCTTCGGGCCTCGTCTCGTTACCGAAGTTTGGCTCGATCCGGAGGGCTAGAAGAGAAGAAAGAAGAGAATTAATATGTGTACATACCAAAACAATTAATGCATCAATTAGCTAGTCAGCACAGGCTTAATTAATATATATACCTCGCCGGACTTTGCAACATCTCCTTCCTCCGTTCGCTCACCGGAGCAGTCATCACGGTCTCCTTCTTCCACCGGCATTCCGTCACCGGAGCCATCATAATCATGTCCTTCCACCTCCATTGTTCGATCACCGGAGCCTGCTTCACCCTCTCCTTCCAGACCATCGGTGTCGTTGAGATACGACAAGACATCACCTCCGCCGAGGATTATGTCCCCCAACAACTGTTCTGCTTCGATGTCTCGGTGCTCCATAGTTTCTGCAAATATTACAACATGGCAATTAATATACAAACATGATAGATGGATATATTAGTGCAAATGTAGACCTAGCTATATAACTCGACGCTTCTACGGTTTGGGGTGGCCTCGACAACGCTTCTAGGGTTTGGGGTGGCCTAGGCAACGCTTCTAGGGTTTGGGGTGGCCTCGACAACGCTTCTAGGGTTTGGGGTGGCCTCGACAACGCTTCTAGGGTTTGGGTCGGACCGCCTCTCTCATGAATGTCCGACGTCCGGACCGACAAGGGATTTAACAAAATGACGTCATTCTGGATGTGCAGAAAATGGTCCATATTTTTCCTGATCTCATCTACCCTTCTATATGTCACGTTGTCTAGTGTCAAAGAATTCAAGAAAACCTTGACTTCATCATTAGCCGGAAATGACAGGCGTATAATGGTACGAAGCTCTTCAAAGTTGTTTTGGAACGGAGTTCCCGATAGGATAATTAGCTTTTTGGTACAAAGTTCAGCAAGAGCCTTCCGAATATCACTATTTGGAAGGCCTTTGCTGAAATTCGTACCAAAAAGCGAATTATTCTATCAGGAACTCCATTCCAAAACAACTTTGAAGAGCTTCGTAGAATCATACGCCTGTTACTTCTGGCAAATGATGAAGCCATGGATTTCTTCAATACTTTGACAGACAACGTGACATATAGAAGAATATATATATAGACGAGATCAGAAAAAAAATTGGATCAACTTGTGCACATCCATAATGGGGGCATTCTTGATAAATCTATGTCAAAAGTCAAACTTGACATATGATCAAATATTGTTGCATATCCATAATGGGGGCATTCTTGATAATTCTGGATCCTCGACCCCTCGACGATCCACGACCCTCTACCCTAGTTCCCGACCCTCGACCGCTCGGCGATCCACGACCCTCTACACTAGTTCATGACCCTCGACCGCTCGGCGATCCACAACCCTCTACCCTAGTTCCTGACCCTCGACCCCCTCATGTCACGTTTGTCTAGTGTCAAAGGATTCAACAAAACCATGTCTTCATCATTAGGCGAAAGTAACAGGCGCATGATGGTACGAAGCTCTCCAAAGTTGTTTTGGAACGGAGTCCCTGATAGGATAATTCGCTTTTTGGTACAAAGTTCAGCAAGAGCCTTCCGAATATCGCTATTTGGAAGGCCTTTGCTGAATTCGTACCAAAAGGCGAATTATCCTATCCGGGACTCCATTCCAGAACAACTTTGCAGAACTTCGTACCATCATGCCCCGGTTACTTCCGGCTAATGATGAAGCCATGGATTTCTTCAATACTTTGACACAAGGCAACCTCT